>JAJOZX010008036.1:60000-197063 GCA_023014485.1 Bathynomus jamesi | reverse complement strand
ATATATCTATATATGGTAACCTTGGTCAGCTTTCCGCCTGAATTTGTTCATTCTGACAATCAAAACTTTTTACTCCACCTTAAACCTACAGTTTTAACGTGGAATCCGAACCACGCACCACCAGCAGCCGAGCGTCTTAGCCACGAGGCCACCTAGGGTACCTATTTATCTACCAACCACTTTCTTTATTGCGTGGAAGGATGAACAGCTGGGTTTTTGCTGCGCGCCGGCTGCCGTCACAGGGTCCTCGAACCCGGGGCCGATAGAATTCGTAGTCAGCGACGCTAACCACACACCACTATAATTATTTATATATATATGTATATATACACACATGGGATGAATTTCACAATTAAACACGTGAAATGAATGAATGATGCAAACCCACAAGGAAAAAGAAAAATGATTCCAAGGCCTTTCGTGTATTGAGAAGTACACCTTTCTGAATATACGAAAGGCCTTGGAATCATTTTTCTTTTTCCTTATGGTTTGCATCATATATATATATATATATATATATACAGGCCAGGATTTAGCTATAGGCGAACTAGGCGATCGCCTAGGGCCTCGCGCCAAAGGGGGCCTCGCTGAAGCCGTTTTGCGCGTTCTGTTCAAGTGATATTAATGATTTAGAACTCTATGAAGAACTTAAAGTACTTTGCAGGTTTATACCTGAGAAAACAGATCTCGGAAATGCCCTTGTTTTATAGTGCAAAAACAACTAAGTGAGATTTATCCTAATGTTTATGTTGCACTTCGAATAGTATTAACCATCCCAGTTACTGTTGCTTCGGCTGAAAGAAGTTTCTCGCGTCTCAAACTTATTAAAACATATTTGCGTTCCACCATGTCTCAAGCGAGATTGCAATCATTAGCTATGTTATCAATAGAAAACGATATAACAAATTCATTAGATCATTCTCAATTAATTGAAGAGTTTAGCTCGAAGAAAGTAGAAAAGCATTGCTGTAATATTCAAGGAGCATCTGAACCAAATATTAAAGCATTAATATTTAGCCTGATAAGTCGATCGCTCACTATTATAAAAAATGAAATGTCACATCTTTTATACATCACATATGAAAAACGTTTGTATACTATGGAAAGTCATTACCTATAATATTATATAAATCTTAGAAATCATTCTCTTATATTTTCGATGCAAATCTTGATTCCTATTATAATTTATACTTATTTGTATGGTTTATTTATATTTCTTATACAATTTCCATGCGTGATTATTTTGGTTTGGTTTAATTTTTAAGTGCTGGCATAGTTCTGTCTATGCGGGATTCTAATGTTGCTGGAAATACCGATAATTAAGTCCATATTTTCATATATATAGGCCTAGGGCCTCGCAATTTCTAGATCTGCCTAGGGCCTCGCAACTTCTAGATCTCTGGCCCTGTATATATATATTATATATATATATTATATATATATATATATATATATATATATATTACATGTACTGTATCAGTGGCGTACCCACCGGTGGGTACGTCTAAAGGGTAAGCGGTATTGCGTGCGAGCACACGCACCACATGTACATTGTACAATTTGTACATATTATATAATTAATTATATTTATAGTAGCTAATGATAAACTTCATAACTGGCTAGTTGGTATGTACTGTAGACTAGTCTGAAAAATACGATACTCTCTTTAATATCTTTAATAAGATTTTTATTAGGGTAGGCGGCGCTTACCTAGCTTACCCTAAATGCACGCCACTGATATATATATCTATATATATATATAAAACTGTTCAGATTTAGAACACTCCCACATGATGACCATCACTCGTCGCTCAAATTTCATTAAAGCATTAGCAAGATGCTCTTGTGGAATGGATCCAGTAGCAGATTCTTTGACAGAGTTTCGCCAAATACTTGGGTTTGTCATGATATCCAAGTCCAAAGGGTGATCGAGGTGGCCAATCCAGCGCTGAAACACATCAACTTAGAGGAGTCTCACCAAAAGTAACGTTCCGCGTGCTATAATCGGACCACTTTTCTTTGATGGTCGTATGGTGACAGGAGCAGGGTTGGCACCCAAAAACCCAACCCAAAACCCACTGGAATTTTCAGTTGGTTTTGGGGTTTTTGTTCCGAGATATTTATTTTAAAATAATTGAAATTTTTTCTGATTGCTACATTGTTCAATTGTAGCTAATTAGAATGATTTGGCATGTTGATTATTTCAAGTAAGCTGACTTATAAAAACAATTCTTAAATTATTCAATGTGTAAATAAAGATTATGAAAAATTGAAAAGTTATTAAAAAGGATTTGCACCCATTGTGAACACTATGGGCAATTACTGGATCATTTGACACATTGCTCCAACCATCTTGAATTAAAGTTACAGTAGAATTGACTAAGTCTTTTTCATTGAATCCAGTACCTACTTCATTATTCACTTTGATTAGCGAGTCATCAGATAATTTTTTTCTGCTTGGAGGACAATAGCCTGGTCTTAAATTTTGGACCCATTTAATAAATTCTTTATTCTCTACAACTACAAATGGAATATTTGCTGAAAAGAAAAATCTGGCCATTTGCAAATCTAGTTGTTCTTTTTGATCTACAGTTGTTCTAACCACATATGGCATTATCTGACCTTGCGTTTTCTTGGCTGGAGTAGAATGAAAAAATGATATGGAAGATTCAGAAGCGGTTGAAGTGAATGAAGTCTCACTACTGTGAATTGTAGTGTCATCATGAACCAGGCTTTCATATGATTTGCTTGAAGAGGGTCTACTCTCAAAACTGCCGGGTCTATGTGTAGAGGAAGAGTTGCTGATGTAGCTGTATTTGTAAGCTCATCCGCTTCATCATCACGAGCCTGTACCCATTTTTTATTGCATCGATCTAAATGATGTTTCACTCGTTCTATTTTTTCCGAAAATACACATCCGCAGTATTTGCACCAAACTCTATTTGGTTGGTCACTCAACATTTCTACTTCATCCCATTCAGCAGCTTTAAGTCTGCCACCAATATGTGCGGGTCTAACTTTCTCTAGATGATGTTTCAGTTGTTTCACTCTCTCAATTTTTCGAGTGATACTTTCTTTGCAATAATTGCATAGTACTCTAGTAGGCTGATCACTTAATAAAGTCACCTCGTCCCATTTGCTAGCTTTAGATCTTCCACCTCTAACTCTGAGTTTGGCATCTATAAAAATTTAAATTTGAGTTAGGTCTAAATAAAGCTGAAATCTGCTGTTAAGAAATAAAGGAAAGATCTGAAATTAAAATGGAGAAAATTCTAATATGTCATTATTATCTTTCCTATCTGAACTTTCTGTGAAATAATGATGTCTTTTTAATATATATTGTAGATTGGATAAATAAAATAATAGATATATTAGGCACTACATAATTATCGAACCTTTCTAAAAAAAATTCAACCCATCAAAAAACCAAAAACCCAGCAAAAACCCAGTTGGGTTGGGTTTTTTGCCAACCCTGGACAGAGCCAAGTATAACTAACGTGTTACATGTATTTCTTCTTCCCCAACTAAGGGCTCTTGAGGTTAACATCAGAAGTGTAATCTTTCAACAAGTGGAGGCGACTTCCCACTGTGACGTTGCTGTTCACAACTTTCTGGACGCAACCTTTCCTCAACGCTGGATAGGCCGTGGCGGACTGATAGCATGGCCAATTCAATCACCTGATTAACTTTCTTGAATTTTTATCTATGGGAGTTTATTAAAACACTTTTGTATTGTGCAAACCCATTAGTCTGTCAGAACTCCGACAAAGAAACATAGGTTATTGGATCCATTCCACAATAGCATCTTGCAAATGCTCTAACAGAGTTCGAGTGGTATACGCATTGTAGCGACAGTTTAGAAATGTAAACAACCATATATATTGTAATTTAGTGGTGGACCGGATGTCAGTTTTTCAACATCTGCGGATGCGGATTTTTAATTTCAATATCCGCGGATGCGGATATTTAGTTAATCTATCAATATAATATAGAATTATGAATATATGACAATTTCTCAAATTTCATGATATTACTATTATGGCAGGCAATGCATAAGAATTAAAATTAATATTAATGTTTTCATTATGATAAAAATAATAACTTTCTCAAGAGTTTCAGCCACAGAAAATTCAATGAAACAAGTTTCATTCAATTTTCTGTTACCAGCTATTTATTTTTGAGGTTTATATATTTGTTTCTTCATTAATAATTAATACTTTACATGAAATGTGCATGACTGGGCCTTATAAGCTACTTTATAAGCTAATTTAATTGTAAATTGCATAATTTATTAGAGGTAATATCCGCATAACATCCGCAGCCAGAAGTGCGGATGCGGATGTTAAAAATGACGCGGATATCCGGTCCACCACTATATTGTATACATGTTGACTATTAAGAAAAATTATGTTATTTTTGTACCATTATTTCCTGGACACCCCGTATAAAATATACATATAAATATATTTTTATTTAAAGTTTGCAAGACTAAAAACAGGGTTGGCAATGATTTAATAAACTGATTTTTTTTAAATAAAAATTGTTGATTTATTGCTGATTTTTAAAACTATTATTATAAAGTATCATTTATTTATGTTACTATGTTAAATTATGTTAAATAATTCCACATAATTTTTAATAAGGAGGTTGGCACTCGTAGTTAATAGCTACAAACACAGATAGGCAGCATATATTAGGAGCAATACAATTACACATCATTTTTAACTCATACTGAGAAAAACTGAAATAGTCCTAAATATATTAAGTACATACTGAATCAGAGTGACAATTCCTTGAGCATTGGTACCGATGGCCAGCGCCCGTGGCGCAAAGTGATGACACTAAGGTCGGGGATTCGATTCTCATCAATACTGGTTAATAATAACCAAGGACTTAGTGCAATGGACCGCATTCGTGTGGCCTGTGCGGTATGCCAGTTTCTGGACCTCCGCACTGATTAATTGACGCTCATGTAGAATTTGATAAGGATGCAAAGTTTGCATTCCTAACTCACAAATATTTAAGTTCAGAACCTCTTATTTTTTTCTAAGTAAACACTAAACACGAAAGATTAAAAAAAATCACAATTTTTTTTAACTTTTTAACTCGTAAATTAAAAATAAGATTGATGTTAAATCAAGTTATATTTTAAAATTAAAACCTATTTTTAAAAAGTTCTATTTTATTATTTTCTTTCTTCAATTGATCATAATATTTGTAACTTATTAATAATTGCTAGTTTATTTTTAATTTTTTAAAAATAGTTTTGTATGTAAAAAATACAAATTAAAAAAGATTGAATAAAAAAAAAACAAGCGATTTAAATAGAAAATTACTGATTGATTTTTTTATTTTTAAAAAATAATCGTCTACCCTGATTGAAAGAGTGTAAATTAATTGCGTGAATATTTAGTGTTTAAAACTTCAGAGTTTATAAGTAAAAATTATTTTCAAAAATGAACAGATATATATTTTTTCTTATAGCTCACATCTTTTATCGATTCGAACTTCAAACAGTGTGTGTGTGTGTGTGTGTGTGTGTGTGTGTGTGTGTGTGTGTGTGTGTGTGTGTGTGTGTGTGTGATGAATCAATTCAAATAACCAGAATCCATACGCTTTTATACATGTAGTTTACGCCCGTTTGTTTCGCGGTTTTCCGATTTGATCACATGATAATATACAATAAACTGTAAATCAAGTTGTTGTTCCATACAGACCAACGTTTCTATAAATTTAATTGTTCCATTTGAACCGAATACGGAACGATTCTGAATCAATTTTACTTTTACTGTCGATGTAATTGGTTCATAATCATTCCGGAAAGGAAAGTTGTTACAACGGTTTGAATGATAAATCATTGTCTTCACAAAGAAATCGCTCCATAATTGGTTCATGTAGCCAATGAAGCAATTTTCTGTATGAAACACTTTTATTTCACAGTGTTGGAACAACTTTTTTTCTAGACCAATTCTGAACCAATTTTATGGACCATCACAAAATAAAATTCATTAAAAATCGTTCCATATTCGATCAAATGAAACAATTATTTTTTTTTAGAAACGGTGGTCTGTATACATGGAACAACTTTACGGTGTACATTTGGAAAAATTTTAACACGCATGATTGTTTTCGCTCAGGAAGGATAATTTACGTTTCTAAATGTATTCACATTAAAGTTATAATTTATACAAGCGCAAAATATTTATTATGCCTTTCAAGTTAGACAACACTTTATTAAAGGCTTCTTCCTTAACAGAGTAACTAAAATTCCTTCATAATCACAGCAATTTTGTAATAAGAGATTTTATATTTCCTTCGTAGATGTTAACTGTTAGAATACACGATAGAATTCACGCCTCTGAAGACTATAATTAAAGTTAGGTCTCGTTTTCAACAATTATTTTGCCAGGGAATGACGCATACATTTACATGAACGTGATCTCCAGCAGTAGAATCGAAATGTAATGATGTAATGATGGGGTTGTTTAACCTCCTTCGCAACATCTAAGGTCATATAACGGAGGGGACCTACAGCTTTACGTGGGAACCACGGGTCGCTACATAGTCTGGACGCGGAGGACGGTCTTCCATCCAATTACATCAGACCCATTGTCGCTTAACTTCGCTGATCAATGGGAAGCGGTGTCACAACATTGGCTACGACGAAGCGCGCAATGGGATCGAACTTGGACTATTCGCGTCTCTCGTTAACGGTGAAATCTAATCACCTTAACACTCATACATTAAAGATAAATCACTCTAATAGCGAGTTTGTAACTTAGCCTGGTTTGAAACACTTTTCTGACCAAAAATGGTCTCGGAACAGAAAATTCTTGGAAAAACAAAACAGACTCAATTACCCCCGCGCGACCTCTATTACCCCAACTGACTGTATATCATACATGGCATAAAAACAATTATGAATGCGCCACGTTTGCTGGACACACGTTCGAACATTTGCTAAAGCGAAGACTTCGAACAAAACGCGTTTTCTTTCTCTGAGCAAATAGTTATTAAGCGTGACGTTTCAATTGTTACAATACTCCCTTCGTTCAAGCATTCCATCTGATTAATTCCCAGTTAATGTCATTCCCATTCTCAGCCACGGTCCGCAAATGAGAATTCCAAATTTGAGAAAAGAATTTCCTAATTTGGGAAAGGTTAAAAAGGGGACCGTGAAATAATTCGGGGCCCCGAGGAGTATTTTGTATGGAAAATCAACCTAAAGTAGGAAATCCTATACGTTGGGTATAGGGTCGATTTCAGAGTCATTTCCTCAGAGATTCTGACGAGGAATGAAATGAGAATCACACTGAGTAGAAAGTGGTAATTTCTCTCCATACTTAATTAAAAAAAGAATGCATTTTATATATATATATATATATATATATATATATATATATATATAATATATTACAAATATAAAATCAAATATACAAATAATTGATGGTTTTACAAATTCAAAAATCCAATCTTGCAAAAATTCGTGTATCTCATCATTATGATCACTTTAATTTAAAATTTGTCGTTTTTATAATTCAATTAATTGACATGCGTCAGGATCCATGTCAGAAAATGAGAAATCATGAAACTGCAAAGGGGAAATGATATGCGTGTGATTTTGATGAATTTTTTACTTATGGGCATTTTTGGGTAGACAAAAATTGAAATTCAGATACCCGCCTTTAAATGTGCATAAAATTATAGATTACAAATACTTGGAGAAATCGGGTGGTATATTTACTTTAAAATTAAATATATGTTACCCCCCCCCCCCCCCCCCCCCCCCAGCAAAATGCAATTTTTAAAATGAAATATTAGAAAAATATACAAAGTTTAAACAGTTAAAAAAACCGTATAGCAAAAAGAGGGCATAAAAGCCAAAAATGGATGAACGTCGATCTTTTCTTATGATATGCGAATCAAAATGGAGTTTCAAGTGCCCATATGATGCACAATATTTCAATCATCTAAAAATACGTAACCATGCATGACCAACACGACTGAGGCCCATTTTATGAATATCTGTTTTTAGGAGTGGGGGGTTTGTTCTTTTTTACCCTAAAGACCCCAGAAATATGCGACGTTTAACTACAACAGTAGCGTAATATTATAATGTAGTATGTTGACCTGTAAATACAAATAAAATATAATAGAACCATTACACACTTAGAAGTCACTCACTCACAGTCTTAAGCGCTCAACTCGAGCCCGTGGTTGCTGCGCGCTTGGCCGCGTAATCGAAAATAATTGTCCTATATTTTTAGCCGTTTTATCGGCGTTTATCGGCGTTGTGCTATATATATTGTGTGTGTGTGTGTGTGTGTGTGTGTGTGTGTGTGTGTGTGAACGTTATATAGTTTTCCTAATAGCATATTTACATCACTTCGTTTTCACTATTTTTTAGAACTTTGAAACTTCACTAATATTTCCCTCTTTTTTCCGTGGTGCAGTGAAGACCTCCCCTTCCTCCGACACGGACGAAGGCTCTGATGAAGATGAAAGTGACCCTCAGGTTCTCCTGAAGAGGAAGCAACGACGTTCGAGGACGACCTTCACGGCGCATCAATTAGACGAACTTGAAAAAGCGTTCGAGAGGACGCAATACCCCGACATCTATACGAGGGAGGAACTGGCGCAAAGGACCAAACTGACGGAGGCTAGGATTCAGGTTAGACGTTTGGAATTGCATTTCAAGTTCTCTGTTTGCACGGCTTAAACCAGACACCCGTTTCCAACTTTATTTAGACTAACCGCGAGTAGACCCGTTGATCTTTACTGTTAATTTACTGTTTAATGAGAGTGTCACACAGATAGACAAACGGGTAATTGAATAGAGAAACAACCCCATGAAGACAGAGGCAAACCAATGAAACCTAGATATTCTCTTCAGGTGTGGTTTAGCAACAGGAGAGCTCGTCTACGCAAGCAAATGGCATCCGGGGGCGTGGGCAACTTTAATGCTATGGGCCTACCCATGTCTTATTCCTCTGCCCCAACGTCATACATGTTCCAAGGCTTCACGGATCCAAGTTCGACCTTCGGAGCTCAAACTCAAGGTTCGAATCATAAAGCGTCACTATAGCTGTAATGATAATGGAAACGCGTGCGGAACAGCTCATGTAGGTCATGTGTCCACATTTTTCATTTTTTTAATCCATTTTCCCAAGTTTTCTGTCCGAAACGGATCACTTAAAGGACATTTTTAAAATATAACTTTTAGAGCATCATCATTACATATATAACTATATATATATATATATATATATATATATATATATATATATATATATATATATATATATATATATAAAATTGTGTGTGTGTGTGTGTGTGTGTGTGTGTGTTAAATGCATGAAATTATTTCAAAACATGGTAAAAATATTTTGTGTCATGAAAAATTGATTTTACTTTCTTGGGTATCGTATATTATATAGATAAGCTCGATAAAAAATTATGATGAGAAACGAATAGGACGAAATTTAGCCTGTGGTAGAATAGAGCCACAATAAGTTAACTTATTTATTAGAAGCAAAACACGCGCTTTCGACCTATTCTATAGGGCCAATATCGTAACAACCTTCCCACCAATCAGTGAAGTTAAGCGACATTGGGTCTGTGTTGTAGCTGAATGGAGGACCATCCTCCGCGTCCATACGATGTAGCAACCCGTGATTCGGATTCCGTTTATAAAACTTTGTATAAAACGCTCACTAAACGTTCCATTTCTGACTGAATGCGTTTCTAATATATACAGTGTATATATATATATACTCACTCAGTTATCCGTGACTGATGGTCGGTCCATGATCTCGGATAAGCTAATTTTACGGTTAACTCAGTGCACGCTGCGGTGGGCGAGGATGGGGTGCAGCCGGTGCTGTCCGCCATCACTGGCTGGTCTCCCACCTCGCGCGCCACCACACACTATTATTCTGTTACAATATAATGTATAATTAAGTAGTTTGTACTCACCACAAAACGTGAAGATATACGAAACCACAAGCGCACATGTGTACTCTATGAAACGGAGTGACACTGACTGAAGCGTGAGGCGAGCCCCGTATGTAAACACTCCGCCAAATCACGGTTAACTCGGTGTCATGATTACGAATAAGTGCACAAGTCACAATTAATACATCAAGGTTTACTCATTTCACGGTTGAATGAATCATGGATAACCGCGTAATATATATATATATATATATTATATATATATATATATATATATATATATTATATGGGATTAATTTCACACTTAAACACGTGAAATGAATTAATGATGCAAATCCACAAGGAAAAAGAAAAAATATTCCAAGGCCTTTCGTGTGACGAGGTGTACTGCTGAATACACGAAAGGCCTTGGAATATTTTTTCTTTTTCCTTGTAGGTTTACATCATATATATATATATATAATATATATATCTATATATATATATATATATATATATATATATATATATACAGTATATGAGATTTCGGTGGACCTCCAGTTATTAATAGTATAAGAATAAATATCCATAAAAAAAATAGAAAATTTAAAATCCATAAAGAATTCACAATTGGTTAAAAAGTAGGCCTAAATCCAACAAAATCAAAAAGAATGTCAAAGATAATAATTGCAGTTGATCAGTTTTCTTTATTGATCTTTTAATGATCAGATTATTTTTTTCTTTTTTTTCTTCTGATCAGTTAAAAACTGGTAATCATTGTTTAAATTTTCAATATTTTTTCATATACTTATCTTTTCGGAGAACTTTTTTCCGAGACTGTTCAGTGTAAATCAAAAGTTTGTTACCACCTATTCTTTCATGATCATGACAGGCCGTAATCATGAGTTTTATCAGTGTTCGTAATTGTGGGTTTTATATTATATTCAAAATTTGAACTTACTGCTCAGATAATAACTATATATATATATATATATATATATATATATATATATATATATATATTATACGTTACTGGTATCTTTTACAGCCTAAGGTGCGTAAACACACAAATATTATTGCTTTTCCAAACGTTTTTGAATTTTACGGCCCCACTACGAGCATAAAAGGTGGTTACAAGCATTTAGTCTGTGTTGTACACGTGTGATTGTATCTTCACATTCTTTAAACTTTTGACCTTCTGCAGTTGACAATGTATCATTTCACTCTCCTGCCTCAGATGCTACAAGTCTTTATCAAGGCGGCGCTGCCAGTCTCCACCAGAGCTCGTCGTTGGCGGCGGACGCGTCGAGAGCGACGAACATGGCTGCAGCGGCAGCCGCCTCTTATCCCGCTATGAGTGCTGCTCTCTCTTCCTGCGGCAATCCCGTTCTCATTTCATCACAAGTAAGTGTTATTATTATTAATAAAATGTTTTAATTATTAATTAGAAGTTGATCTTCTTTTAGTTCCTCAAACAACAACAATAATTAATTTAACTTTTGAACACTTTTCTCCCTTGAAGGGATCCAGCGTGGGTATGAGCGGGGGATCCCAAGCGGGCGCTTCGGGAATGGGGGCCTCTGCAATGGCACTTCCAGGTGCCGCATCATCGTCTTGGGCGACCAATCAACTACGGGGTGCCATGGGCGGTGCCGCATCCTCCTCTTCCGCTGCTGCGGCCGCCGCCGCAGCCCTTTCGCCGTCCTCCTTTCCGCATGGCTTAGCGCATGCGCGAGGCGCTTCTCAGCACTTTCCCACGCCCGTTTATTCCTGGTATTAACGAGGTAAGTCAACCAATCAGTGTTCATTGTACTGTACTACAGTGTACCACTATATAAGGATATTATATATATATATATATATATAATATATATATATATATATATATATATATATATATATATATATATATATCTATGGATAGGTTTCTTGAAAATCTGATGTTTGCACATCAAGATCAAGACGAAGGCGATTATGTAAAAATATTTATTCCAGAATTGTGAGTTACACGTAATCATTCTGTCATTGTAAATCATCCATGTAATATTAATAATTTTTCTCTTTTGTCATCCTCTGTTAACGTTATTGATTTAAGAGTATTGGAATCTCTGTACATTAAACAACTCCGTCCATCCCATAATGATTTAGCGGCTTCCATAAAATTAAATATTGCGTAAACCAACTAACTTTAGCTTGTCCGCTGAGAAAAAAAAAATTTTCCCAATTTTTTTTTGGTCTCCAGCACCACACGACGAGTTTCACTCCGTTTGTGACATGTATTTTATAGCTTCTTTTGGATTTATTTTTATTGCTTTTAAGTAATTATTTATAATCTCGTTTTTAGATTTGTTGATAACTCTAGTTAGATTCGAAACGTCCAATTGGAATAAATGTTTTATACAATCGCCTTGGTCCTCATTTTCGTGTGTTAAACTCGGGTTTCCCGGAAACCCATCCAAAGCGGATATATATATATATATATATATATATATATATATATATATATAATTGTTGTACATTAAATTACTAATTTTAATTATTTATTTTGCAGAATCTTATCCCACTGCAATGGAAGAAGAAAGTGTCTGAAAAAAAAATTATATATATATAATATATATAATATATATATTATATATAATATATATATTTTATATATATATATATATATATATATATATATATATATATATATATATATATATATATATATTATATATATATATATATATATAAGTTATATTCCTATAAGTTTACAGTTTGTATATCACAAAAAGAATGAAGAAGAAACAGTAAAGAACTGTAACTTAAAAAAGGAAACTGTATATATATATATATGATGTAAATGAAAACGTGATTTACAACGAACTATTTATTAAACATTGTGTGTGTGCGTGGTGTGTGTGTAAATTGACAGTGTATACAATTGTTTCAATTGATTTACAATTTTGAATTCTAAATAATAATAATGATGATAATAATAATAATAATACGAAGATAAATTATTTCACAAGTGGTTGTACGTTGATCAGATGTAATATTTTTTGCATTACTTAAAAATGTTTTACGTGTTTATATATATATATATATATATATATATATATATATATATATATATATATATATATATATATATATATACAGAGGTCTTTATAATAAAAATGGCCGAAAAAGAATGACCTACAATTGTGTTTAAAAAAAAAATATATTAAAATTATAATAAAGAAGAAAGGAAATGTCGAACGAGAATGAAATATGGACCACAGATTACGCGAAACGGGTCAGCAGGCGGGTCATTTGACCATGTGACCCGTTTTATTTGACCCGGCGATCCATCAGAAATTAAATTCATTCGACCCGTTTTTACGGAAAGAATGCGTAACGTCAGATCCTACAAGGAGAAGAATGCTGTGAGTATATATATATATATATATATATATATATATATATATATATATATATTGCGTGTTGGCACTGCCGAGATGAATATCTTTGCCTGGTTTTCGACATTCGCTTGAACGTCAGCCAATCAGATTTCATTTGTTATGCCAACAAAATAACTGACCAATCACGAGGCTCGAAGGAAAAAATATATTACTGTTTTATCGCGTCTGTAATCATAAAAAATATTAAATTATTAAAAAAAAATATGGAATAAATTAGTTACATGTATCTTATGTCAACATATATATATATATATATATATATATATATATTATAAATTTATTATATAAATTTAAAATTTTATTCAGGACATTTTTGTTGAAAACACTGTTATGGAAGTGAAAATAATTAGTATAATGACATAATTGACCATTAAATATATTGATATTAATTAAATATTATGACATTACATATGCAATTTTCTTGTCTTAATTAAATGCGCGAGAAGTAGTCTAACTAAATTATATGTACACTCTAAAGTTTAGTGCGTGTGTGTATATATATATATATATATATATATATATATATATATATTATATATATATATATATATATAAATTTCACAAACATATGCAAATTCTAAAATGATGCAAACTTACAGGGAAAAATAAAAAGCAATTCCGAAGTGTTTCGTGTATTGAGCAATGCACCTCGTCAAGGGAATGAAGGAAGACAAGAATAAATAGTTAGGAGGGATTAACAGGTACTAAAATAAGGAGAAAACGATATTTTAGGAAGATATGGTCAATTTTATAAGTTTTCAAACTGTTATTAAAATTATTTTTTACAAAATATATAAATACACATTCACGAATGTTCCTTTCGGTTATATTTGAATTTTTTATGTCTTTAAAAACTTCAACTAATACAATGATTATATCGCTGCGTATGATTAAACAATGCGTTAGAATTACTGACGGTTCTACAAACATATTTATGCTAATTTGCTCTGACATCTAAAGTTTTTGCCTGTTTAACCTACGTAAACAAAGTCGTATTGCTTACAATCGATGGAATACATACACTCAGCTGCATTATCCGGACTGTTTTTTTTATTAGGTAATAATTAATACTTATTCTGCCTTTAAAATCACGTTAATTGAGTTTGTTTTAAGTGTATAAAGTCGGAAGGTGTTTAAAATTTACACGGTAAGGATGCTAAGGATATCTGCATGACCAAACGCCGGATCACCTGAAGATCAGGGCCCCCAGCCTCAATTACCAAATGATATCTTCGTTAAAACTACCGAAAATATCACGACTTAACCTAACCAATCGTCAAGGGCGTACAGTTGACCTAACCGGGCATTCAATTTAATTTATTATTATATTTGGTACTGTAAAGCAAAAAACAAGAATACATGGGGGCCCTGACCTTCAGGTGATCCCAAACGCCTTGTGAGCTACACTACTATAATACCTATTTTAAGCTTTCCAGAAATGGAACACGATAACGAAGTTTAAAGGCGAATGTTCATAATATTGCGGAACTCAGATTCGAAAAATTCAGTGCAGTAGTATGAGTGCAAAAACGAATGGCTGGAAAGGGATAGGTTTAGGAATGGTGAGTGGTGACGCTGACACAAAGGGACCGAGGGGGAGGGGACACTAAAAAATCTTTTTAGTTCCATTAGTGTTTCTAATCCTTTTTAATCGCCGAGAAAAAGAGAGGCAATATAAAATTTTTACAGATTATTCAGTTTTTGTTAACTATTGTATATATGTACAGTGTGTATATATATATATATATATATATAGAAATTACGAATACATAACGTTCGAAGTTTAGAGGCCCCCAACACTTCTCACTGCCGGCAACGTACCAAAGCCGTCCGGACAAAGCGCACGTCCTGCCTCACCCCACGACCACAACCTACAAATCCAAACCCCACTCGTTGTTTTTGCTTTTATTATAACTTAGAATAAAAGGAAAAAATATAAATTAATTCTATAGAAAAACTTAAGAGATTAAAATAAAATATTTTACGAGTAGATAAACTTAGAGTTTAAAAACAAAAGTAATGTATTATCAAAAAAAAAATAGAAAGAAATGAGGAGACAGAAGAATGCAACCTCCCTCACCCGAGTCTACAGCGGCTGAGTACAGCCAGAAAGACAAATTGAGAGAGAATTAAAGCCGATAAAGCCATCTGACTGGCTGAAATGGCTGAAAAAGCCAATTTGACTGTCCTAAAATGGTTGGGTCGATTTGCCTGGGTAAACAGCCCATTGGGGAATACATAGGCATCAGTGAAGACTTATAAACGCCTGTGTGTGTGTGTGTGTGTGTCCAATGCTCTGTACTCGCCTACTTATCTATACCTATACACTCATTTGTGTGAACTTCACCCATTTGAAACAAAAAAAAAAAACTTTCACAAAAATTTTACATTAAAATAAATTATTTAGAAATAAATTTATTTTCATTTATTAAAGGTATAAAAAACTTTACATTTGAAAACATGAAGCCACGCGGGCCTATCGAAGTTATCTAAGTCAAAGATGATCTAAAGCTACATTTTATAATAAAATTTTATAAAATATAATTTTTAAGGTGGCTAATTAACATAAAACTATTTTCAGAGGTACCGAGGTAGCCTACATAACCAGCTAAAATATACATTGCTTACAAAACTTACAAACTCTGTTTCAGTCATGAAAGCGTCCAATTTTTGCTTAAAACTAAGGAGCTACTATTTACCACATCATATGGCAAGTCATTCGAGAAGTCTTCTACACTGACTAAAAAGATGTTTTCGCTGATCCAGTCCACAAGTCTGTATTCCAATTTTTTAATGTGCCCATGAATTCTACCGCAAACTCTAATAAGAAAAAATTACATCTAAATTTACATTACACCCGAAAACATTTTGAACATCTGTATCATATCTCCCCTCAAACAACGTCTCTCAAAACTAAAAATGCCCAGTTCCTTTAATCTTTCACTGTATTCCAACCTTCTAAAGCTGGAAATGAGTTTGGTTGCCCAACGTTGCACACCTTCCATCATATCTATATCTTGCCTATGGTGAGGTGTCCAAGCTTGAATGCAGTATTCTAAGCGAGGTCTAACATAATAATTATATAATTTACAGATGACTTCCTTACTCTTGTAACTAACATTCCTCTTAATAATACCTAGCATTTTATTTGCTTTATTTCTAACCTCTAAGCACTGCCTAGAAGTTTAGATCACTACTAACGACAATGCCAAGATCTTTTTCTGTCTATCATCATCTAACCAGTTTCCTTGCATCTCCTAACTAAAGTTTTCATTATTTGTCCCAAAATGGAGGACTTTGCATTTTTTAACATTGAATTTCAGCTGCACAGGCGGCTAATCTATGAAGATTTTTTTGTAGTTTATAAGATTTTTCTATATTTATAAATGGGGCAACTACTTTTGTATCATCTGCAAATTTAGATATTTTACTGCCTAACTCCTCCTTTAAAGCATTTAGATATAAAATAAAGAGTAACGGACCTAAAACTGATCCATGTGGTACCCCACTTTTCACTTTCTTTCACCCTGATTCATGACCATTTAAAATTACTGTTTTCTGTCTTTTAACCACTTTTCTACTCAATTTATGACTGACTCCGATATCCCATGAGATTTAGTTCATACAGAATATATGTAGAACCTTGTCACACGCCTTTCTAAAATCCAGATAACTAACATCTACATCATGTCCATCACCTCTACCTGACCAGTTACAAACTCTGAGCATTCTGAGAGATTAAACAAACAAGACGTTCTTCATCGAAATTAAAATTAACTTTAGAAAATTACAAATTACAAAAATAAATTATTCAAACAATAATAATAAACAGCTCTAAAACATCACAACCAAAATATTTGAAAATAACAAAACACATCCGAACTGGTGAACGCGAAACACGGGCTGGCCGAAATTACCGCACCGTGCCATTGCCGCGGTATGATACGTCTTAACCGCAGCTGCAACCGCCGTGGTGTTTGTTTGTTAAAGAAATAACCAAAGTGAAACACCAATTAATAATAATAATAAATAATAATAATAATAATAATTATAAAATAACGTCGAATATAAAATCACAAATCTTACCTCTCTTTATTAACAAATTTACGTAAGTTCTAACGCAAATTTCATCGCTCAAAATACAGTAAATTTACAAATGTAAAAAAATAGATACTCAATAAAATAATTCAAAAACCCTAAATAATAATAATACAAAAAAAAAAAACCACCAAATATAAAATCAATCTCTCTCTCTCTCAATTGTATACAAGTTCAAACAATTTCTCAAAGTACCTCTTTCTTTCATTCACGAAGTTAAAAAAGTCATCAACAGGAACGTTAGTGCATAAAAAACATGCATCAAAACTAAACAGTTTGAAATTTGTATCATTTGGGAACTTCAATTTGTTAATAAGATCCACGTTATTTACAGTTTAGGATTCGGGAAAATAGATCCAACTAGAGGAGTTATAATAAATTGACTAACCCATTTAGATACCTTATAGGTTACGGAGTTCACGGAGCTAACAATAGGTCTCCTGGGATTGTTAACGTTGCGTGTTTTGACCAAACCATGGGTGGTGATCTGTATGCCTCAAATCAGTTAAACTTTACGGTGTAGGTTAATTAAACGTTACAGTATATGTTTACAGTCATCCGTTGACTCTGTTGCCATCTTTATTAATTTCTCTTTATTTAAAGGAAGAGAAATTAAATTTTTTTTAAGTCCACCCGATTGGAGGAGCATGCAGAATCTATACCTTGAGTTTACATACCCTTAATAATAGTAATTGTGTCACATCAATATGGATGAGTATCGACCTTGTTTCTGGGTCATATGCATGGTTGGATAGATGAAGTACATTTGAAGTACATTGACTTTCATTTTTTATTTTACAATAATAATTTCAAGTCCTTATTCAAACTTTTAATAAAGAATAAAAGGTGATTTTTAATATATATATATATATATGACAAAAATAAGGAAAAAGGAAACACAAAATGGTGCTCAAGCGTTTTCGTCTAATGACATCCTTAGGAACAGGAGTGTTCCTGATGATGTCATTAGACGAAAGCGCTTGAGCACCATTCTGTGTTTCCTTTTTCCTTCGTGGTTATTTTCATCATGAATATTATTCACGTGTTACTTTCGTCAAATAATTTTCATATATATATATATATATATATATTATAATATAATATATATATATATATATTATATATATATATATATAAAACGAATAACTCTGCTGTTACAGACGATGAACAGTAAACTCTTAATTTATTTACTCAGCTGTTTTATTTTTTTAAATGTCCCTGTTTTTAACTCGGTATTAAAACCCAGTAATGCGATTAATTTTAAGTTGTACCCACCAACGAATTTCCTTTTAAAATTATGATATTTGGCACCACCTTTAACAGTGCCAGTAATTAGAACTTCCCAGCATATATATATATATATATATATATATAGGGGCGGACTGAGCGGTCGGGTAATCGGGCATGGACCGAGAGCCGGCGTCATCATAAAACAGTGAGTGTTCTCAGTTGGGTCAAAGGTATAATCGAACTGTAATATGAAAAAAAAACCGGATTTCTTGGGGTCCAGGACCTCATTATGCCCGAGGGCCCATGTTGCTGTCAGTCCGCCCCTATATATATATATATATATATATATATATGCTGCAAACCCACAAGGAAAAAGAAAAACGATTCCGAGGCCTTTCGTGTATTCAGAGCTACACCTCGTCAGGGAATGACGAGGTGTAGCTCTGAATACACGAAAGGCCTCGGAATCGTTTTTCTTTTTCCTTGTGGATTTGCAGCACTCATTCATTTCATTCACGTGTTTAATTGTGGAATTCATCCCATAAATATATATATATACCGGGTGTCCGAGAATTATCTGTACAATTTTTGGCTGTTATTAAAAGTCAACCATGAAGTGTAGAAATTCCAGTGTTGTCCCATTTTACAGAGAAACTCATTAAGTTTTTTCTGATAACAAGTTTTGACAAGTTTTTTTTTTTTTGTACGCGGGTGACAGACATTAATGATTTAAAAGCAAGAATCACAGCTGCTATTGAGCGAATTGATGTGGATATGCTGCAGCGTACATGGCAACATTTGGATTATCGATTGGATGTTTGCGAATCACTGATGGTGCACATATCGAATGTTTGTAACAACGTTACTTTAATAAAAGAAACTTTTGAAAATACAGATTCTAAATAATCTTGTTTAAGAATTTTACGTGTGTTATCAAGAATTTTATTAAAGATGAAATTGTACGGATAATTTTCGGACACACTTGAATTTCTAAAAAACTTGTCAAAACTTGGTATCAGAAAAAAACTTAATGAGATTCTCTGTAAAATGGGACAACACTGGAATTTCTACACTTCATGGTTGACTTTTAATAACAGCCAAAACTTGTACAGATAATTCTCGGACACCCGGTGTATATATATATATATATATATATATATTATATATATAATATATATATATATAGGGTGTAACAAAAGTCTGTTACCATAAGATATTATTTTTTATTTGTTATGAAGAGAATAAATGTTCAAATTGGATGTCATTCAGGTATTGACGCATGTTAATTCGATCACGTAAGTTACATTGAACGTTACCTAAGACAACCATATTAATGTTGTTACGGTCTTGTTGTATGTTGTCTTTTAACTGTTGAATAGTTCGTGGTGTGGTCTGGTAAAATAACTGACTTTAAATGTCTAATTAAATGTCTAATAAATAACTAATTTTGCATAGTTATGCAAATTGTATTTAATATGAAAAAACAATTAATATACGAAGTATTCATACAATAAATTTGTGATGGATTTTCAACATGAACTATATCAAACGACTGAGCGCCGTTTCATTGAAAATTATTTCTATATCGATCAGTGAAAGGTTCGTTGATGAATTTTGAGACAGACAGACAGAAACTTTCGAGGAAATACAACTTGGAATGTAAACCAAAATATGTTAACCCTGGTTAAAATGGAAATCCGTAATTATACCCTTCATTATCCCTGTTAACAAAACTGTCAATTTAATATCGGAACTGAAATACTAAAATTAATTATAAAAAAAAACGGACAAAAACCGGCAATCGGCAAATCTGCATCAGTTTATAAAAGCAAGCAGAAAAAAACAATTAGTCAAAATAACCCAATGATTTTAACATCCAATTTATTGGTTAATAATAACGATTCAACCCTTTAAGTTTATTGACAAAAAAATAATCAGAGTTTGTGAAATTTTTGCATAGCTCAAGCATGTGGATCGATCATCAAATAACCATGTATTTGGTGTTGTACCCATGTAGCTTTGCCTATATATATATATATATGAATTATGTTACTTTTTAGAACAATTATTTTGTGCCTTAACGCATTGAAACGAAACTCTACAAATACCTTGTAGGTATTGAATTTTGTACACATAAATCACACTGTACTTGGAAAAATAAAGTTTTTGAAAGATGTACTCCTTTCTTTGACTTTCCTACAAGATCAGGTTTCAACACACACCACACACACACACAAATAAGACTTTAAACAAAATGACCTCAACAAACTTCTTCAGACAGTTTGTAATGGCACTCACCAAGTTTATGTTAATTATACAGGGTGTCCAATAAGCCCAGTGTCATAAGAAAATTTATTTTGGATTAAATTTACAAAAGTAGTACATTAGAACTAAATAAATGTTCAAATTGACGTCTTGTTTTGGGACCTTTTTTTTTTTTGTTGCGGGTAGAAGAACACAATGGCTGTCTTTGGCTAAGACCAGAAGTATGCAAAAGAACAATTTCCGCCTTTTCCTGAGGAATGTAACTCGCTTCCATATTAACCACCGCGTGTTATTCTACCTGCAACAACAAAAAAAAGGTCGCAAAACAAGACATCAATTTGAACATTTGTTTTAGTTCTAATTTTGTGTAAATTTAATTTAAAATAAATTTTACTATAAGACCAGACTTATGGGACACCCTGTATATTTAAGTTTAATTGTTTAATTACACTGGTGTGTAACATCTGATGTTTCAACATACCTAAAAGTTTTTTATCAATTCAGGTGTGCTGAATCAAAAAATCACAGCCATTTTTCCTCATCACGTACAGTTTTCTGGCAAATACCTATCACCCATTTTATGGGTGGTATACTCTGTAGATATACACCCAATTATGCAATATATGTGTATAATATATACATACAATGATTTATTCATTAATAATGAATAAATCATTGTATGTATATATTATACACATATATTGCATAATCATTATATTTATATGCTCATACCATATATATATATATACACATTTCAACTGCAAAGAACACGCAGTATAATTAACGTAAAGAACGACGCTTGTATAGAAGAACATTCCGCGCAAGATGAGGAGGGAGAACGAACAAATGAAAAAGTGAGGTAACCACCCGGGATCTTCCGATTGCCGGTCAGATATGATAACCACTACACCATGGTCCTCACTCGATCAGAAGTCGTAATTCTCCTACATACGCGCAGAAACCAATGCCACGAGGGGGGCACCTCCCGCATGCCGCACCTATATATACATTTCAACTGCGAAGAACACGCAGTATAATTAACGTAAAGAACGACGCTTGTATAGAAGAACATTCTTGCGCGGAATGTTCTTCTATACAAGCGTCGTTCTTTACGTGGTGTAGTGGTTAGCGTCGCTGACTACGAATCCATCGGCCCCGGGTTCGAGACCCGACGGCAGCCGGCGCGCAGCAAAACCCAGCTGTTCATCCTTCCACACAATAAAGAAAGTGGTTGGTAGATAAATGGGTACCCTAGGTGGCCTAGTGCTTAAGACGCTGGGCTGCTGATGGGGCGTGGTTCGGATTCCACGTTAAACTGTAGGTCTAAGGTGGAGTGAAAAGCTTGACCTTCGTCAGAATGAACAATTCGGGCGGAAGCTAACCAAAGGTTATATATATATATATATATATATAGGGTGATCAAAAAGTCAATGTGCACCTATTTACTCTGAGAGACAAAAGTGCATACATACAAGAAGTTGGATATTTTAATAAGAAATTATACAATATCGTGCAATATTACAGTAACACAAATTGGACGATATCGTATAATTTTTTATTAAAATATCTAACTTCTTGTATGTATGCACTTTTGTCTCTCAGAGTAATATAGGTGCACATCGACTTTTTGATCACCCTGTATATATATATATATATATAGGTCGTCCCAAAAAAATGTATACACACTTTAAATAATTATAAAGGCAGTGTTTATTAAAATACATTTCATTTTCAAAATGTAATAGAATCTACAGACATTATTTAATTGTTTTGTCAACGCCTGTTTTCAAACTGACGTCCGTTCTGGTCCAGGCACTGCTGATAACGCGAAGCAATGGAATCGCAAACATCACGAAACATTTCGTTTGGTATTTGTGTGCATTCTCGTTCAATGGCTGCTCTCAATTCAGCGACTGTTGCAGGTTTTATAGCGTAGACTTTGTCTTTTAAGTATCCCCATAAAAAGAGTCTAGTGGTGTGAGGTCTGGTGAACGCGGAGGGTATTCTACGAAACCCCTTCGTCCAATCCACATCCACATCGTGCCAAGTACCACTCGCAATACTCCACTCTTCGGTCCGGATCATCATCATCATCTTCATTAATAGCATGGACTAATCTTGGAATGTAACTTTTCCATTGACAGCGCTTCAAAATGCGTTGGACAGACGATTCTGAAATTCCTACCTCACGACTCGCTTGCCGCACAGATTTTCTTGGACTTTGGTGATACGTTTCCAGTACTCTTTCTTGCTTTGTGGGCTTGTCGATGTCCGTGGTCTTCCGGAACGCTTCTTGTGGACATTCTGACAGTTTCCATCGGCTTCAAACTTATCTCTAATTCGAGTGATGGTAAGTCGCGTTGGTGGATCTGTTTGAAACTCCCTCCTAAACTGTCTTTGCACTTCAACTGCGTTTTCACACTTCCAGTAGCATTTTAGAATGAATTTCCTTTGTTCAAAGCTTAGTCTGACTGCCATTATTAATTCTAATGGGTTTAACTTGGAAAGAAAGAAACATCAATTGAGCTATCAGCTGTTAAAGTGTGTATACATTTTTTTGGGACGCCCTGTATATATGGAATGAATTTCACAATTAGACACGTGAAATGAATGAATGTTGCAAACCCACAAGGAAAAAGAAAAATGATTCCAAGGCCTTGCGTGTATTCAGAAGTACACCTCGTCAGGGAATGACTTCTGAATACACGAAAGGCCTTGGAATCATTTTTCTTTTTCCTTGTGGGTTTGCATCATATATATATATATATATATATATATATATATATATATATATATATATATACATTTGAAAAACTAGGCTGCAACACGAGTCTAAAGGTTCACTTCCTTCACTCGCAGTTGGACTATTTTCCTGATAACTTGGGTAGTGTGAGTGAGGAACAAGGAGAAAGGTTCCACCAGGATATCAAGACTATGGAAAAAAGATACCAGGGAAGATGGGATGTCAACATGATGGCAAATTACTGCTGGTCTCTGAAACGGGAAGGCTCGGAAGAAATGCAGCACGAGAAACGAGCAAAAAAACGATTCTCTCCTACTGATCAATCACGATTGATCTATTATGTATCAATTAATTATCAAAGATGAATTTACTTTGAATTTTGTACTCTTGAAAATTTAATTGTTTAATACATACTATGAATTAAAGTCTGACTTATATTTCGTGAAAAGCCCCGACGTGATACATAAAAATGGTTGTAAAATTTGAAATGAGCATGGCAAAATTGTATAAGATCACGTAATAGAAATAAAACATCTACTTTGGTTTGAAATGCAGACTTGTTATTAATTAATAATTATTACCTGTGTTTAAGATGTAATTATATAATTTCTCTCTGAATATATCTATGGAAGTACTATTTACTGAATTATTTAATTTTTTTTAATTTATAGATATATTTTAAAAATATACAGGGTGTTTATAAAGTCGCGCAATACAATGTATATAAATATATATTGATTGCGCGACTTTACAAACACCCTGTATTTCCGTAATAACTTCTTTTCATCCAAAATAGTGAAGACATGGAATAAATTGGCGCCTGAAATAAATAAAAATAGTACTTCCATACTTACATTTAAAGATAAACTCGACAAGGTCTTAAACACCTTCGTATTAATAAATTAATTAAAATTCAGTATATAATTAACTCAAAGATTTTTTGTTCCATTTCAAACCTTTCTCGGACACCCTGTACACACACACACACACACATATATATATATATATATTTATTAGTGGTGGACCGGATGTCAGTTTTTCAACATCTGCGGATGCGGATTTTTAATTTCAATATCCGCGGATGCGGATATTTAGTTAATCTATCAATATAATATAATTATGAATATATGATATAATTTTTTCAAATTTCATGATATTACTATTATGGCAGGCAATGCATAAGAATTAAAATTAATATTTTCATTATGATAAAAAAATAACTTTCTCAAGAGTTTCAGCCACAGAAAATTCAATGAAACAAGTTTCATTCAATTTTCTGTCTTACCACGTATTTATATTTTGAGGTTTATATATTCGTTTGTTCATTAATAATTAATACTTTACATGAAATGTGCATGATTGGGCCTTATAAGCTACTTTATAAGCTAATTTAATTGTAAATTGCATAATTTATTAGAGGTAATATCCGCAGTCAGAAGTGCGGATGCGGATATCCGGTCCACCACTAATATATATATATATATATATATATTCTACACACTGACCGTGCATGGAACAAGGAACTCTTCTGGGAAAATTAAATCCACTATAGTCCGAATAAGTAAAGGTAAATGACAAACACTAAAGTTTTTCTTTTTTATGAACGAAACCGAACGTGAGCAACGGGTGTGAAGAGTAGTAGTTGGAAGGGAGACCGTCCTCCGCGTCCAGATTATGTAGCGACCCGTGGTTCGGATCCCACGTAAAGCCGTAGGTCTCCTCCATCATATGACCTTAGATATTGCGGAGGAGGAGGTTAAACAACCTCATCAACCTTAAATTTCATCACGAGGAAAGAACCGTAAATAGTCTGAGAGTTATGGTGATGTTCATCGACTCGATTGGCGACCGCTAAGTGGAGATTCTCTTCCACCAGTTTGGCCCATAGTTAGGAAACAATTAAGAAATGGACATTAATCTGGAAGACCAAGTTTAGTCAAGTTTTGTTGCTGATATTTTTCTTATTACTCTTTTTAATAAGAATTAATCGCACCAGGGGTTCCTCCAGAGGAGTGGCTGAGGTGACTAGCTACCCCCTTTGCCTTAGTAAATTTACTTTTTTCACAAGGCTACGTTTTGTAACGGAAAGTTTTACGTAGGAGAGAACATTTTTATGTACAAAAGCATTATCTTTTGTTCTTTGAAAACATGGCAAAATGTGTAGCTCATCAATGAGCGAAATAGACACCAGAAAACGTTCTTTAGAAGCTATTTGAGGCAGATTTTAATACCAGCCATTCCCCTCACCCAAATCCTGGAGGAACCCCCGCGCACATCTAAAAATGATTCATTTATGATTCTAACGCAATACTCAGCTATTTTGTTTATAATTATACATAATTTAACCCGCGTCATATGACGGAGGAGTCCTACGGCTTAACGTGCAATCCCAACCATGAGGATCTATATCATCTGGACGCAAAGACGGTCACCCATCCAATTTCTACTTCGACCCAACGTCGTTAAATTTCGATGGACGATCTTACGGGAAGCTTTGTAACCTCATGGCCACGACGTATACTAATAATGATCTGTAATTATAAACGCATTCGACATATCAGAGTATTTAACTGCTATTATAAGTAATGCTAAACTTTTTTTTACATGAAATGTATAGTTCCATGCAGATTACTATGAAACAGGTACCGCCAGTTTCATGACTGGTTTTACATGGCTCTTTTGTCAACTGACCTCAGTCTCTGTAATTTCTCCATGTGGCAATCAGTAGCGGATCTAGGATTTCCGAAAGGGCGGGGGCGGACCTTTACATAGGTAAAAATTGCGCCAAAATAATGTTTAATTATATATAAATATAATTACATACACTGGAATTAAAAATACATATGTTAACCCTTTAAGCACCAGCAGGCAAATTTTTAGCGTTTACTAAAGATCAAGTTTCTGGTAGTAAATATTGGAACTAATTTGATTGACGTTATCTTATCCATCCGTTCAAAGTATTACCTGAATCAGTCATTTAGAGAGAGGAAGATCGTGAATGTGAATACTACGCAAAGGGTTTACGAGCGCATTAACCTCGTGTCTACAAATGCTTACAACCATTAATAAATGAATATGTAAAGCTGGAAAGCATAATTTAATTGAGTAGACGAAGGGAAATATTATTTTTATACACAGTTTCTAAAAATATAATTGAAAGGTAAATTGACAGGTATTTACGAGGGTGGTGTTCATATTTTTACAATTTAAAAAATTATGTACTTTTTTGCATTTAGAAATTTAAAAATTTATTAAAAAAAATAAAGCATTTGGAAAGGGCGCCAAGATTGACCAAAAGGGGCGCCAAATTGACAGAAAGGGGCGCCAAATTGACAGAAAAGGCCCCCTCCCGTAAATCCGCTAGTGGTGGCAATATCTAAATTACAGGGTCTTTAATATATGCAATCGGTCAACTCGGGAACAACCTCCTTCAATCCATCTTTTCCCCTGTCCATGACCTCCAATCTTTCAAACGCAGTGTCTAGGCATCTTGAACACTTTGATTCCGGCTCTCTTCTTTTCCTTCTATTGGGGGGGGGGGGAGACGTTCTTGCGGGTGTTCGCTCTTGGCCCCAGCTTTCTGCATAAAAAAAAAATATATACATGCATGGGTTGAACGAAATAATGGAAACATTCGCATTTTCGGGACTATTTTCTTGTATTATTAATGGCGTTATATACTTACTAAGTTGACATGTGAATCTATACTATAATAAGAGAACTGTCCGTCTGTCCGTCACACTTTCAGAAATTGTGAGAAAAAATTGAGAAAAAAATTCAGAAATTGTAAAAAAAATTCAGAAATTGTATTACGGGCGGCAATGTGAAGCTCAAGATTTTCATGACTGTGTTCTTTTCTGTAGTTTAGCAATGGGGGAAGGGTGGGGGTGGGGGTAATGGGGGATGGGTGGGGTAATGGGGAGGGGTGGGGGTAATGGGGGAGGGGGTTAGCCCCCAAGTTGTATGAATGGGGGTGAGGAGGTTTTGGGAGATACCAGATTCAGAAATGTTGACACAATGTGAAGCTCAAAATTTTCACGGCTGGGTTCTTTTTTTGTAGTTTAGCCTGTCTAACCGTCAGCGAAGCGGCGGGAACTGTACTAGTTCATATAATATTGAAAACATCTTTTATTTTAACATTCTGATACTGGTTTTTCCCGTTCTTGACGATAAATAAAAATATGGCACTTGGAAAAGCTGTTACTGACTGTGAAAGGGGCATGATAGTAAGAGTCTGTTTGGTTGATGTCTCAGTATTAAAAGTCGCGTAATTGCCCCCGTATCTCAAAGAACAGTTCAAGGTTATGAATACATGGAAGGACATGAAAAAAAAACTATATCAAATAAGCAATATAATGGACGTAAAGCAACACTGACAGAATGTGACAGACAAGAACTTATTACGAGCTGTGAAGCATCAAAATTTTGTTGAGAACTTAACAATAGCCAACAAAGACTGGTGACAGTCAAAACGATGCTGTGAGAGGTGCAGTAATTCTCTTCACAACACCAACCAGTGCAAAAGCTAAAATGGAGTTGGAGAGAATAATAAAAATACTACTGTGCTTATGCGTGTTTTCTCCATTTCTTTCCACGCATTCATAACCTTGGGAACTGTTCCTCGAGATGCAGGGACAATCAACGCGACTTTTAATACTGAGACACCAACCAAACGAGCTCCTACTATCATGCCCCTTTCATAATCGGTCAGACACCTTTTCCAACTGTCATTTTTTTTATTTATTCTGCAAGAACGAGAAATACCAATATCAGCATATTAAAATAGAAGAATTTTTAATATTGTACTACAATATTAAAAATTCGTCTATTTTAATATGCTGATATTGGTATTTCTCGTTCTTGCAGAATAAATAAAAAAAATGACAGTTGGAAAAGGTGTCTGACCGACTATGAAAGGGGCATGATAGTAGGAGCCCGTTTGGTTGGTGTCTCAGTATTAAAAGTCGCGTTGATTGTCCCTGCATCTCGAGGAACAGTTCCCAAGGTTATGAATGCGTGGAAAGAAATGGAGAAAACACGCATAAGCACAGTAGTATTTGTACCGGTATGCATGCGCTTAGCAACTTGGTAAACTAGATAACGCCATTAGTGATACCGAAAATGCGAGCGTTTCTCCTATTCTATCCAATATATATATATCTATATATATATACATTCAACTGCAAAGAACACGCAGTATAAATAACGTAAAGAACGACGCTTGTATAGGAGATATTCCGCGCAAGACGAGAGAGAGAGAACGAAACAAATGAAAAAATGAGGTAACCACCAGGGAATCGAACCCGGGATCTTCCGATTGCCGGTCAGACGCGATACCATTACACCATGGACCTCACTCTTCCAAATGCCGTAATTCTTCTACATACTCGCAGAAACCAATGCCCCAAGGGCATCATATTGTGACCCGAACGTTGCACTAAATAGTTTGAATGAAATGTTGGTCATTACTTCGAGTGTGGGAGGGGGGTTAACACGTAAAATGTTTCTGGACACGAAAGCTTCATGCGTTTCCTCGGCTGTTTAAATACGTGACAAGTTGTGTTAACTTTTATCCCGTCGTGGTGTTTGTGGCCAGTGGGTTGAAACCCTGGTCGGGGCGATTTTTTCACACACACCACACACATATATGTATATATATATATATATTAGGGTGTGTTTATGGTATATGGTGAAAAATGCGAAATGAAAATGCAAGGGAGCGGAACCCTTTATTTTGTGAGGATACATGAGAAAACAGAACAGGCAAATGTCTTTGTAATCCAACAACATTTAGAGGTTGCCCACAGCTGATAGGTATTTTCAATTTATAGGGCAATGGAAATTTTAATTCTCAGTTTAAATGATAAATTGCATCTCCAATAAGTATTCAGAACAAATATATCGTGTGAGTATATTCACTAAATTCATAATTAACGATTAAAGTACATGACACCTCGAGTGTTGGCGTTCATTTTTCATCAAAGTGGCTTTGGAGGCTGTCGGCAAGACTTTACGATGTTCTTCGACGATTTGAATCATGAACTGCATCTGCTCTTCGTTCCGAGTCCTTCCAGCCTGTGAATTCTTGAATCAATGCTGTGCCTCGCTCTGCTGCATCATTCACTACATTTAAGGAAGCTCTGGAAAATCGTAATCTCAGGTCCTTTGGAAAGGTCTCCAACAAGGAAAGAAAATACCTCTTGAAGCAGCAGTTCCAGCACGTGATGTCGACACGCAAAGTAAATCGTTTCACGCCCGAGAGCCTGCTCTACTCGCACACACACTCCTCCATGGATGCCGGTGTTGGTGGCTGTCGTGTCAAAGCAAAGAGCTTTGATCTTCTGGCCAAGATCCCAGTTTTCGATGGTTTCGATGATGACGATTGCTGTCTTTTCTGCCTTGGAGTCTGGGAGTTTGGGGATGGCTAGAATCTTGCTCATCCCATCCCCGGTAACTAAGATGGCTAAACGGTCGATTTTGTCTCTTCTCATTAAGTCTGCCATAAGTTTTCCATCCCAGTGAAGAACAAGAGGCATTCAGGCTTGTAGGAAGCTCTCACCTCTGCTTCGTGGGCTGATCTGTACCTGGATCTGCTGGCCCGAATAGCACTTGGACTGAGGCACATCTCACTTATGTCCCGACCCATTTGCATGCCAAAGGGGATGAGAACACGAGCAGCTGCCCTGTCGCTCATCCGCGTGCGGTCCAATGCCGCAGCGACCTCCGAACTGATTGCCGTCGTCCCACGGCGATGTTTTGGAGCCGACGATGTAACTGGCTTTCTTTCGGGACTTGTTTCCTCACTTGATGACGTTGACGATGAGGTTTCCATAACAACGGTAGCAGAGATTTCTTCCATTTCCTGCACATGCCTGTCTTTCCGCTTCAATTCCTGAGCAGTTCTCTCTTGGGCCCTTGCGACTTTTTTGGCAATCTTCTTGTCGACATTTCCAATCCTTCCTCTCCGACCCTCCTCCCTTTGAGCAAGCAGGAAGTCCTTGTCCTCCTGAATTTTTATAAGATTTAGGGCATTTTGGTGACCAATGTCGAAAAGGTTGTTCAAGCTTGACCTGAACGCAGCCTGGTTGTCCAAATTGGTCTTCGTTTTCCGCGAAATTCTCTTCTTCAAACCCTGCCATTCGTCATGCAATTTCCGGAAGTGCTTCTTGACGTCGTGCGGATGTTTCGTCGGTAAACCTTCTGTCACCCAGATTTCAATGATGGCTTGTGATGTCGAGGACACACTCTCAGCTAAGGATTTCTTCTCTTCATTGTGGAGATGGAAAAGGTACTTCAATACATCACCTCTTGAAGGTAATTGCTGACCGGCAATAGTAGGACTTGATGACCCCGCAAGCCAGATTGATTTCTTCGATCTTGTACATGCCGCCATCGTTCACCAGTTATCTGTGAATAAGACAAAACAGTGAAATTGGTAAGTTAATTTAACCCATTCATGGATAAAGTACCTCAGGAAAATGTGTAGAAATAAGCCACCCTCTTTGTAACCATAATCTGTGTTCAAACAATGATTGGCTGATAACCCATGAACACAATATGTATTAAAATTATAATAATTTTGCGAAATCATGCATACATAACCATTTACAGTATATCCAATCCATATATAAATTTAAAATAATCTACGGTACACTACACTATTTCACTCAGACGATGCGAAAAAAGATGATTGCAATACGCTGAAGCAGAGAGCGTCCAAAATTTTATACGCATAAAAATTAAACCTTATAACTATTTTTGGAAACAAAAATATTGCCGGTAAAACAAGTCATTATACTTACAAACAATTCATAATACCATCCATTACAGTGCTAAGTAAAAAAAACGTTTGAAATATATGAATTATTTAAATAACACTTACCGTTATGAGAACTGTGATGCTTCTTGGCCACCATTACGTAAATGCATGAAAGACATGAGTAATTAAGAGAAAACGATTTAGAATTAAAGAAAATTCATTTGTTGGTATACTGAAGTACGGTAAAGAAATATGGATTATCAGAACGCAATTGACAAATGCAATTTCTAATTTTGGGGACGCTGTGTATCAATGGGTTAATAAACACTAGAAGTGACTTAAAAAGGGCGCATAAATAAATGAGCATATGGGTAAAACTTTGGGGTCTTTGGGCAACCTCTAAATATTTGATGATTTTCCAAACAACTCATGTGCTTTATTTGCTCCCGGAACCTCATCATTTGCGGGGTTCCGTGACCCGAAATTCACACTTTCAGTTTTTAAAAGCACCCTAATTATATATATATATATATGTTAAACACAGACCGTGTATGGAACAAGGAACTCTTCTGGGAAATTACATCTACTATAGTTCGAATAAGTAATGACAAATGACAAATACTATAGTTTTTTCTTTTTCATGATGTTAGCCCGACGTGGGCAACGGGTCACTCGCAAAGAGGTCCCAAAAATATAGCTTCCCTCACCAGCTATCTGCAAAGCAGATAGGATCCAGCTTTGGAACAGGATCTAGGGTTTACAGCTTACACCTAGCCTACTACATTCAGAACGTCAATATAAGCAAAAGACTAGTTGCATTCACGTCGGATTGAATACATCAAAGAAAAAGGGGTAACTATTGTATTTTTAGCCAAAAAACAAAACTTAAACCTCAACCGGGACATTGAGCGTCCAATTTTTCAAGGCACATAACACGTCCGTTTAATATACACAAACTCAGAATGGTCCCCTGAGAAACTTATATGTTAAACACAGACCGTGCATGGAACAAGGAACTCTTCTGGGAAATTACATCTACTATAGTCCGAATAAATAATGACAAATACCGGGTGGGCCTTTTAACTCTGACGGTTTTAATATCCTTATAACTTTTTTGTTTTTTAACCAAATCAAATAAAATTTATACGCAACATATGTACGTACATAAAGTTTTTTTTCATTAAGCTGCTTTTATCTACCTGCAGAATTGACGAAATGGCGAAGAAAAACCTTTTGACGTATACGAAAACAAATGCTTTATAACGAAATGTATAAAATAAGCCAGTTATTGCGTAATTGCGTCTTCCAATATGCCCTGGCCCCCACGCTCTCCCGATCTCATCCCTTGCGACTTTTTTTTATGGGGGTTTATTAAGTCGAAAGTCTACGCGACAAGACCAACCGACATTCATGAACTGAAACAAAGAATTCAAGCAGCTTTTGGTGAAATTACGGTCGAAATGCGACAAAAGGTGGCTTTGGAATACAGAGCAAGGCTGCCTATACTGATCGAAAATGGTGGAAATCACATTGAAGTTTATAACTAACCTTGTAAGTTTATGAAGGTAATTAAATTTATATCCAAAAAAACTTTATGTATGTACCTATGTTGTGTACAAATTTTATTTGATTTGGTTAAAAAACAAAAAAGTTATAAGGATATTACAACCGTCAGAGTTAAAAGGCCCACCCTGTACTATAGTTTTTTCTTTTCATGATGTTATTCAATCCGACGTGAATGCAACTAGTCTTTTGCTTATATTGAGGCTGAATGTAGTAGGCTAGGTGTAAGCTGTAAACCCTAGATCCTGTCCCAAAGCTGGATCCTATCTGCTTTGCAGATAGCTGGTGAGGAAGCTATATTTTTGGGACCTCTTTGCGAGTGACCCGTTGCCCACGTCGGGCTAACATCATGAAAAAGAAAAACTATAGTATTTGTCATTTATCATTACTTATTCGGACTATAGTGGATGTAATTTCCCAGAAGAGTTCCTTGTTCCATGCACGGTCTGTGTTTAACACAAGTTTCTCAGGGGACCATTCTGAGTTTGTGTATGTATATATATATATATTACAATACAATTAAAAACAAACTTTCATAAAATACACAAAAACTAATTTTTACCGAGAAAATTTTTTTTTTTAAATGTAAAAAAAAACATTTTTACCGAAAAAAAATATTATTTTTTTTAAATGTAAAAAAACTTTTATGAATTAGAAAAACTTAAAATGAAATCATCAGATTTTATTTCAAAAATCGAAATCCAAAAAGATTTCTTTAAAAATTATTGTCCAAAAATTGTGTGAAAATGAATTCTTTGGTCGCTTGGTCGTGTCGGGGAATCCAACACCCTTGAAATAGAAAAGTATAAATTAAAAGTCCTACGTTTTTTTTTTTTTTTTTTGAGTGGTCACAGGTGAGTTGTTCCTTTATATCTAAAAGAATTTTTCTTTTTTTGAAAAACTTCATTTCAAGAAAGTAATTCAAATTTTTCTAAATTCGCACCATTCTTATAATATAAATCCTACAAAACAGTTTGCATTTCAATTGAAATATAAAGAAACTGATTTATTAGTTTATAATTTAGATCTAGTAATGAAACGATGCGGACATAATAGGCCTTCGTCAGGTTTACAGCCAGATATTGATAACATTTTTCCATACTGAAGCAATTCTAAATAAATGTGTCCCCTTCTCGTGTATTGACTCTGTCCTCCCCTCAGCTTTCAAGCTTAAATTTTCAGGAAAATGTTTAAGTACAATTTTCAAGTATAGATTTTATTGTTTTGATGCGTCATTAAAATGATGGTTTAAACTTACAAAAGAAAATTTGAAAAGTAATTTTTAACTAGTAAAAACCAATAACAGACTACCTTTTTTAGATATAATGGTAACAAAATAATTTTAGTTCCTCCGTGTATCGGAAACCGACATACACAGTTCTGGTCACTAGCTACCTAAAGCACATTCCATCATTACATAAAATCAATAGTATCAAAGTTCTCATCTATCGTGTTTATCATATTTGGTCCTCCTATTCCTCCTTTCATAAAGAAATGGAATGCCTTCGAAACTTTAGCATCGATACTTCCTTCCCTAAACTGCTATTTCAACACCTACTTAAAAATTCCTTCAACATATATCACCCCTCCTCCCTTCTTAAAGTCCCTGCAGTTAAAAATGCTAAACAATATTTCACTTTCCCTTTCTGCGGATAAGTTACAAAATACGCTTTGAACTTTGTAACTTACTTACCCCCAAATTAATTTTCAGTTTGCATTCGCGAGTAACAATATCATCAAATCATATTTTAATCATAAATAAAGACTCTCTTCCCTTCTTCCCTATGTACTATCTTAACTGTGTGTGTTGCAACCCGAGCTATACTGGCAGTACATACCCCACTATCAAACTAGAGTGGACGAACATCGCGGCATCTCAACAACTTAACCCCTAAATAAACCATCCAAATCAACTATATGGGACCACTATCAACTCCATGATCACCCTCTACACCCCGCAGTTTCAAAAATATTGACTCCACAAACCAATCAGCCGACCTCCGCATCCTCGAATCTCTACACAGTCTTAGTAAGAAGATTTCTCTTAACGACTACAGTTTCGCCTTTTACGTGTCCACTGTGAAATCATCACTTTCTTTCTCACGAATAAAATCACCGCCATTAGTTCAACATTTCTGCTCTGAACACACACACACACACACACACACACACACACACACACACACACACCTTCAACTGAAGTGGGAAACACGACCAAAATGAAATCCTTAATATTCAGAATCAGCGTTAAAGCCAATAAAGTCCATCTCCGCAATTTTCAATCTTCCACAAACCATGGTATAAGCCTACTTCACAAGTTCTCGAACAATATTATGTGACTCACAAGAGTATAACGTTATTATTATTATTTTGTGACTATATAACTGTATTCACGCTAATAATATTTTTTTATTCTCTTATCACAGTATTTAATTATCATCGAATTATTTGTATATATTATAACTGTTTATTCCTCTTTAATATTTCAGCACAGATGATGAAAACTATTGCCGAAACGTTTGCCAATAAAACTATATCATCTACAAACTCTCCTCGCTCTTCTATTCCACATAAAATTAACTGAGAACAAACCCTTCAATCGAGTGTGTGTGTGTGTGTGTGTGTGTGTGTGTAAAGGGTTGACGACAGTAAATAGACACCTTTGGGTTTTTCAGTTTCTTTATTTGATAATAAAATTCAATAAATAACGGATTTATTGAATGAATATATACGTATGTAATGGTGTTGGTTTCCCCTTTCCATTATGTAAAGGTGATACACGTTCTGCTATTCCATTGCTAAGCTTCGCCATTAATTTGTTCCTGAGGACAAACATCATGGTCGCTATCTGTGTGTGTGTGTGTGTGTGTGTGTGTGTGTGTGTACACACTACCAGTCAAAAGTTTAAGTACACCCTGAAATATTCATAAATTTCAAATTTTGTTTAAAGTTTTTTATTTATTAACTAAATTATCATGACACAAATTCATAAGTACAAACATGGGAACTTAAATAGCAACAAATCAGGACAATTTACCAAAAGCAAAGTCTAAATTTTAGATTCATCAAAATAGCCTCCTCTAGCAGCAATTACAGCAGAACAAATTCGAGGCATGCGCTCAACAAGAGAAAGAAGATAGTCTGGTGAAAGCTGCTGCCAGCACTCTTGTAAGAGTTCCCAGAGCTTCTGAGCACTGGATGGCTGCTTGGCTTTCACTCGTCGATCCAGTTCATCCCACACTAGCTCGATGGGGTTCAGATCCGGGGACTGTGCTGGCCAATCCATAACTGTGAGCTGACGTTGCCGTTCTTTCTGCTTCAGGTAATTTTGACGCAGCTTGGAAGCGTGTTTAAGATCGTTGTCTTGCTGCATTATGAACTGTTGGCCAACTAGTCGCAGTCCAGATGGGATGGCATGGCGCTGTAGAATGCTGTGATAGCCACGTTAGTTCAGTATTCCAGTGACTTTGTGGAGATCTCCAACTTGCTCCCCTGCAAAACATCCCAAGACCATCACATTTTCTCCACTGTGCTTCACTGTTGGCACAACACACTGCTGTCATTCTTTCACCCGCTCTGCGCCGCACAAATACTCTGCGTTTGGATCCAAAAACTTCGAACTTTGATTCGTCAGTCCAAAGGACAAATTTCCACTGCTCAACAGTCCATTTTTGGTGTTTTTTAGCCCAGGCTAGCCTTTTCTTTTTGTTCTGAGGTCTCAGCATTGGTTTCTTTGCTGCAGTTCGTCTTTTTAATCCTGCCTCTCTTAGTCTTCTCTGAACAGTTGATGTTGAAACTGTTGTACTTCTGGAATTGTTCAGCTGGGCTTTGATTTCAGGTGCTGTGAGGCGTCTGTTGCGCATACTGGTGACTCGGATATACTTGTCCTCCGAGTCTGTTGTGGTTCTTGGTCGCCCTGACCTTTTTCCGTCCTTGTTTTGACCAGTTTCTTCGTACCGTTTAATGGCACAAACAACCGCATTCACAGAAACTTTTAATTTTTTTTGCAATTTGCCTCAGTAATTGGCCCTCATTTCTCAAAGTTACAATCGACTGTCTTTTTTCTGTTGTTAACTGAGCTTTGGCACCCACTTTTGCTTTTTGAAACAGAAATATACCTTAAACTGGAGCACCGACAATTCAGCGCAAGTCAGTACAGTTAAAAGTTTAGTTAAAAATAATAAAAATAAATCGCAATAAATAAAAAAGAGAAAAATTTGTATATTTATATATATGCTAAATTGGGTCTGAATCGAAGGAGTGACATTTCAAAGGAGTGACATAACAAAGGAGTGACATAAATACCGTAACGAAGGAGTGACAAATCGGATAAAATTCAAAGGAGTATAATTATTAAAATTTTATTTAAAAAAACAAAATTTGTTAGAATTGTTAAAATTAAGATTTTATTTCAAAAACTAGAAACCTAACCTAACTGTTGCAAGCCTCTCTTCCCTCTGGATTTGTTCTTTCTTCTTCTTTGTTGGTATTTTCGCGCTGAATTGTCTTTGCGCTGAATTGTCTTTGCGCTGAATTGTCGGGTCACGCCTTAAACTACACAGTTAGCTCCTCTGCAAGGATTTTATATGTAAAGACCTGCAGCGCATGTTAATAACTGAACACATGTATTAACATACTCCTGAAGACACAAACTACCCCAGTAAAGACTTTTAAACTGTTTTTGAACCTTTGTGCAGAGCTAATGGCATTAATTTTAGGTTGCATGCTAGACGTAAATTAACACATTCTGAAGGCTTTTGAAGAAGTTTCTGTGTTACAACACATTGCATGGGGCAGATGCACTGAAGCATACAATATGAAAGCCAGGTAAGCAAATTCATCTCTAGTACCTCTTAAGTTTACATTTGAAGTTTATATCATGAGCTAAGCAGCAAAACATTGGAAATTAGTAGATGTACTTAAACTTTTGACTGGTAGTGTACATACAGGGTGGGTAAAAAAAAGTGACCCCTTAAAGGTAAACTGTCATATTAAAAAAAGAAATGGAACTAGAGCTCTCAAACTTCATAGATGCTTTACCTTAGCATGTTGTTCGTCTTAATTGAGAAGTTGCTCGATGTGTCCCCTTCCTGCTCAACGCAGGCCTCCAAACGTGGACGCCACTGATCAATACACCTGTTTACATATCGTTGAGACACCTTCTCCCAGCCGAGCAGACTTCTTTCGCGTAGTTCATCTATGTCTCTTATATTGGTACCAGGGTTGTAAACTTTGGACTTCAGAGCTTCCCAAACACCATAATCTAGTGGTGAAAGATCGGGGCTACTAGCCGGCCACATATTGGGTTCGATAATATCCGGTGTTTCGTTCTCAAGGAATGTGACAGTTTGGCGTGTCTGTGAGCAGGGGCTCTATCTTATTAGAAAGTATTAGAAAGTATTAGAAAGTATAAGTGTTCACCAGGGAGGATACCCGCGTCATCCCCGAGCCAGGCGTGAGGCACGAAGGTGCTGGCCTGGATAGTGTTAGATGTACCGCGACAGTCGTTGCCCCTAGAATAGACAAACTGAGCGCGTTTAAGGCTCCTGGGCCAGACCAGTTTCTCCCCAGAGTGTTGCGAGAAGTGCGCGACCAGGTGGCTCCCCACCTGGCTACAGTCTTCAACAAATCGTTGGAGATGGGCTAGGTGCCTGGTGACTGGAGGGAAGCCAACGTGACCCCTATCTTTAAGAAAGGGGATCACGAAAGTCCAGGGAACTATCGTCCCATTAGTCTCACTTCAGTTGTAGGTAAATTATTAGAAGGGATAAAGCTGATAGGATCGTTGACCATTTGGATTCCTACAAGCTGCTTGGGGACCCCCAACCAGTGTTCCCTCTAAGGTGTGCGCGTGTGCGCGCGCACACGCGTTGTGAAACCCGCGCACACAGCAAAATAAAATGCGCACAGGCTCAAGCGTATCATGAGTCACGACAGTAAATGAAGTAATTTAAAAAGTATACCGTCACACAAGGTCTGACCATTTGCATCAACATACTCTATAGTCGTTCTTTTAAGTATTAACCCCTTCCGCCCGACTTCGCTGACGTCCGCGCAATTACGCAATACGGATTTTTTTTACTCTATGTAAGCTATTTGCATTTTTTCTTTTATACATTAACGCATTGAGTATAAACCTTCTCTCTCTTATTTTTTGCATAAAAACGAAGAGTAATTATCTCATAATTCCTATTTTGTGAATGGATGAAATTATGTATTAATCTTGATAGTCTATTTTAAATTGCTAAATGCTAAAAATTGTTTTGAGAATTGATAACTAAAATAGTCATTTTCATTTATTTATTTTTATTTTATTTATTTTGTTGAATTTTATTTTACTATTTTTTATTTTATTCATATTTTTAGAATGGATAAAATGTTTTCTTTTTTAAGAATATATAATATTGTAAACAGTTTTTTAATATCCATTTAATAGTACCGTAATGATCAAGCTATTACCTTATGGAAATAATATTTATTAAGTATTTAATATTTATATATATTTAATTTTGAAGATAATAGGGCTCAGAAAAGTTTGCACAATTTTTCACCATGAATCTAAATGTATGCACAACGAAAATTTCTTGCGCACACGGACTAAAAAAAATTAGAGGGAACATTGCTCCCAACATGGGTTTAGACGGCATAGGTCGTGTCTCACCAACTTGCTCGAGTTTTTCCACGTCATGTTGAGTGAGTACGATAAGAGTAGGGCGATTGATATACTTTATCTCGACTTTCAGAAAGCCTTTGATAAGGTACCTCACCGCCGGCTAATGGCGAAAGTGCGCGCGCTGGGTATCGGTGGGGAAATAGGTAGGTGGATTGAAAACTGGCTGAGGAATAGGCGGCAGAGGGTGGTAATTAAAGGTGCTAGTTCGGGTTGGGCCTCGGTCACTAGTGGGGTTCCTCAGGGTTCCGTTTTGGGGCCACTGTTGTTTATCATTTACATAAATGATATCGACGGTGGCATCGTCAGTCGGATGGCCAAATTCGCTGATGACACCAAGCTTGGGCCAATGTTGGGACGCCCGAAGCGATCGAGGAACTGCGTGCGGACCTAGGTAGGATAGGAGTGTGGTCCGAAAAATGGCAAATGCCGTTTATCTTGGGTAAATGCAAAGTGATGCACATTGGCTACGCCAATCCCAAGTCGGACTACTCGATGTTGGGTAGTAATATCGAGGTGACTGATTTAGAAAAGGACTTGGGTGTGCTAATTAGCAGCGACCTTAAGTTTACGAAACAGTGTGTAGAGGTGGAAAAGAAAGCCCAGAAACTATTGGGTTATATCAGGAGGCAATTTCAGTTTCGGAACAAGGAGATTGTGCTCTCACTGTACAAATTCCCTTGTTCGGCCGCACCTGGAGTATGCTGTGCAGTTCTGGTCGCCCACCCTCAGGAAAGATATTGAGAGGCTGGCGCGAGTGCAGGCGAGGGCCACAAAGTTAATCCCTTCCGTTAGGCATATGGGCTACAATCGACGGTTACGCGCCCTGAACTTGTTTTCGCTTGAAACTCGGAGGCTGCGCGGTCAACTGATCGAGGTTTTCAAGCTCTTACGCGAGTTGAACGATGTCGATTTTAGAAGTATGTTTAGTTTAAATGATAACCCAACTCGCAACAATGGTTGGAAGTTGGACTTGAAACGGTTTAGGACTAGTGTGTGTGGGAATTACTTTACGTATAAGATCTGTGACACATGGAACAGGTTACCTTCGGAAGTTGTGAACAGTTCCTCTGTGGATCAGTTCAAGAAAAGGTTAGACCAAATCTTGCACACTATTTGAGTGTGTAGAAAATTTTCCATGGCACCCGTTGCCATTGGTACCTCCTCGGTATGGGCCGCAAGGCCTTTTGAGGTACTTCTTTTCCTTGTAACTCCTTGTAACTCTCTCTCTCTCATATATATATATATATATATATATATATATATATATATATGGTGTAGTGGTTAGCATCGCTGATTACGAATTCACCGACCCCAGGTTCGATTCCCGGCGATGGCAGGGGGCGTTCAGCTCACCCAGTTGTTCATCCTTCCATACCAAAAAATAGTGGTTGGTAGATAAATGGGTACCCTACTGGTTAGGATGTTTGGGCTATTGATCTGGAGTGTCGTAAGATCAAGTTCGGGCGAGGGACTTTTTAATTTCTGATCACCCGTGGTGAGGCGTCGTTCGAATTCCGCTTTAAGCTGTGAGTCTAAAGAGGAGCAACAAGTTTGACCTTCATCAGAACAGAATGAACAATTTACTCGGGAGAAAAACCGATAATCTTGTAGGTAGTTTAACGTTGCCAATTAAGTTGGTGTACTTTTAAACTGTTTAAACTTCGCAAATTAATGGTTGTTGTTTTCATCTTTATTGTAGATGTCGTTTTAAACATGGCAGATTCAGTTAAGTTAGGTTAGGTGTATTTTTAAGTTGCGTTTAAACGTCGCAAATTAATCTTGTTTTTATAGAGGTCGTTTTAAGCATGGCAGGACTTCCCCTGAAGCTCGAACGCACGTAATTAATTAATACTCAAGAAATTCTTGCAGAATTCGAGTGATGAAACAAACAAAAACGATTTAATAATTTGTGTTACTCGACAATGTCATCTAAATAAAATCAGGGTTTTTTTTTTTTTTTTTATTTCAATACTTTGCTACCTTAAATTTTCTGGACGAATTTTGTGACCCAAACCTACAAGATTACCACAAAACCAAGATGTGTGTATGTATATATATTATGCCTCGTAACCTCGCTGATGTTGCGTGTGTTGGGTCTCTCTTCACACGAAGATCATGTTGGTGGCCCTGCCTCTAGGCCTGGCTTGGTGGAGGAGCGAGTTGCTTTCTTGCGCTCTTCACCGCACATAGCCAGGTACACCCGGCTCATCTGGTACCGTCCTGAGCCAGGTATCTAGTCTTCTGTTGAAGACTTCAACTTTGACCCCTGTAACGTTTCTGAGGTCTTTTGGAAGCTGGTTAAAAAGTGTATATATATATATATGTGTGTGTGTGTATATAATTTAAATGTCTGTAATACAAGTAAAATACCTACAGTGTAAATTATAATGAATCGAATATAATTGAATTTCACTTCCAAAGAAGCATGAATACTAGTGAATTAATATCATATTGAATTTATACTATAAGAATTAAATGACAACAACTCCAAAGTACTTTTTATTACTGTTACAAAAACGAGTTCAAGGTATGAGAGATTGTCATAATTGGAGATTCGTCTGGATTTTACGAGACTTTGAAGGTCCAACAATGAATCACTAATCTATAAGCTACAATCACCTGTTTTACTGGTCATCATCATATATAATGGGTGATCCAGATAAATGGGACCCATAAAAAAAAGCCAAATATTCTTAATATTTAATTCCTTTCATAAAAACTATATATCATTCGAAAGAGTAGAGTTACAAGTTTATTATGAAATATTTATTTTTTTAAAATGACTCCTTTCAAATGTGCTCCATTAGTTGCCAAGCATTCCAGTGTTCTCGCTTGTAAGTTCTGCATCACTTTTGCAAGTGTGTGCGGTGGTATGGCCTGTATCTCATTGTGATGGCGGCCTTCAATTCTTGCAAGGTCGTTGGGTTATTTCTGTAGACCCTACTCTTTAAATATCCCCAGAGATAATAATCTAAGGGAGAAAAATCCGGAGACCTTGCGGGCCATTCAACGTCTCCAAATCTTGAGATTAACTCGCCTGGAAACGTTTGACGCAAAACTGCCATGCAGTTCCTCGTGGTATGGCAGGTAGCTCCGTTTTGTTGGAACCAGTGGTTTTCTAGACAAAGATCTCTTAATTTAGGAATAAGGAAATCGGTCAACATTTTTTCGTAGCGATCACCATTTACAATGACCGTGTTTCCGGTGGAATCCTCGAAAAAGTACGGCCCTATGATCTGAGATGCAGTAAGACCACACCAAACAGTTACACGCTGACTATGCAACGGGACTTCGGTAATATTCAATGGATTTTCTGTTGCCCAGAAACGACAATTTTGTTTGTTTAGTTCCATTCAAGTGAAAATGGGCTTCGTCTGACATAATCAAAGTTGCTAGAAAATTGGTGGTGTTATTTACCTTCTGTTGGATCCATTGACAGAATTGTCGTCTTCGTGCGAAATCTCCATCGTTTAGTTGTTGCACTGTTTGAATTTTATATGGAAAGAGCATTAAATTTTGCTTGAATATACGGTGTGTTGTTCCATATCCAACTCCTAACAGCTGAGAAGCACGTCTGATGCTTATGTTAGGATTATCCTGGTCAATTTCATGAGTTCTGTTAATGATCTCGTCTATCCTTGCTGTGCGCACTCTTCCAGTTGGTTTTCTTTTTCCAATGCTGCCAGTTAGGGAAAAATTTCTGACACACCGACGGATTACTTTCTTAGAAGGTGATTTTGACATCTGAAAATTTGTCTTGAAAGATCTTTGAGCTGAAACTACACTTCTTCCATGCTCATAATATTGCTCAGTTATGAAACGCAGCTGTTCCACAGTCCATGCAGTCATCTTGAAGGGTTAGTTTTAACTAACACTTTTATTTTGTTTTGTATCTTATCTTGTCTCGTATTGTCAAAACCTATACAATCCTGTACAAACTTGTAACTATCCTCTTTCGAATGATGCGTATGATTTTATAAAAGGACTTATACTTTAAGAGTTACAGGGGTTTCTTTTGGGTCCCATTTCTCTGGATCACCCTTTATATATGTAAAGTGTTGAGGATTAGTGACGTTCATAGTCAAACAAAATCACCCAAAATGTGTTAATTTTTAAAATCTCTCTCTCTCCCTTCGACTCATCAGGTCTGTGAATGCAGCGGGTGGTCTTTACACGCTTACATGCATGATATTAGCTTATTTTCCACGCTAATTTCTTATGTACCCCTCGTATTTCTGTTTTCCACTCAAACGCGGCGCAATGCATCAACTTCCGTTCATATAATATATGCAGTATTATGCCATATAATGACGCCTCATTATTATTTAAGGGTGCTAAAAATGCGTGCAACCTTTTCGCGTTTACATTGCTGTACCATCTCGTTTCATTTCATTAGAATTGTACCTTTTTCCCCTCTTATATTCTCGCATCAACTCATCGTGTGATGGTCGTGTGTTTTCCATGTAAGTGAAAAGAAAAAAGCAACAAAAGCGAACTTAAATTCAACCTATTAAACCGTATCTTCTTTACTTAAACGTTAAAACTGTATTGGTTTTTATCTCAGGCCGTGAAATCGACGTTAGAAAAAAAAATCCGCGCTGTCACGTCACATCCGACGGGGAAAGAATGATGAGCCGTCAATTTGGCATCGATTTGAGCCGACGAAAGCAATCGGCCGAAACCATTTCGAAGTATAGCAAGAATCCGTTGACGAGAAAGTTGTCGAATACTCACGCGAAATTCGTGTGTATATATATATATATATATATATATATATATATATATATATAGTATGGAAAGTCACTCAGGCAGTGGCAGTGGTTTGGAGAGAGAAGACTCAAATTTCGTAAATGTGGTTGGCGCGTACACATTTATCTCGGGGGAGGCGGGGAAAGGGAGGGGGCCTCCAGTACGTATACATGTGGCAGAAGGAAATCTACTGTAACCGCTATACAGCAGAAACAGAAATACAGAAATTGTTCATCGTGAAACCTCAAAAAATCTTATGAAAACGATACATATTTTCATTATTTTTAAGCGGTTACTAATAAATAATTTTAAAATATTTGTAATGAATTTACACACCCACCCACACATATATCCGCATCATTTTTAACATCCGCATCCGCACTTCTGACTGCGGATTTTATGCGGATATAACCTTTAAGAAATTATGCAATTTACAATTAAATTAGCTTATAAAGTAGCTTATAAGGCCCAGTCATGCACATTTCATGTAAAGTATTAATTATTAATGAACAAACAAATATATAAACCTCAAAATATAAATACCATTAAATCAACAAACACTACCTGTGCCGCTGTGCAGTACTCCACTGTGGCTGAAACTCTTGAGAAAGTTATTATTTTTATCATAATGAAAACATTAATATTAATTTTAATTCTTATGCATTGCCTCCCATAATAGTAATATCACGAAATTTGAAAAGTTATGTCATATATTCATAATTCTATATTATATTGATAGATTAACTAAATATCCGCATCCGCGGATATTGAAATTAAAGATCCGCATCCGCGGATGTTGAAAAACTGACATCCAGTCCACCACTAATATATATATATATATATATCAGGGCTCGAAATTACTCGAAATTAACACCGGTCCACTCGCCAATGGCGGGAAGATTTCGGGTCGGGCAGGTACAAATTCTAAGTTATACGGCCGGCTGGCGGTTAGATTTTGAAAGACTGATTAATTATTAAAAACTACACTACAGTACACCATAAAAAATGAATGCATGTAATTCTCATTTTTAATTAAGAATGTATGTAATTCTGTAATGTATGTAGTGTATTATAAATTTCGGGCGGGTAGATTTCACTGAGTACCCGCCCGGTTGGCGGGTGAGAGAAAAGTTTATTTCGAGCCCTGATATATACAGTATATATCTGGTTTCAACTGGGATAACAAAGAACATTGTTGCTTTCCCTGATGATGAACTACGTACGGAGGCCTCATCAATATATTAACCCCCTGTTTGCTTGGTAATGCTGCTACGAGCTGCTTGTACATTGAAATGGGCGTAGAGGCAGAATGATGCTCTATGTAAAAAAAAAAAAAAGTTAAAATTTTAATCTTATTTCCACTTAAGATATAACTACTAATGTCATACATTGATTGTGTGTACGATGAAGAAAGGTTTCACTCTTACACAAAGCAACGGTCCGCTCTGTCTATACAACAATTCACGGTCCGCTCTGTCTATACAACAATTCACGGTACGAGTAGCTCGCAGCATCATTGCCAAGTACATAGGAGGTCAACATACTAACGAGACTTCCGTACGTGGCTCATCACCACTGGAAGTAGCAGTGCTCTGTTATCACAATCCAATGAGCGGTCAAGTTCATCATCACTTCTCCCCTTACCCCAAACTTTGCAACATCGCAATGTTGCATTATTTGAACCCACCCCCTACCCGCTCTCGCACTCGTAAATCCCTCTCCTCGAGCTACGTCGTGGCCAATGTCACAACACCGCTTCCCGTCGATCGGCGAAGTTAACCGACATTGAGTCTGGGTTGTAATTGGATGGGGGACCCTTCTCGGCGAACAGATGATATATCGACCCGAGGTTCAGATCCCACGTAAAGCTGTAGGTCCCCTCCGTTATACGACCTTCAATGATGCGAAGGAGGATAAACAACAACAACAACAAATACCTATGGATTCCACTCCTCTAACATGAGGGTTGCCATAGTAACCAAAAGCAGGAGGCAAGAGGAAGAACACCAGAAAGGAAGAAGAAGGTATACCATCTTCCTCTCCAAAATACAACCGAAAGAAAGTAATAAAAAAATAATAATGCATAAATAATTGATATATAAAATACCCTCGAAATAAATCCTAAATTTAGAACTTGTAACTTCTTTTTTGAGGGCAAATTCTACGTAGGGGAAGTTTTTCCTTCTTTTGGGTATCAAACCTTCTTGTCAGATGAGACAATAACTCCTTTTAATGATACATAACTTCTTTAGATAGAAGAAATAGGCTTCGAAAAGTCTTTTTTGAGTGATCTGAGACCAAAGAACTTTTTTTTCTGTGTACGATAATCACTTTATCTCCTTTTAATATATCGTATTTGACGGCATATAAGACGCACTTTTTTTTCCGAAAAATGGCTCAAAAAATCACCCCGCGTCCTACATGTGAAGTTGCGGTCTCTCGTAGGCTAATGAATCCCTCAGTAGCTGTCTCCGGTAAACTAAATTCTGCCTAGCCCAACTTCAGAATTAAAAATATGTTATTGTTTGCTAAAACACATTATTATTTTTTAAATAACTAAAAAAGGAATTATTGTAAATATTAAAGCTGGATTTATAACTACTGATGATATTACGAGACTATTATCGTTTGTACGGCACCCAACTATTCAGAGCTAAGCAGCAACCGTTTCTGAACTCTTACAAACGTAACTATCTATTAATGTCATCTACTAATGTCTATTAATGTTGAGTACCAGTAACACTGAAATTATTTTTTTGCTATGCAAATTGTTTTGTATAAAAAGATTCTGCCTTTAGTGAAATGCTTTTTTGAATTCTGCTATACAGAATTAATGTTTTATGATTCATGCAAGATATTTTCATTGTAAGACTTCTTCTGCATGCTGATCTGATGCTCATATTCCATATTAGTAGGAGTAAACATTAAATGCTTAAATACACTCAAGTTTTTTTTCCTAAATATTCCCTGCTGAAATGTGGGTGCGTCTTATATGCCCGTGTGTCTTATAAGCCGTCAACGGTATATATATATATACTCTTACTCTCAGATCTTAAAACGATACATGAACGATGACAATAAAAGCACGTGCGTGCAGTTTCCATCCTGAGTAAAAATGCCTATAGGCTTTAGGTGGTGCAAGGAATTGATGTAAACGAGTGTCATAATATTCTATTCACGTACAATAATGCATTATAAGTGATAATTTTAAACACCACGATTCCGTAACACGGAAATCTTGCAATGTCTTTGACGCGTTTGGTGTCTTTGATGTCAGAAGACAAGTTTTAAGATGTACAGAAAATGGCAATCTTTCTTTAAAAACATAACTATACATCCCAGTGATACAAATCGATGCCCACAATCTTTTATATATTGTCTACCTCATGATACTTTATGATGGTTTCGAACGACGGTTTAGGATCAACCTATGGTCGATCTCTCTGCAGCATCCCGCCTCATTTGCGGGATTTGGTAGAGGAGAAAATTTGATCGATCCTCCTACCCTCGTAGCCAACCACGCATGCTAGTCGGGGAATTTGCGCAAGAACCTGTTCAGCTGGTTCTTGAAATTATTCAGGCTGGTGTGCTGGGGGTTCCTCAGTTCTTTTGGCAGTACATTAAAAAGTTTTGGGGCTCGTATTCTGAGGTATTTTCCATCCCACCACAGCTGAGACAGTACAAAATCTGCCTCTTCTCTTATTCCAGTGTATTTCTATTTCATTTCTAACGTTAAGGACGCAACCCTCGAGTATTTTCCACACGTATATTATTGTGTACCTCTCGCGTCTTCTTTCCAGGGAGTAGAGTTTCTGGGGTTGTAGTCGAGACCAGTAGCCTTTATCTTTTGTTTCCTTCATCTTAAACGTAAAAGTCCTTTCTCTATGGCTTCTATGTTTGAAATGTCTCGCTTTCTGTTTGTGCTTGTGAGTACTGAGCAATACTCAATTATTGGTAGGACTACTGTAGACTCTTCCATATTTTTAGTTATGATATTTGCTTTTGTGCTGTGGAAACTCCTCCAGATAATTCTCATCATTTTTCTGGCTGTTGTAATTTTAATGTTATAGTGTTCTCTGAATTGTTATCCGATGACATTATTACTCCAAGATCCCTGACTTGGGGGTTTGGTGTTATCTGTTCGGCTTGCAGTGTTTTGTACCCTTTATTGTGAAGCATCGTGTTGTTACCATATTTTGTAAGTTGGAATTTTTCTTCGTCGAACTTCATATTGTTGTTTCCCGTCCACTTGAATAATGTTTCAATGTCGTTTTGTAATTTTTCTATGTCACCTTCTTTTGATATTTCCCTGCATATCTTTGTGTCATCCGCGAAACACGATACGATACTGTCATTAATATCTGCAATCATTATTAACAGCAAGAGGGCTAATATTGTATCTCATTGGACATTAACAAAATGAGGCTATATTACATCCATGTTTGTCCTCGATACAATGTTTCTTGTATTTTCTATTGGTGGTCTATTATTTGTGATAGGCATGATCTTTCAGCCCTGAAGCCACGTTGGTTCGAATTGAGTAAATTCTTTTCTTGTAGGTAGTAAGCAGTTTTGCCTCTAATTATACGTTCAAAGCACTTTATAAGGTAGGAGGTAAGAGCTACTGGCCGATAGTTCTTTGGCATTGTTCCGTTACCTCCTTTGAATAAGGGGGCAATGTTCGCGTTCTTTAATAAAAGTGTAATTTGTTCCGTGACGAGTGGTTTTCTCCATAGTAAGTATAAAAGCTTGGCAATACTCTCTCTACATTTCTTCAGAAACGTGGCACTCCACGTGCCTGGCCCTGATGCTGAATTTTCTCGTATTTTTGATAAAGCTTTAATTACGTCTCCTTCCAAGAACTTTAAATCTATTAATAGATTCGTGTCCGAACTTGTTCTTGGCCGATTTATATCTATGTCAAAGAATTCATCTGGGTTTTCTACTTTCTTCTCGGACTTAAGCGTGCTAAACAGAGTTAAATTGTTCCTTAAGCGGTTCCCTCATTTTTTCTGGGTCTGTTGATTAATTTATATACAATACGCTATTCGTTTGTTTAGCCTTAAAAGTCCAAACTCAATTATCTTCATGACTTCAAATATATTGACCATGTAACCTACGTAAAACAGGTAAAATGCATTTAGATTCAAAAGCCTAAAATCCTCTAATCTTTGAGGTTTCCGTGAGAAAAACTTGAGCACCGCTCAGTAATGGTTGTCACAGCACGTAAGGCTTGTCGCGGTACGTGTGTATGTGTGTGTACAGACGGCACGCATTTATATATATATATATATATATATATATATATATATATATATATATAAAACTTCGTTCCGAGTGTCTCCCTCAGTTACGCCAGTTAAAAACCGTCATTTATCGAAGTTGCTTTACCTTGACGAGCGCTAAAAATTGGGTTTTCTCACCTGTATCGATTCTAATGAAAAGTTTCTCTATTGGTGTAATGTCGGTTTGTATTACTCTCCAGTTATTTACATGAAGAAATTCACGGTCGGCTAATTTTATTTTATTCTCAATTGTCATTTTAATTTTATATATTTAACATTTTTAATTCAATTTTGTTTTAAATTGTATTTTAAAAATCTATAAAGAAATAATTATAAAATTTTCCATCACGGTGAACACGTTTTAGAGAGAACAATTTTTCTTTCATTTAAATCCAATGTGTACAGTACACTACCCATTCAATTAATCTCTCTCTCTCTCTCTCTCTCTCTCTCATACATACACAGGCGTAGATCAACATGATGAGAACAGAGAACAGTATAAGTACTAAAACATATGACACACACACACACATATATATATATACCACTCGTATATACATATGTAAACACGAGAACGGTGTTTATGAAAAAGCAGATAAGACACCTCGTCAGACGCCGTTCATGTAATACCGGCTTTTATTCTAAGCAAAGCATGAGAAATGGGCGTAGAAAGAACCTCGAAAAAGCCTTAATTACAAACTTCCATACTTAATGAAGGAATCGGCTGCGATGAATGACTTCCACTGTTGTACAGAAGCCGAACACTTTGCCATGCACTCAATTTATCATTAAATTATACGTTGATGAAGAGTCATCAAAGGAGTAAAGAATCATTTGAATAAACAGTTCGCATTCAAGCTCCTCCTTTGCTCTACATTTTTACAGCGTATAGATTTATGAGGATAAATAAATAAAGAACGCTTCTTGTCTTTTTTTTAAGGGGTGGGTGGAAGGGAGGGTTGTTGTTGTTGCTGTTGCTGTTTTTGTTTAGCTGTTTATTTGTCGTTTATTTTTAGTTAGTCAATCTTTTAATAGTCTACGAAATGCGATACGAGGAGTTCTATAAATTTATATATATCAAGTTTAGATTTAAAAAATTGTAAACTTCAGTGTGTGTGTGTGTGTGTGTGTGTGTATAGGGTATCCCATAAGTCCGGTCTCATAGGAAAATTTATTTTAAATTAAATTTACAAAAGTAATCCAAAATAAGACATCAATTTGAACATTTGTTTGTTTTAATTTATTACTTTTGTAAATTTAATTTAAAATAATTTTCCTATGAGACCGGACTTGTGGGACACCCTGTGTATATATATATATATATAAATTGTACGGTATTGTGTTTTATGTTCTTAAGTGTCGGGTTACATACAGGCTCAGACAAACATTTGTTCATTACATTGTCATATATTGCAGGCGTTTGTAGTTCAGTGTATAACACAATCTCCCTTTATATAAGAGAAATGAAGACAGCGAGGTCGGGGGTTCGAATCCCGTTATACTACTACTAATAATAATAATAATAATAATAATACAGGGGTTAGAGCAGCGTTTCTCAAACGGTGGGTCGCGACTCTCCGGGTCGTAGTTTGCTTGCCCCTGAAGTGGTGATTTGTGCGCAAAAGCAAACTCCCTTCGTGAATTTGTTTCCCCCTGTAGGATGATAAGGGGTCGCGCCGACCTAAGACCCTGAAACGGGGGTCGTGAGGAAAATCTGTCTGAGAAACACTGGGTTAGAGCAATGGGCTGCATTAGTTGGCCTGAGCACTGTGCCAGTTTCTGGACCTTCCGTTCATTATTATTTATATCATCATACTAATTTTCCATTGAATAAGAGTACAAGTTTTGTGGTTTGCTTGCATATTTATATTTGCACATCACACACACACAATAAATATATATATATACACACAAATGGATAACTTATACGTCTATTACATGTTTATCAAAAGATTAATTGTAAATTTGTGCATTGCTGCTCAGTTGATCTGATGCAATTTACAAATAATTTTTTTAACCGCGTAAATAAACCATGTAAAGACTAAATTAAGTGTGAAAATGAATTCAAATACACACACAAAAAAGTACATTCCTCAAAATCACCCTTAAAATTAGAATCTAGGCATAACTTTGTCCATTTAGTTAATCTGCTTGCACGCGTGTCTGCTTCTGAACAAGCAGAGGAACTACTGCACGATTTATCTTGCGATGTGTCAGTAAAAGATAAAATGCTTTATATATATATATATATATACACACACGAAAAAATGTATACAATCGTACATGGGAAACGCCATGCATTCATTTTAACGTGTGTCACGCAGAAACGCCGTGTTAAGTTTGAATTATTTCCTCGCGTACATTAGAGCGCATAATGGCGATATAAACACATTCTCCATCAATTTCTACGGATTTAATCTTGTCTTCCACCTCATTTGCTCGCCCTCATTCTTATTCACACCTCTTCCGTAACATCCGTGACCCTTTCCGCGCTCTTTGAAGTCGACCTAACGCCTCCACTTTACCACAATAACAAATTAAACGAAAAAAATATATATAAAAATAATACTGTAAAAGCTGAACCAAAACGCTTCAACACGATATAAATAAACTCAACCAATGGATAAGTGGATAAGATACAGATAATGACAAAAGTCGAGCAATTGAAATTTCACGTTCATCGCGATGGAAAATGCGATAGTTTTGCGTTGTCAGATTCGAGAACGCATTCAGAATCGTTCTGTAACATTTTGATATCCCGAAATAATCCGAACAATTTCATATTAAAACGGAGACAATCTCGTCTTTTTTCACCACTTTTAGTGTGAAAAAAAAAAAGCAATTTACTGATATATATATATATATATATATATATATATATATTATATTATAATATATATATATATTATATATATATATAGTCTTTTCTCGATTGAAACAATAATGAATTGTAGAATTTTCTCAAGGACTGCTCGTGAATTAAAGAGTTTCAGATACTTGACTCTATCCGCATTTCTCAAGGGCTAGTTTAAGGTCACACCTTCTCTGTGGGAGTGAGGTCATTAGTATTATTTTTTCCATTACTGAAGTCCAATTAAAAAAAAAAAAAAAAAAAAAAACCCTTTTCTTCGTCAATTCAAGTTTTTAAGGAAAAAAAATTAAATGAAATTTCAAAATTTAATTATTAACACACACAAATATTGAATTACATAAAAAGTATTAAAAAAAATCACAAATCAAGATTCCAAGATTTTATTACGACTGCATATAACAAAAAAGATAATGCAAGAATTCTCTCTCTCTCTCTCTCTCTCTCTCTCTCTCTCTCTCTCTCTCTCTCTCTCTCTCTCTCTCTCTCTCTCTCTCTCTCTCTCTCTCTCTCTCTCTCTCTCGTTTTGGCTACCTTCCAAAGCCGCGACATTTCACTTTTTTGATTGTGGATCGCCATATTTAACCTCATCTAAATAACCTAACTAACTTAGCCTAATCTAACGTAACCTTCATTTTACCCCTTTTTCTTATATTTAATGATTTTCATTGCAAAAATGTCAAACTACGGCGACACTGCTAATGTCGTTATACACACGTTCGTGTCGCGATGGGCTGTGTGTATCCTAAAGATTATCGCGGTTCCGTATGGTAGCCAAGAACACAGACGCACATATATATATATATATATATATATATATATATATATATATATATATATATTATATATATATATATATATATAGGCGTAAAGTATATTTAAAAATTTTTATCGTGGAACGTTAATAAGAACGACTGAGAGAGAGAGAGAAGCCTTTGACTTAAATCAAGTTCTAGTGCTCCTGAACGCTGAAATGCACGACAAGGAATTCTGCACCATCAAATAAGTAAACGAATCCAATTATTGTTCCCATTCATCATCATCAGCGGAGACGATGTTTCTTTTTCTCGGGGTGAGGAACAGCCCCGAGATCCCTCTTTCTCGTACCTGCTGCCGCCCAGGACTCATCTTGCGGCTACAAATCCTTTATCAGGGCCCCAATTAGTTTATTCCAGCCTTATTTGGCACAGTCTTGTCGTAGAACGAGAACCAACTAATTGCAATACCACGTAATTGTCGTACGTGGATATTATTCTAATCGGAGAGAGAGAGAGAGAGAGAGAGAGAGAGAGAGAGAGAGAGAGAGAGAGAGAGAATGATAAATGCAACCTCGACCGGTTCTCCTCTCGTTCCCGAGAGCCACACACCGACATCGGCCCTATATTGGCTCCATTATGAAGGCCGTCGTCCAGACATAATAAATAACTCGAAGCCTGTTCCTTTCCTCATAATTTTCCTTTTAACACCCAGGTGTTGGACTAGGTCGGCGGTATACCCATGGCTCTTCTCTTTGCCTTAATTTCCTTCTCAAGACGGTAGCCGAGGCGAACAATAGCTGTTTAGATTAGTCGCCATTTTGCTACGTCACTTCCCTCGCCTCTGGGCATGCGCTGTTGGTGGCAACAAAAAATAAAAAGCGGGAAACCTACCCTCCTATAGAAAATTTTAATTGAAAAAAAAAAAAAAAAAACTCCACCATATGAGTATCAAATATTAGTGCATTTTATAATATAATTTATTTTGTACAAACAAATTCCTATAAAATATTTCTGGGAATCAACGCGAATGAAAAATTACAATCAATCTTAATTTTTAACCAAATCGTTCGCGATAACATTTAACTTCTTCATTTACACGAATAAACGCGCCTCGAGATATTGTAGAATTTGCCCAAAAGATTCGTAATATAAGGTAGACACAAGAGATAATTCTTACCTGCCTGGAGGGAGACTCCAGTCATTCAGCGGACAAGATTTTTGAATGCTTGAATCATTAGAACAGAGGCAATTCAAAGCCCATTCATCAAAGTACATAAACTGAATAGCCTTTTGGCGTGACTTTAATAATGATCTTCTCACCATGAAATAAATTCAGGGAAAAAAATTTCTTTACGAGGAATTAATATATTCATAATATAAAGGAATATATATTTCAATATACAGGGTGGCGCAAAAGTCGCGCACCATACGAATTTCCAGTGTTGACTATATTTTTTTTCTTGGAGGTAGGGGATGGCTGCGAAATTAACGATAGACGAGAGGGTGAGCTTGGTTTTAATGGATGAAATACCAGGTACTACAAATGGATGAATCGCTACAAAATTTTCATTCTGTAACGATTCGTCGATTTGTAGTACTTGGTACTTCATACATTAAAAACCAGCTCACCCTTTCGTCTATTGTTAATTTCGCAGCCATCCCCAGCTAAAATAAAAAATAATATATATATATATATATATATAATATATTATTTATTAGAGTCAACACTGAAAATTCATATGGTGCGCAACTTTTGCGCCACCCTGTATATTTACCTATTATATAAAATTTTTCAGAAAATTTTTTTGACGTATGAAAAGATAAATATTCTTTACTTTATTTTATATATTAACAAAACAAAATTAATTTTCTAAAAACAACAACAAAATAGAAATGAGAGGTATTCTTCCTGTACATATGATATACCGCGCTGGACGGTAACTTAGCTGGGACAGCTGTTGCCATGGCAACCATTTTTTTTTAAATGTTCAACTATTTCCAGTTCCAAATATATATATATATATATAGACTGTCTGCAGAGAACGTCTTCACTAATTTACATGCAATTTGCATTCCTCAACCTTCGAGTTTGAAATTAATATTGATGTTTATGTTTTTCTCAGCGAAGAATTAATATGGAAATTGAATTATTACTTTATTGGTTTATTTCCTTTGGCAGATTTTCTTTTAATGTTTATGTGCAGGAAAGGTTCATAAGTTAAAAATTTTGTTGTATTTAAATTTCCTTTTAAAGTTTAAATAATCTCTTTAAAGAATTTTTAATGTTTTTATATGTAAAATTAACCAAACTATATGATATACAGCAGAGCTGGGCACTTGCGCGGTTTTTTTTTGCGGTACTGCGGTACTACCGCACTACCAAACCGGTACCGCATACGCAGTACCGCAAAAATGCGGTAGCGGTACTGCTGTACTTTCAGCGATCCTTTGCGGTACTGCGTTATGCGGTACCGGTTTGGTAGTGCGGTAGTACCGCAAAAAACCCCGCAAGTGCCCAGCTCTGAATTATACAGTGTATATATATATATATGTGTGTGTGTGTGTGTGGTGTGTGTGTGTGTAAAATTAACCGGTGGTGTAGTGGTTAGCGTCGCTGACTACGAATCCATCGGCCCCGGATTCGAGACCGACGGCAGCCGGCGCGCAGCAAAACCCAGCTGTTCATCCTTCCACACAATAAAAAGAAAGTGGTTGGTAGATAAATGGGTACCCTAGGTGGCCTAGTGGTTAAGACGCTGGGCTGCTGATGGAGCGTGGTTCGGATTCCACGTTAAACTGTAGGTCTAAGGTGGAGTGAAAAGCTTGACCTTCGTCAGAATGAACAATTCGGACGGAAGCTAACCAAAGGTTATATATATGTGTGTATATATATATATGCAAGCAGGAAATGAAGCTGAGAGGGAGAAGAAAAGGGCAAAACAAATGGCAATGAGGGAATTAGGAGAAAAATTGAGAGAAGATGAGAAGGGAAACAAAAAACTGATTTACAGCCTTACAAAATCTTGTAGGAAGGAAAAGAAAAAGTATACAGCATTAAAAATGAAGCGGGAAATGTGATAGTGGAACCTGGAGCAATTAATAGAAGATGGTCAGATTATTTTAAAGATCTATTGAATGGAGATCCAGAAGAAGTGGAGGAACCGGATGGAATATACCAGGAATTAGCAGAACAGGTAATTATTACCAGAGAAGAAATGGAAGCTGTTAATAAAATGAAGAATGGAAAGTCAACGGGAGTGGACGAGTTTCCGATTGAACTTATAAAGGAGGGAGGCGAAGCCATGAAAGAAAAAATTCGAAACCTGTTGAATAAATATTGGAGAGAAGGTCAAGTCCCCTGTGATTGGGGAAAAACAATCATCGTTCCAATATGTAAAGGAAAGGGTGATTCAGGTAGATGTGAGAATTATAGGGGAATATCACTTACTAATCATATAACAAAACTTTATGAAAGAATAATAGAAAAAAGGGTACTTACGTATTAACGGGGGGGCCACCACATATTGATGATTGGTTAGGTTAAGTTGTAATATTTTCGTTAGTTGAAAATTTCTAATATAGGGTGTCCATAAATGATTACCCTGATTAAAGCATGCTATAACTTTTAAATAAACACTCGTATTCAAACAGTTTTAATCATAAGTAGATAAACATACAAAGTTTTGATACATAGTTAGTGAATTTAATAAGCTTCCACATGTGCACCCCTAGTGGCACGTAAAATGTCTAAACGGTATTCACACTCACGCCACACATTTTCCAACATTTGTGGGTTAACTGTTGCAATTGCATCCGTAATGCGTTCTCGCAATGTCCTGATATCTGGAACAACTGTTGCATAAACCAAATCTTTAACATGACCCAGGAGAAAGAAATCCAGCGGGGTAATGTCTGGTGATCTTGGGGGCCATGGGATTGGCCCGTCCCTGCCAATCCATCGATTTGGAAATGTTGCGTCGAGAGTTTCATGAACAACATGCGCCCAATAAGGGGGTGCCCCATCTTGTTGGAAGATGACAGTTGGCTGCCTGTCCTGCAGCTGGGGGATGGCGTAATTGGTGAGCATATCCAGGTACACAGATGCGGAAACAGAGACATTTTACAACATTTTACGTGCCACTAGGGGTGCACATGTGGAAGCTTATTAAGTTCATTAACTATGTATCAAAACTTTGTATGTTTATCTACTTATGATTAAAACTGTGTTTGAATTCGAGTGTTTATTTAAAAGTTATAGCATGCTTTAATCAGGGTAATCATTTATGGACACTAGGGCATTCCGAAAACACGAAGTTCGAAATTCAGCAACGCACATATGCTAAACTGGATCCATTTGTACTAAAAAAAAACACAAAAAATGATCTTGATAGTCTCATTCCTTCCACTCCCCCAAGCCCCTTGTAGGTTTGGGTCAACTTGTAGAGCGTTGAAACAGCGTGTGTATTGACACGAGCACACAATCGACACGAGCACACGACTAGCACTACTCGTCCCCAAACACACACACACACACAACCACTTTCCGTTCATCAACCCATCCCCACTAGGTGGGCATCTGCTGCCTGCCTACAAACTGTGTTATCAGTCTCACGTGTCGTACCACTACTAATGAGTTATTTGTTTCACAGATGGCAACAACACGCAAGCAAGTGAGTTTGTGGCTTCTCGGGCACCTCAGGGAGGAGGATTTCTCTTCCATGAGATAGCTTCCCACCATGGGTGAAGTTGGAAAGCGTCTGTTTTTTATCCAACGAGTCACGAAGCAAAGCCTTCCAAGAGCATGTAGTGATGTGGCCGAAGAACTCATGGAGGTGTGGACAAAAGCATCGTTGAAGACATCCCACAAGCCATACATTGTTGCCAAGCTCAAAAAGCTTCACGAGAGGTACGTGAAGTTGTCTAATCACAAGGATCGACGAACGGAAACACAGCGAGCTCATGAACAACAGTTCTTGTTGGACATGGAGACCTTGTTTGATGTTGCTCACTCTGAAGCTGGATCTTCGAAGGCAAATAAAGAGGACTGCGACTTCCTTAAAGACCAACGGACAATGAGAAAGATGGTCATTGGCCCAGAAGACGTTGCATTTGCCAAAGCATCCAAGGCCAAGGCAATGAAGCAGGAGAACGAGCGACGACGACACAAGTCTAAGGAGGAAATGAAACTAATACGGGAGCCGGAGCATGCAGAGGCAGATGCAGAATTGACTGGCAGCTCGTCCAGCTCCACCGAGTCTTCGGGAGAGGAATTCACTCAGGTCAGCCACCGCCTCCGCCAATGTGGCTCTCAGCCAAAAGCCATGATGATGGACCCTCGCCGGGTTATCGATGACCCCCAGTTCGTCGCGGCCCTTGACCGGACAAATACAAGCGTGCAAAAAGCCATACACATCGTCGCTCCTGCCCTGTCAGCAGCTGGGGTGAATGTGCGAGAATTGACGCTCTCAGCGACCTCCATTCACGGTGCCAGAACCAAAACACGACACAGAATTGCCGAGGACATTAAGACCAACTTTGACCCCCAGAAGCCGTGCATTCTCCACTTCGATGGGAAGATCCTTCCCGAACGAGGTGGTAAGTCGGATCGCTTACCCATCGTTGTATCAGGAGGCTTCGAAAAGCTGCTGGCCATTCCAAAAATTGCATCAGGAACCGGAAGAGCAATGGGAGATGCCATACTCACCGTGCTGGACAATTGGCCGAAGGTGAAACCATTCATTGCAGGAATATGTTGTGACACAACGGCGCCAAATACAGGTCTCCACACAGGAGCATGTGTCACAATTGAAGAAGGCTTGCAGCGTCCACTCGTCTTCTTCGCTTGCCGCCACCACACTCACGAGTTGGTGGTCACTGCAGTCTTCGACAAGTTCTTTTCTTCCTCTGGCCCGAACATTCCTTTGTTTGCTCGCTTCAGGGATTACTGGAGCTTCATTGACCAGGGCAGCTACCATCCCTTTGAAGATGACCCGCAAGACCCTGACCCCTTGCAGACTTTTGTCTCTGATAACCGGAACAGTGTTGTTGAATTCATCAGTACCAGATTTAGTCAGAAGCAGGACCGGGATGATTACCAAGAATACATGGAGCTGGCGCTTCTCTTCTTGGGGGCAACCGTCCCTCCAAGGAAGCAGAAGGAGAGTCTCTTCCGCTATCCCGGAGCATTCCACCGAGCTAGGTGGATGGCAAAAGGAATTTATTCCCTCAAGATCTTCTTGTTTCAGAGGCAGTTTTCCCTAACGCCGTCGGAGAAGGCGCTGCGACGCATCAACGTATTCTCCACTACGATTTACCTTCGAGCGTGGTTTGAGGCACCCAGTGGCGTCGATGCTCCTCGAAACGACATCGAGCTCCTCCGACAGCTTGAAGGATACAAGACCAAAGACGAGGCAGTTGCAACCATTGCGATAGCCAAGGCTCAGAACCACCTCTGGTACCTCAGTGAAGACCTTGTTGGTCTCGCCTTTTTCTCGGATAAGGTAGACAATTTGGAAAAGAAGCATATGCTTAAAAATCTCCATGAGGTCCCTGCGCGCAAGAAGGGGCTAAGAAAATTCGAGTCAAAGTGCATGAAATCGCCGTATCTGCTCACTCTCCCAGACTTCGTGACTAACCGGACTGATAACTTCTTCAAATGCATGGGACTCAGAGTTCCCCACTACCTGGAGGACCTGGTGGCGATGAAGGAGAGAGTTAGGGCCATTCGGGTCGTCAATGACTGCGCTGAGCGAGCGGTGAAGCTCGCAAATGACTTCAACAGCTCGATCACCCAGCGCGAAGACGAGAAAGAATTGGCATTCCAAGTGATCGAGCATCATCGGAAGACCATGCCCAGTGCAAAGAAGTCCCATTACATATGATCCCTATGGATATGTTGGTAAATTTTTCATTGTTTTCTTAATGTGTTGAAAAGACTAAGGTTTCTGTTAATTGCTTTGGATGTAAAGTTACGGAAGTACATTTTTTGTTCAGCTGATTCCATAATCTCCCCAATAAGACTTGAAGGAGGCTCTTGGGGGACCAGTAAATATTACTCAAATTGAATAAAATTTTGTTGTGTTGTTCAGTTAATAAATGGACTTGATTAAACATGTGTGTGGTATTGAATTCCAAACTTTGTACATCACCCCTATAGCCGCAGAATGCCCTAATGGACACCCTCATCATATTTTTTAAGTAGCAATATTTTTTAAAATATCTTTTTCAATATTCAATTCCATTCTTAATGCTATTAAAATTTTTTGGCCTCCAGAAACAAATGTTTCTAATGTGTAACATGTATTAATCATTGTAAATATTTGAAATATAAATCTTGTAAATATTTTAAAAAATATTGCTATTTAAAAAATATGATGTATTAGAAATTTTCAACTAACGAAAATATTACAACTTAACCTAACCAATCATCAATATGTGGTGGTCCCCCCCCCGTTAATACGTAAGTACCGAAAAAAGAGCAAGGCAAATGACTGAAGCAAGGTTGGGAGAGGAACAGTATGGTTATCGGAAAGATAGAAGTACGGTAGATCTTATTTTTGGCCTCAGTTCTGTTATAGAAAAGGCATGGGAATTTAATACCAACATCTATGTAATATTCATAGATCTTAAAAAAGCATTCGATACAGTGCCCAGAGGAAGAATGTGGAGATGTTTGGAGGAGATTTATGGGATAAGGGGGACACTTCTTAGGGCTTTGAAAAATTTGTATCGAGTTAGCGACTGCAAAGTAAGGACTAGACACAAAAATGATGAGTGGTTTGAAGTAAGAACAAGGGTGAAGTAGGGCAGTGTTACATCACCACTCCTGTTTATAGCCCACATGGACACAGTAATTGCAAGTTTCAAGCGACGTTATGAAATGAATAATAATAATATAATAATGGTATATGCGGATGACATAGCATTCTGGACGACAGAGAGAAGATATAGAACGAGCTTTAATTAATTGGAATGAATGTTTGAAGGAGGGGGGAATGGAAATGAATGTAGAAAAGACAGAAATATTAACTGTATGTCGAAGAGAAGAAGGAGAATTCGGAGTTCAAATAGGAGATAAGGAAATATGAAATGTTGAAAAATTTAAATATCTAGGGAGTATGTTTACTAAAGAAAGCGGTAATATACAAGAAATAACTGAAAGAATTGCAAAGTTTAGTAAAAATGTCGGAATGTTACACCCGTTACTGAGAGATGAACATATGCCCCTTGGGACTAAGAAAATAATCTTCGAAACATTTCTAACACCAATACTGATTTATGGGTCGGAACACTGAAAAATGCGCATGGCAGATCGAAGCAGAATTCAGACTGCAGAAATGAGACCGGTGAGGACTATTCTGAGAAAGACGCAGAGATAGGATAAGGAATGAAGAAATAAGAGTCAATGTGGGAGTAACGCCGATTTTGAGAAAAATCGACGTTGCCAAATTGAGATGGTTGGGCCACTTGGAGAGAATGGAGGGGAGAACTGCGAGGTGCTGCTGGGAGTGGAGACCAACGAATGGCAGAAGACCGCGAGGGAGACCGAGAAGGAGATGGAGGGACGAAGTGGAGGAGAGCTTGCGAAGATACGACTTGCCCAGCATGCAAGAGCTCGAAGAAACGGGAGTGCTGCTGGACAGGGCGGAGTGGCGAAGGAGGCTGGCTCCACTGACAGGTTGACTAGCTTACCTAGGAGCTGAAGAATTGAATTGAAATTGATATATATATATATATATATATATATATATATATATGCGCCTCGGTGTAGTGGTTAGCGTCGCTGACTACGAATCCATCGGCCCCAGGTTCGAGCCGGTGACGGCAGCCGGCGCGCAGCAAAACCCAGCTGTTCATCCTTCCACACAATAAAGAAAGTGGTTGGTAGATAAATGGGTACCCTGGGTGGTCTAGTGGTTAAGACGCTGGGCTGCTGGTGGGGCGTGGTTCGGATTTCACGTTAAACTGTAGGTCTAAGGCGGAGTGAAAGGGCGGAGTGAAAGGCTTAACCTTCGTCAGAATTAATCAAAGGTTAAAAGGTTAAACAAATCAAAGGTTATTAAGGTGGTCCAAGATAATATGGTAAAACTTCAAACTTTAAAATGTCAATCTCCTCAACGCTGCTCTTGTTACACTATGCAATAGTAACACTCGCACAAATTTTGAGCAAATTGGAGCAGATTTAGAGGTAGCTACAAATTGAACATTTTTTATGCTAGAATTATATTGGTTTGGGTAATTCCTTGTGTATGTGTGCGAGTATGTGCGTGTAATACATATACTGTGTGTATATATGTTACGCCCCATTTGTGAAATTGCCCAGTTCATGAAATGGGCAATCTGACTGCCCAATTCATAAACTGGGCAAATTTGCTGCCCATTTCATGAACTGGGCAGCATCGTGTAGGAGATTAAAAGTTTCCTACAGACATCACATTTGTGCCCAGTGACGTAACAAGCGTGGTTCAGGTGGTTCACCGGAACCAGGGCCCCGAAGCCTCAAGGACCCCAAGCAATCTTGGGTCAAAATACCACATGCTCTGCTATCAGAACATCAGCAGTTTATATTATATAAATACATAACAATTTTGATTTAAATCTATTAACTTTATTTTTATAGATTATATTTAAAATGTAAAAAATATTGCATGTGAGCGCGCGTTTACGAAACTGAAAATAATCAAGAACTATTTGCGATCGACAATTTCTCAGGAAAGATTATCAAATTTGGCAGTGATATCGATAGAATCTGAAATTGCTAAGTGGTTGGTCATCTCTGATATCGTGAACAAATTTGCCAATGCAAAAGTTCGCAAAGTGAGCTTTCAAATAACTACTGCGTGTTTGCTGTGCAATTGTTTATGCAATTTTTTGTGCGCCTGTACGCGTTTTTTTTTTTAAGGCATCAATAAATGGCCTGTTTGAAAATCATTTAATTTTTATGTCGATGGGTCCCATTCGGATGTCCTGAACCAGGGCCCCCAACCTGGTTGTTACGCCACTGTTTGTGCCATTTGCATATTTGTATTGAGCAAACACCGTGTTTTGTCTTAATTCAATAGAATTCACAAATGTTTAAAGTATATATTCTAATGGCGGATATTACGAGAGTCCAACTTTTAAATTTTGTTGTCTGGCAACACTGCTCATACCCTCTCAGTCACTTTACACAGTCTCCGAAGTGATAAGTTGTGATAAGTTACTGCTCATACCCTCTCAGTTACTGTGTATTGTAATTGTTACTGTGTACTAAGTTACTGTGTATTGTAATTGTTGAAGGCAACATGGATTTAGATGGTTGCAATACTTTGTGGAGTGTTGAGTATGAATGGAAAGTTATTGCGGTTTTAAAACGTGGAAAGACTGGACAAAAACTGCCAAGAGAAGAATATCACATTCTAAAAAAGTATATACTTGTTTCTCTTGGTGGAGTAGATAAAGTTACCAGAACTAATGGCAAATACATGGCAACTAAGGACACTGTAATGAACATTATTCATGGATTCCACATTGAAACTGGCATGGAGGTGAAAAGAAAACACAAAAATTGTCAGATCAGTATGGCAATATCCCACGTTCTCTTATAATGCAATACATCAACCGTTGTAAGAGGTGTACTGAGAAGAGACGCAGACAGAAAACAGCTTTAGGAGTCGTTGTTCGTCCACTTCTGTAAATGACCTGAATGAGCGTGGACAAGTGGATCTTGTTGATATGCAAACCATGAAAGATGGGAGTTACCGTTATATATTATACTACATTGAATATTTAACTAAATTTCATGTTATCCGTCCGCTGAAATCCAAGACAGCAGCTGAGGTGGCACATGAACTACTCTTGATATTTCTTGACTTTGGAGCTCCTCATGTCTTACAATCAGACAATGGCAAGGAATTTACCGCACAAGTAATACACGAATTATCATTATTATGGCCAGAACTTGTCATGGGCGTCCTCGACATCCCCAGAGTCAGGGTTCTGTTGAACGAAGTAATGCTGACTTAAAAGAAAAACTGATGATCTGGATGCGTGACAATACTTGTGCTCATTGGAGTTATGGTCTTCAATTTGTACAGTGGGCACTGAATAGCAATTACCATGAAACTATAAAAATGGCACCTTACCAGGCTCTAACAGGAAATAAACCGCGATGCGGTCTAAAATCAAAGCTGCCAGCTGAATTTCTCAAAAGAATTGGAACTGGTATTGAGGAAGGTGAACTTGAGTGTCTTCTTGAGGACACAATTTCTGAGGCCATGGAGCCATTACCTGAGATGCCTGCAGTAATGACAACCGACTCCCAGGATTCCATGCCAGAGGATCCAGATGAACCTACACTGCCAAGTATTTCTCCACAGGTAAATAAAATCTTTACATTATATGCTCATATGCTGTTTTTTGAGTGCTTACAGATTTAACACACTCACCTTATACATAACACATTGGTCACACACTATAACACTATAATTACACTGCCCAACAAAAAAAAAATGTTTTGCTGCTGATTTAATTCTAAGACCTGTTTCTGGATAATATTGATGTGCTGATTTAAAAATCACCTTAGATTTTGTCCATCACATCAGGTTTTCGTGCAATGCAATATGCCTATTTTGGGTGATCCATGAAGGGCGCTTATCAAAATTGATGATTTTTGAGACCTGTTAACAGCTGTTTTGCTGTTAAAATTTTATCTGTGGAATACGCAAATCTGTGCATTAAATCTAAAGGTCATGTACAACATATTAAAATCTTGGGTATCTGTGATTTCTCCAGGTGTGAGCGTGACGTCATGATCTGAGAGATATTTCCCATTGGCGGAGTGAGAGCAGCCGGTTCCGCTAGTGACGTTACTTGTAAACTTTCAGCAGTTGGGTTGCAACATGAGCATTAAAGTTCACTATCTCAACAGTCATCTGGATAAATTTCCAGAAAATCTTGGTGATGTTAGTGAAGAGCAAGGTGAAAGGTTCCACCAAGATATCAAAGTGATGGAAACGATACCAAGGAAGATGGGATACCCAATGATGGCTGACTACTGCTGGAGCCTGCAAAGAGATTGTCTTGACATCTCTCATTCTAGGAAGTCCTATAAGAGAAAATTTATCAGCACTGAAAAGAAATAAAACAAGAAAAAGAATGTTAAGAAAACTGGTCCCGTGCTTGCTTTAATATGGATTCATTTTTTGCTTATTTAAACACTTAATCACTTTATGTGTCAATATTACCATTGTATATTAAAGTTCACTCCCTGCACAATTTACTTTTCCATGCTGATTCTGAGTATGTAGAAACTTATTTTTTGAAAAGAAAAAAATTGGGCATAACCCTGCCAAAATGCGATATCTCCAAAATATCTGTATTTGATTGTTCGAAAACCTACGTGATAGGCAAAAACTAAGGTGACTTTTGAAATCAGCACACCAAAGTTACCTAAAAACAGGTGTTAGAATTAAATCAGCAAAATTGGTGTTGGGCAGTGTTATCATTATAAATTATAATTTATACCTTCCATTTTTCCAACAGATAAGATCAATACCAGATGAACCAGGTAATCCAGATGCAGTAACAACAGAGTTAACACCTGTACAGCATATTTCTGACGATGAAGAGGATGAAGAGGAGAATCTTCATCTTGCCAAACGTGCGCGGCAAGAAGCAAGAGAGGGGATCATGCAGCAGGCTGGTAGGATGCTTGCCCGTAGCACAAAGTCACTCCATCAAATTGATGTGGTGATAACGTTGTGGTGCCAGTGTCACAGTTTGACCGGAGCAAAGGGGATCCGCCTAATTTAATTGGAGTTGTGCTTTCTAAGGAAGAGAATGGTGGCTACAAGATAGGTACTAAAAATGGAATCATTAAAGGGAAACTTGCTCGCTCGAAATCAAGTGGAGTTTGTGCGCTTCAGTGGCCTTATACCTAAGATGTTCCTCAGGAACAACTAAATATTCGGGAAATAGTTGTCCACAGAGTGTCTGTGGTGGACAGGGGTTTAGAAGATGGCACTGCTGAAGTAGCTGCCTAACAAAACGGTGTTCCTGTCTAAAAGGCGGCCTTCGTTGCAACAGTGCTTGCCACAGTCATAAATCATGTCGAAATGTAGATTAAGAGTTCCACAAATGTTCCGCTCTGTTAATTTTGGTTTTATTCAATTTTTTAATAGATGTGCAATTGGTGTTATTGGTTTTATTCAACTTCTTAAGAGATGTGCAAACCCACAAGGAAAAAGAAAAATTATTCCAAGGCCTTTCGTGTATTCAGAAGTACACCGTCATTCCCTGACGAGTTGAACTTCCGAATAAACGAAAGGCCTTGGAATGATTTTTTCTTTTTCCTTGTGGGTTTGCATTTTATATATATATATATATATATATATATATATATAGTAATCTAGATTACGAAGCATATCTGCAAAAGACACAATATACAAAATTATACACGTACAAAACCCACATATTAATTCGTCTTGGGTTGAATGACCTTGAATCAAGCTGATGTCTGCCTCAGGATGTTGGATGAGTGGGGCTTGAGAAACCAGTTGCAGGGGCTTTTATTTGATACAACAGCATCAAATACTCGGCTGATGTCTGGAGCTTGTACCCTGATAGAGAGAGCTGTAGGTCGCTCTCTTACTGGATAGCATGTCGTCATCATGTGCATGAAGTCATTTTGGCTAACGTATTTTCTAGTATTCTTGAACCTTCGAAAGGACCACAAGTCTAATTGTTTAAGCGATTCATGGCACATTGGCCAGTTATCAATAAAGAAAACTTTATATTAGCAGGAATGGAACTTTTTGAAGAGAACTTTGTCAAGAGATGATACAGTACCTCTCCGACGCTCTTCAGAACAGCAGCTTCTCAAGAGATGACTACAGTGAATTCCTCCATCTTTCTCTAATTTTCCTGGGAGAATGTTTGCCTAAGAAGTACAACATCAGAGCTCCAGGAGCTCTTCATTCGGCTCGCTGGATGGCAAAAGCTACCTATGCTTTGAAGATCTCTCTCTTCCAGAAGCAAATGAAACTTACTATTCATGAAGAAAAGGGTCTGAAAGATTTTTGTCTCTTTGTAGCACTTGTTTATAGTAAATATTGGCATGAAACACCCTTGGCAGTGAGGGCCCCCTAGAAACGACCTAGCTTTTCTAACAGTTATGGAGACTTATCCAAACAGGGTTTAGGCTGAAATTACACTCAAGGCATTTAAGAGACATCTCTGGTACTTCTCGGAAGAGCTAATGGACTGTCACTTTTTGACGATGGGTTGGATATACCAGTATACATGAATATGTATCAAGTATGGGTCAGTATAAGGTGGCCATAAGGCGATGTAAACAGGAAGAGTCGTCTATTCGAGCATCAAAAGCCTGTGAAACTCACATAAATAACAATAATAAAATTTTTTGGAAATTTGTCAAGAATCAAACGGGTGTCAAAAATGCCCTCCCTCCGACAATCGATGGGGTGTCGGGGGAGGATGAAATTGCAAAACTGTGGAAAAACCACTACTCAAACTTTTTTAACAGTGTGAGCAGGGATAATCTTAAGATAGAGTGCAGCGAAACGCTTGTGGGAGGGACAAGGGAAAATACTTTGATATCAGTTCCTGAAGTAAAGAGGTTACTTAAAGAGTTAAAGACTGCTTTTGCGACAGGGGTTGATGACCTATCGAATGAGCACTTAAAATATGCCAATGACGTGGTATGTCTGCATATATCATTGCTCTTATCAGCCATGCTTACTCATAGCTATATCCCTGCAGAGTTCATGAGGGTATATATCTTGCTCCTGGTCAAAAATAAGTATGGAGACATTCTGTCCAGCAATAATTACAGGCCTACTGCTGTCGCTTCCTGCTTCTCGAAACTACTAGAAAAACTCTTGTTGTTCCGATTAATTAATTACCTATGGACATCTAATCAGTTCGGTTTTAAAAGGTCCCACTCAACTGACCTGTGTATCTATGTACTTAAGGAAATAATATCTAAATACACTGACAGTAATTCAACTATTTAAAGCTGTTTCCTAGATACAAGTAAGGCATATGATAGAGTGAACCACAATATTTTATTTGCAAACTAGAAGACAGGAAGGTTCCCATGTACATATTAAATTTATTGAAATTTTGGTATTTTTACCGATCTTTTACCGTTAGGTGTGGCAATGTACTATCCAAATGTTTTGGCTCCTCTTGAGGGGTGAGATAAGGCTCCTTGCTCTCTCTCCTGCTGTTTAATGTGTATATTGACGGATTAATTGCTTCACTTAATGAGGCAACAGTGGAATGTTGTATAGATAACACAAGGATAAATAACTTGGTTTATGCCGATGATATGGTGTTAGTAAGTCCCTATGTTAAAGGTCTGGATCGGCTACTAAAAGTCTGTGAAGTGTATTCGCAGAAACATGATATTGTTTTTAATGTTACAAAAACTAAAGTTATGTAATTCCATCGTAAAAGCTGTACTCAGCCAGCTGATATTAGGTTTAAAATGAGAGGTGAAGTAATTGAGGAAGTACAAGAGTTTAAGTATTTTTGGTCAAACTATCATCAGCTCCTTGAGTGATGACTCAGATATAAGAAAATCTCGAAGCCTTTGTACGAAACCGAATACGACTATAAGGAACTTCCGTTTCTGTACAAGTGAAACTAAAAACACACTATTTTCTGCAGTAAATATACGGACAGCAACTCTGGGTGAATTATAAAAAAGGTCCTGGCAGAACCCTAAATTTACTGTACGACAGGTCTTTTAAACTCTTACATAATTTACCCCCGAGATGCTCAGCTTCGCAAATGTTTGCTACCGCACTGTCCCGAGCTTCCCAGAGGTAACAAGACGTGCTCAGTACGGTCTAATGCAAATAATTAAAAATCAACCAACCCGATTATGCAAGCTATCCATAAGTCCTGCCGTTTGTCTTCTAAGCTATGGAATTCATGGTACGAAAACGTCTGTCTGTAGCTCCACTTAACTTCGACATTACTGTATTATTTCTAATCAATTGTATATATTTCTCTCCTTAGTATGTGAACAGTCATTGTATTATTAATGTGTGTCATATGGACTTTAGTCTGCCAATAAACCTTTTCATTAATTTCAAATGTTTAAATTGATGTCTTGTTTTGGGGCCATTTTTTGGTTGCAGGTAGAATAACACGCAATGGCTAATATGGAAGCGAGTTACAATCCTTTATATATATATATATATATATATTATATATATATATATATATATATATATATATATATATATTAGGGTGGTCCAAAACGTTAAAGCATCGACTAAATTCTCTCCACAAGGTTGGTTTTATGCCTCTTGGTGTGGACAGTATTTGTGCAAAGTTTCACGTTATTCGGTTAATATTTAGGGGTCGCCCCACTTGCCCCCTTTTTGAAAATTTGGGAAAATATATAGACAACTGAATAACTAAATTTTTTTTTGGTTCTCAAAGAATATGAAAGAAAACAGTAAGACAATAGGACATGATAATGGGTGTATCTTCATTATTTCTTCTGCATCAGAGTCGCCTTGGATGGTATTGGTATCTGTTTTCGGTGGGCGGCTACGAGTTGTAGGAGGTACTGCTTCTGGTCCTCGTTTCGTGTCAAAGTGTCATTGTAGCGTTGTGCGAGAGCAATACCTCGCTCGGCAGCATCATTGACGACTTTCATCTTTAAGGCGCGATCTCTAAGTTCCCTGTAGTTCTTGTCATTTGGCCATTCCCGTGGATCTTTTTGAAGTAACTGGCGCGCTTCCTCCTTACCTCCAACTTTCAAGGCATCAAAGAGGGTCAATGTCCTTTTCGTGACGAAGGATGCCACATCATTTTCAACACCAGCTTCCGCCATGTCGATTCGTCGGGGGCAGCCATTCTTTTGGGGATGTTGGAGGTGTTGAACCATTCTCCTTTTGGTATCAGGATCGATCCTATTATCGAAGAGGCCAGTCCAATCAGATGCTCCGACAAGTACCACAGGTGGCGTCTTAGAGCTGTCTTCGCCGCTTGTGCAGCTCCTCCGTGTGGATATTTTTCCAGAAGATGCAGCATTTTGAGATCATTGAGAGGAGCTTGTGTCCCCATTGGCGCTTCATGCCAGTACTTGACGTAAATCAGACTGACAAATAAAGCCAGCTGAGTCACGTTTCGTTCTTCGCGTGCTGTGAGCTTGAATTGATAGTGAAAGAGGTAGATTTTGAGCGCATAAATCGCCTTCGCCATCCATCTCGCGTGGTGCATGGGACCCGGAGCTCGGATAAAGAGTTGACCACCAGTCTTTCCCCCCAGGAAGAGCAAAGATAGTTCAAGGAACTCCTTGTAGTCGTCACGAGGTTGGCTTGCCTGAAGAGCGTTAGGTAAGTAAGTGAGCATCTCTTTTCTCATCTCTTGGAGTTGAGGGTTCTCGAACAAGCTGTCCGATGCTGAGACAAATGCTTCGTGGGAGAGAGATGGCCATTCCTTTTGAAATCGCTTAAAAAGGCCTGTTTCAGGACTTCCTGTTGAGCCAAATATTGAGGCAAAGACATCAGCAAGTACGACTTCAAGTATATGATGTCGACAACCGATCCAAACTAGCTCGTGACCCAATGCTTCTTCAATCCTGACACAGGCTCCGCGATGTAAACCCGTGTTTGACGCAGTGGTATCGAAGACGAGACCTCTCACATGCTGTTCCACGTTCCATAATTTCATAGTTTGAAGGCATGCCTGGGCCTGTGCTTCTCCAGTTCCTTGTTTCATCTTTGGGACACCAAGCAGCTTCTCCTGTCCATTGAATGTTATAAGGATTGCTATCCGATGCACATTCGTCTTCTTCCCTTCAATGCCGGGGAGAAGCTTTCCGTCCCAATGGAGAAGGACAGGGTCTTCTAGAGAGAATGATTCTAGGTCTTCTCGAGCTGCCTGTTCTCGCCCACTTTCTCTGTAGCGATGAATAGAGCTCCGAGAGCACGTCATCCCAGACAGATCATGCCCCGCGGCCTGTAATACAGCTCCAGTTACGAAAACAGCATTCCGGTCAGAAAGATTGGTGCGATCCATTGCTCCAATGACTTCTGGAGATTGGAAAATGTTCGTAACCTTGTTCTTGGGACGCTTTGGTGCCGGAGCTTCAGACGAAGAAGGAATCGGAACCGATGGTCTATAGTCGTCGTCGTCTTGCGAAAAAAGGGAAGAAGAAGAAGAGGAAAGATCAATTGATGACACTCCTGCTTCTTCCAAATCTTTCTGTGTTGCTTCATGCCTTGCCTTCCTCTTGGCTTCCTTCTCCATTCTGGATCGCTTTCTGTCCTCTTGTGTAGTCGTTTCCTTATCAATGCCAGCCATGCTGCAAGAATTGACGTCCTTGCGCTGCATGGACAGGAAATTTCGGTCCTCAACGTTGACGATTGTGCTCATGGCATCACTGGTTGCGATGTCAAACAGTTCCTGGATATCTGCTTTGAAGATGTCTTCATTCATTCTATCGCTGGCACGTTGCCTGGTCCTGTGCTTCTTGAGTGTTTTGTAGCGGTCTAAAAGCTTTGAAAGCTTACGGACACAGGAGTCGATCCGTTGAGTTGGGATCCGCGCTCGGGTCCAGACTTCAATCACCCTCTGGCATGCCTGGTTCAGACTGTCGGAGGTGGTTTGCTTTTGATTGATGTGGTGGTATTGCCCCAAGAGGAGGGCGTCAAGGCATGTAGGGAGCCTTGACGTGGATAAAGTTCCAGTTGCCATCCCTAGAAGCCAAACTTTTGGAATTGATCGAGTTTGAGCCATCGGACCTACGGAAGAAAAGTACATTATATATATATATTCAGAGTGGGGCGACCTCTAAATATTCACCAATCACGCTGCAATTTTGCACAGACCATGTGGACACTAAATGGACAAAATCCACACTTGTGGAGACTATCTAAGACAATTTTGAAATTTCCCCCTATGGATTTGGACCACCCTAATATATATATATAAAGGCAGAGGCCTTTTCCTCAGAGGTGTAACTCACTTCTATATTAGCCATTGCATATTATTCTACTTGGAACAAAAAAAAAGGCCCCAAAACAAGACATCAACAAGAACATTTGCTTTGGTTCTATTACTTTTGTAAATTTAATTTAAAATAAATTTTCCTACGAGACAGGAATTATGGGACACCCTGTGTGTATATATATCTAGGCAAACATTAAAACTTAAGGTCAGCTTTTTTCCTATACATAATAAATTCATACCATTGCAAGAGTTCCTGATTGCAACCCATTCGTAGGTTACCGTCTGAATTGGGGTTTCTTTGTAAAGCTTTCTTTACTCTACAAAGGGTGTCCTGCAACAAAAGGTGGCACACAATTCATGCCAATTAAGCATCACGCACATAAAACTTCAGTTACACACGCGTTTGTATAAAGATTGTTTACATAAGTGTGCATGACTGCTTTAGATAAGTGGCTTATTTTAAAAATCTATACGAGATTAAGATATGTACAGTCAAAAAAAGAAGTCCTTTTCCTATAAAGAAAAGTTTTAAAATAGTATTAAATTGATCAAAATGTAATGAGGCTACAAGAGAATAAGTGCCAAAGGGTGCCAAAAGGGAAGATGGAAATTATGGAGTGTGGGAGATTATGGAAGTAAGGGCAATATAAAGGGGTAAGCGCCAGAAAGAGCAGATTCTTTGGTTGATATCAAACGAGTGCAGTAGTTTATTTCCGAAGTGGGAATTTCCAATGAAATTATTCCCAGAAGGGTCCATTCCTACTCTCGGACTTTTCATCTTGGTTGCAACAGTCTGGAAACTCATTTCTCCACTGTGTAGGAATGAGAGTGCCACATGGGTCACATAAGGCCAAGCATTGACAGGGTGAGTGGCCGGCACAACTCAGCCCAGGCGCCAGCAGCTGGGAGCGAACCCAGAGCCTCACCACCCAGAGTCCTCCCCTTGGTGTAACCTCTTGTATTCAGAATGTGTGAAGCGAAGTATTAATGTCCAGTTAAATCTATATGAACTTGTATATATACAGGAAACGTTTTGTTAAGGATATGGTTAGGTTATATTAACGTTAATCTATCCTTTTAGCTTCGATTAACATACAGTATATCCGAAGTTGGTTCGGACATATCTCAAGGAAAGGGACATTTATGCACGATTCCAAAGCAAGAATTCTCATTTCACTAATTCTTATTTTTCGACCCACAAAATGGAGATGAATTGACACGAGTGGATCGCGTTTCAAACGTTTACAACCGACTTCAAGATCTTTCGTCTAAGCATTCGAAAAAATTTATACGTTACGCCCCATTTGTGAAATTGCCCACTTCATGAACTAAGCAACATCATGTAGGATTGTAGGAGATTTAAAGTTTCCGACAAGAATATATGTGGGGAGGAGGAAGGAAGGTGAATCATGAGTCAACACACCACAACACACTTATCTTAACCTAACCTAACATAACCGCCAAACGTGCAAGACAGGAAGCAAGGGAGGGGCTCATGCAGCAGGCAGGAAGGATGCTCGCCCGTAGCACGAAATCAGTGTCTCAATGACGTAGGTGATAACGTTGCAGTGTCAGTGTCTCAGTTTGACCGTAGCAAAGGGAATCCGCCAAACAAAATTGGATTTGTGCTTTCTAAGGAAGAAAGTGGTTACATGATAGATACAAAAAGTGGAATAATTAAAAGCAAACTTGCTCGAAACCAGGTGTAGTTTGTGCGCTTCAGCGGCCTTAAACCCGAAGATGTTCCTCAGGAACAACTAAGTATTCGTAAAATTGTTCGCGCGAGGAGTATCTGTGGAGGGCAAGGGTTCTGAAGGTGCCACTACAGAAGTAGCTGCCAAACAAAACGGTGCTCCTGTCTGAAAGGCGGCCTTCGTCAAAACAGTGCAGGTCATACACATAAATCATGTGAAAACGTTGATTAAGAGTGCTCCATGTGACCTCCATACTGAAATTTTAATATTTTAGTATGATTCTGTCAATTTTTTTTTTTTTTAATTTTGCAACACCAAATTACTCGAGTTGTTTTTTTTCTGAAAAAAGTTCAACAAAAGTGATTTTTGCATCTGTGAGAATTTCACTTAATTTTTCCTTCATACAACTCGCCCCGTTCATGAAACGGCCAAGGTTAAGCCCGCCCAATTCATGCACTGGACAGCTAAACTGCCCAGTTCATAAACTGGGCAATTTCACAAATGGGAAGTAACATATACTCATCTATAGATTTTGATAAACATTTATAAATAAACGCGTGTACTTTTTTCACTTAGTGTAAACTCGCCTTTTAAGACGAATTCATTTATTTTAATTATCATGAATAATTAAACTTTTAATATGGCTTTCGTAAAAGATAAAAAGAATTATTTCATATTCACTTCAAGTATACTCTAGATTTCCTTCGCGTTTAAAATGAACAATACATTCCCATTGAAATTATTACAAAGATACATTATTTCACCTGCATAAACCCAAAGGTTTTCATTCTATTGTGTGTGTGTGTGTGTGTGTGTGTGTGTGTGTTATATATACAGTGGTGGGCACCGTTAACCAAAAAGTTAACTTCGTTAACCGCTAATCCGTTAACCAAAAAGTTAACTTCGTTAACCGTTAATCCGTTAAACATGTAACGGAAGTTACCGATAAACTGTTAACGTTAACTTTTATTATAAAAAAAAATGAAAAACACAATATATATATAATTTAATTTTCCCTCTTCTTCTCGTTCTCCATTTTGTCCATGAGATGCATGTTGCCCTTCATGAAAATTAGCATATCAAAGTTTTCATCAGACAGGGATGATCTCTCGGCCCTCAGGATGTCCTTGCCCATAGAGAACAAACGCTCCACTGCAGCACTGGAGGGGATGGCAGAGATACTAAAGAGTAAACAGCCTCTGGCGCCACACGCTCACATTTACTTCTCAACGCCATCTATTATCTCATAAAGAAACTAATTCACATTGGGACTTGAAAGTACCGGCAGGATCAACCGGGTAGAAAAATAATTATGGAGATTTTAAAGATGTGGTACCTAGAAGTACCGCCAGGACATAAAGGGTTAAGGTGAAAACGCTCCCATTGTAAGACATCAATTGACTTAATTTATGTCATCAAAGTGACATGAGAATTGAAATCTTACCTGATCAGTTTTATGGTTCTTGAAATGTATCAAGGAGACTACTAATAAGGTACTCACAGACATATTATAAATATACATGACTTACTTGACAACGATTATTTTTAAATATTCACTAGCACAAACATGTTGCGCAAGAGACAGACTGCAAATGAAACGAATGTAGTTATTTGTTGTAATTGTTACATATATATTATTGAAAGTGCCTTAAAATGCTCGTGATATTTCTTGAAAGAAGTTGAAACATTCAACTCAAATGGCAAATCTTTCCGCCTGATTTTACAGTCGACCATGTTTTGCTCAAACCAATGCCATAAATAACTACCATATTTGGTAAGACACAAATTGTGGCGACGGAAACAAATATATCGCCTGATTTTGCACTGCGGAAATGGAAATTCGTTCATCACTATTAACAGTGGCGGATTAATTGCGCACCTGCTCAGCACTGAAAATAATAAACTTTTAAACGTTTATTTATGAATTTTTTGGGTTAACGGACTTGAGTTAACGGAAGTTAAATGTAACGGAAGTTAATTAGTCCGATAATGATTTTCAAAGTTAACTTAAAAGTTAAATCGTTAACGAAAAAGTTAACTTCGTTAATTAACGATTAACGGATTAACGGTTTGGTGCCCAGCTTTGTGTATATATATATATATATATATATATATATATATATAATTATATATATATGAAGTGTAGTTCCAAAACGCGATAAACGCCAAATCAGCAACTTTCGAGTTATCGTTACCAAATGGTGGTTGATATAATGTATCATATTATCACAGAAGACCGATTTTTTAGCATAGGGCAATTTCTCCCATTACTTTAGCTTCTGAGTTTTTCAATTTTTTCGAAAACGTGGTGTATACACAGTACATAAAATGCTGCTGTTCTCAAAATCTAAAAACTGGATATATTGCGTTTTGGAAATGAACTCTCTATATATGATATAAAGTCAAAAAAAAAAAAGCAGCTCTAATTTGAATTGCTTATACGAGTATTTATTAAAGTACTAGGGGCACTCAATATATTTTGCCCCACCCTTTTTTCTTAGCTAAATAATAGGCCATGGGCTGAAATGTCTTTTGGGCAGTAAGTTTGAACTTTCTGCGCTTCACATAATATAACCGGATTTTTCCAGTTTGAACCTCCCCTCCTTGTATAAAACCGATGGTTAACGCAGTTTCGAAAATGGCGTCCGACAGTGATGTACGTCGTAAACAGAGCCGTTATCGAGTTCTTAATCGCAGAGAAGGAAACAGTTGGAAATATTCACAAACGTCTACAAAACGTTTATGGAGATCCTGCTGTTGATCGAAGCACAGTTGAACGCGGGTCTAAACGTGTGAGATCATCGGAGAGAGGGCGAGCCAGCCTCGATGATGAGCCACGCAGCAGTCGCCCGCCATCGGCTGTGACATCTCGCACTGTGCAACGTGCTAATAGCATCATTCGATCAAATCGGCACGTCACATACAAGGAGCTATCACTGAACCTAGGAATTAGTGAAGGAAGTGTGAATACGATAATTCTATGGAAAAACCACAACATGGTATCGTATGTGATACCTTTATTTTATAATTAAATATAAATTATTAATTAATTGAATTAATTATCTATACAAAATTGGCTCGGGATTGTTGACATAGCCTAATGGGAATGAAATGATTGCCATACATACATGGAAACCGTATGTAGGCGTCGGTCTGCATAACCACGTGAAACCTTCATTTATTTCACGTGAAACGAAATCTTCCATTCGCTAACCCATGCAAAAACAAGGGAGAAAGAGTCAACAACCTTTGCAAAATCAGCAATTTATACAGAAATATGAAGATATATTAAAGGAATAGTCTCAGGGCTGTTTATGTTACAGTAAACGCTTTAAACGGGAGGATGTCTAAAGTCCTCCCTAAAGTTCTGTGTGAATTCCTTATAATATAAGACCTAATGACTATAAAAGGGTAGGCCTATTCCTTCAGGGGTAAATTAGTGATTGCCTATATTAGTAACAAAGTGTTAATTCGTCGTGTAACTCCATCGTGGCGGCCCTACACCGAAAAAGATCGTAACGCCCAACATCGAAGTAAACTATGTATGATCCATCAAAATTAAGGTGAGGTAATTTCATTTTCATTTTCATTCTAGGGCGTCTAAAATCCCGACGCTAAAATTACCATAAACAATTAAATATAAAGAGGTCCTTTAAAGACCTACATATTCATAACTCTCTAACGAAAATATATAGGGCTTTTGTCGTTCACTCTCCACTGAAATCTGCTGGACATTTCCAACGGATGAGGGTAACAGGCAATCAACCCAATGCCCTATACAGTTTTTCACATGGTGGTCCGTATGTGGGGAAGGGTTATTTGCTGTGAAAACCTTAACCTTGAATAAAATAACAAAACAGAATTAAAACAAACAAATAATAATAAAATTACGCCTTATAAAACATTTTGACATCTGAACAGAATTTATTCCATGTTTGGCTTTTTCATTACATATAAATAATAATAAATTACGAAGCCTACCTCACAAAGTAGACCCTACTCTTTACACTCAAGGCCTATTCTAACTAAAAACACTAAATTTATAATTCAACCTGTCGTGTAGGTTATAAAATTTATTTCAGCAATTTAACTTATAAGACTCATTAACATTACAAAAATTAAGTGCAGAACTGTAACATCACAAAAATTAAGTGCAGAACTGTAACATCACAAAAATTTAGTGCAGAACTGTAACATCACAAAAATTAAGTGCAGAACTGTAACATCACAAAAATTAAGTGCAGAACTGTAACATCACAAAAATTAAGTGCAGAACTGTAACATCACAAAAATTAAGTGCAGAACTGTAACATCACAAAAATTAAGTGCAGAACTGTAACATCACAAAAATTAAGTGCAGAACTGTAACATCACAAAAATTAAGTGCAGAACTGTAGCATCACAAAAATTGAGTGCAGAACTGTAGCATCACAAAAATTAAGTGCAGAACTGTAGCATCACAAAAATTAAGTGCAGAACTGTAGCATCACAAAAATTAAGTGCAGAACTGTAGCATCACAAAAATTAAGTGCAGAACTGTAGCATCACAAAAATTAAGTGCAGAACTGTAGCATCACAAAAATTAAGTGCAGAACTGTAGCATCACAAAAATTAAGTGCAGAACTAAAATTAAAATCATACATACAGTATATAAATATATACAAAACATTGTAATATTTCCTATGGAAAATAAATTAAATTGCAACACCCTTTCATTTTGGAAAGAGTGAGGACTTTATAAAATGCTACACCTTTTATATTAAAAAGTGAGGAGAAAGACAAGGGTTTTGTGGCCTCCCCTTGGCCACAACCCAAACAATTACAAGGGTTTTGTGGCCTCCCCTTGGCCACAGCCCAAACAATTACAAGGGTTTTGTGGCCTCCCTTGGCCACAACCCAAACTATTACAAGGGTTTTTGGCCTACCATGGCCACAACCCAGTTATAACAAGGTTCTTGTGGCCTTCCATGGCCACAGACCAAGACTATTACAGGGTTCTTGTGGCCTTCCATGGCCACAACCAAACTATTACAAGGTTTTTGTGGCCTCCTTGGCCACAGCCCAAACAATTACAAGGGTTTTGTGGCCTCCCCTTGGCCACAGCCCAAACAATTACAAGGGTTTTGTGGCCTCCCCTTGGCCACAGCCCAAACAATTACAAGGGTTTTGTGGCCTCCCTTGGCCACAACCCAAACTATAACAAGGGTTTTTGGCCTACCATGGCCACAACCCAAACAATTACAAGGGTTTTGTGGCCTCCCCTTGGCCACAGCCCAAACAATTACAAGGGTTTTGTGGCCTCCCTTGGCCACAACCCAAACTATTACAAGGGTTTTTGGCCTACCATGGCCACAACCCAAACTATAACAAAGGGTCTTGTGGCCTCCCATGGCCACAGACCAAACTATTACAAGGTCTTGTGGCCTCCCCTTGGCCACAGCCCAAACTATTACAAGGGTTTTGTGGCCTCCCCTTGGCCACAGCCCAAACTATTACAAGGTTTTTATGGCCTCTCGTGGCCAGAGACCAAACAGCATAAAAACAGTACAGGATTCAAAGCCCCAAGCCCTCCAGATCTACCTGTGGAGGAGTAACATTTACTCCACTAAAACTACGGGTATTGACTAGTCTGAAGTGGTAGGAGGTTTGAATACAGTACAAACTCTTTCAACCAAACAACATAACATGGAAGTATAGTACATTTCAATTAACTCACCAACGTAGAAGTCATTTTAATTAAAACATAAATCATTAACAAAACAAAACATGACGAAACGCCAAAACAACATTAGTAAACCAGCATTTAAAAATTGGTGACATAAAATTTACACAGATAAATAATGAGCAAAAGTTAATAACTTTACTTTAATAACATAAATTTCCTATACCTAAGGGGAGTCGAACTGATTGAAATAACTTTAACCAAACTTGAGAAGCTAACCTCTTGAACTTTATATTTAAATAGGTCTTGAGTAACCTTTCTCTTCCTAAATTCCTATTTCATTCTTTTCAATCCATTTCACATGGTTTAAAACAGTTTATCAAAAAATTTGATCTATAACAAATTTTTCTCCGGCCCCCCCCCAGTATATGGAAAAACCACAACATGGTATCGTATGTGATACCTTTATTTTATAATTAAATATAAATTATTAATTAATTGAATTAATTATCTATACAAAATTGGCTCGGGATTGTTGACATAGCCTAATGGGAATGAAATGATTGCCATACATACATGGAAACCGTATGTAGGCGTCGGTCTGCATAACCACGTGAAACCTTCATTTATTTCACGTGAAACGAAATCTTCCATTCGCTAACCCATGCAAAAACAAGGGAGAAAGAGTCAACAACCTTTGCAAAATCAGCAATTTATACAGAAATATGAAGATATATTAAAGGAATAGTCTCAGGGCTGTTTATGTTACAGTAAACGCTTTAAACGGGAGGATGTCTAAAGTCCTCCCTAAAGTTCTGTGTGAATTCCTTATAATATAAGACCTAATGACTATAAAAGGGTAGGCCTATTCCTTCAGGGGTAAATTAGTGATTGCCTATATTAGTAACAAAGTGTTAATTCGTCGTGTAACTCCATCGTGGCGGCCCTACACCGAAAAAGATCGTAACGCCCAACATCGAAGTAAACTATGTATGATCCATCAAAATTAAGGTGAGGTAATTTCATTTTCATTTTCATTCTAGGGCGTCTAAAATCCCGACGCTAAAATTACCATAAACAATTAAATATAAAGAGGTCCTTTAAAGACCTACATATTCATAACTCTCTAACGAAAATATATAGGGCTTTTGTCGTTCTCTCCACTGAAATCTGCTGGACATTTCCAACGGATGAGGGTAACAGGCAATCAACCCAATGCCCTATATAGTTTTTCACAATTCAGCAATTGGAATACTCAAAAGTGTGTTCGCGGTTTGTTCCTCACCAACTGATCACAAAGCCCAAAGGAAAGAAATTGCTTCTGAGTCGTTGGTTCGATACGAGACAGAAGGGGATGACTTCCTTTCACGAATTGTGACTGGGGATGAGACTTTGAACCTGAAACAAAACGCCAATCCATGGAGTGGCATCACGCAGACTCCCCACGCAAGAAAAAGTACAAAATGGCTCCCTGTGCAGGAAAGGTTATGGCCACCGTCTTCTGAGACATGAAAGGGGTGATTCTGGTGGACATTATGAAGAAAGGACAAACAATCAACTCAGAGGCATATATTGCTACCTACAGAGACTCCAGAGACGTATAAAGCGAGTTCGACCGGGGAAAAAAAACTGGAAGACGTCCCTCTTTTGCACGATAACGCAAGACCACACAACAGTTTGCAAACAAGAGAGGCCATCACAAAAATGCGCTTGACTGTGTTACCCCACCCTCCATACAGCCCAGATCTGGCACCTTCAGATTTCCTTTCGTTTTGGCCAATGAAGGATGCTATTCGTGGAAGAAAGTTTCAGTGACGATGAGGTTATTCAAGAGGTTAAGAGGTGGCTCCAGCGGAACCCAGCGGACTTTTACCAGCAAGGAATAAAGGCCCTTGTTTCGAGGTGGAGGAAAGCCATAGAAAAGGATGGAGACTATGTGGAAAACTAAAAACTTGTAAAACAGGTATGTAACGACTTGTGTACAAAATTTCTGGAACTTACAAGGAAACTTGGAAAGGAAAAAAAAAGTGGGACAAAATATATTGAGTGGCCCTCGTATTTCAATTACAACAATGAAGCACGGTAAATTTTATTCATGTGAAAAACATTTTTTCCAACAAGATGGGGCACGACCACACGACAAATGCCGTTCTTGATTTCCTTAGTGAATATTTTCATGATAGGGCCATCTCGAGTCGCTCTCCTGGACGCTTTCGATTTGATGGTCCTGGCCACCGTACTCACCAGATTTTAATCCATGCGATTATTTCTTATGGGGATTCGTAAAGGACAATGTGTACGGGAATAATCCAAATACGGTCGAACAATTAAAGGCAGAAATCACAGCTTCTGTGGAGAGCATCATTGCTGAAACACTAGCTCGGGTTATGGAGAATTTCAGTAGACGTTTGCAAATGGTGTTGGATGCACAGGGATGACATATTGAAAATGTTTGCACATGAATAAAATCTCCCGTACGTCATTGTTGTGACAGGAAAACCAGTTCTGAAATTGAAATATTTTAATAAATATAAGCAATTGAAATTAGAGCGTCTTTTTTTGATGACCCGTATATAATCGCAGAAAAGACTTTTTAAATTAATGTCTCTTTTCGAATTACAGCTGCGTTAAATTAACACAATCTTTGAAGATGAAATTTAACGTAATCACTTAAAATTTATAATGAAATTTTAAAATTTCTCTCGAGTATATTTCAAAAGCTAAAATACATTACAGAAAACAGTTAATTAAAAAAGTCACCAAATAATTTGTTGATTATAAATACAAAAACCCTTCTTTAAACAGTCATATCACTATATTGCGATGGCGTATTACTACTGTATACTCATATTCATAAATAGAATTCTTAATAATAACATTGGTATTAAAAAGGATTTTACTTGATAAAACTGGCAGTATAATTTGAGCCTATACCCACCCACACACAAAAAAAATAACCTATAGTTCGGCGTAGCCTAACCTAGCGTAACCAGACCTACGCTCACCTAACCTACGCTAATCTGACCTAACCTAATGTGACCCATAACAGCTTGTCGATTTCACGTCCCTTCGATCAGATGTCGTTATCACGTAATAATCTAATATTTTTCTCTTTGCAAAACCAAACACAGTCAAATGTAACACGAATCTATCGTGTTTTTTTTAAATAGATATTCAAAACTTATTATTGAACGAGAAGAGAAATTCGTCTACCGAATCAATTAGCAAAATAAGAGAAATTCATTCAAACCTATTTCCCACATTAGGGGTGGTCAACTTTAAAAAAAAAAAAAAAAAAATACCCCATAAGGAAACCGTTTACGTATCAATTTTACACACACACATACACAAGTATGCATGTATGTGTACCCATTTATTTGGGGCTTATGCTCTTGCCCCTTCGTCTACACTTTTGTGAACTTTTGTGAACAGTAATTATTTCTCGATACAAATTTCCTGACCATATTCGAACGTCCTCAGAGAGAACCGCCTCATCAACGGTGTAACGAACGACCATCCTTTACCCCAAGTTACCTGAGCTGCTGTTCACCTCCATAATTAATTCTCACACCTCCAAACACACCTGGGCTTAATTGTTTTCCACCGGGAGATGCGATACGAGAACTCGCGCGTGCTCTCTTACACGCACGTACACGCTGTGTGCGTGCGTGTGTCAAATTTACGATTAAAGATAAATTATGAAGTAAATAAATATAGGTAAAAATACACGTGTGTGTGTGTATATATATATATATATATATGGAAACTCGTTGAGTTATCACAGAGTGAATTAATTTTTTACACAAATGAAAAGCAGAATTAGTTTCAGTAACATTAATGAATTATTTACAATTAAATTAAAGCCTATACTTAATTTTGTATCAAATTAAAAAACAACAATTATTTTTTTTAGATGTAACATTAATTCACCTCCCATATACTATATATGAGAGGAGGAGCGACAAGCTTGACCTTCGCGAAATGAGAAATCATCGCGCGGAACCTTTGTAAGGTTGTAAGGTATATATATATATATATATATATTATATACAGTATATATATATATATATATACAGTTATATATATATATATATACAGTATATATATATATATATTATATATATACACATATACACACACTGATCTCAATGTGTTAGGGAAATATATAGGTACAGTCGTTTTGAATTACACAGCATCAGCGCATTCTAAACTGTTACAGGAATTATTCAACTTGAGAAATTGTTCAGCGTGCCCTGAATTCCTCACTGCAAGAGAGAGACCGGTCAATTGCGTGTGTATTAAATAACAACAATAATAATTATTATATATGTTATATATTATAGTATTATATATTAATAACAACAATAAAGGCAATAAAAATGGATTGTAATGCCACTATAGTAAACTTAGACTATTTCAAATATAATTACGGAGACAAACCTACCATTTTTTCTGTTTTTACGCAGGCAATAAACCTAAATGTCTTTATGCCTTTTTCTTTTCCTTAAAAACAGTGCTAAAATGATGCATTTGTAAGCTCAAACGTATTCGTTATGATAATTGTACATTATGAAGTGCATACACAGGTTGAGTCAAAAATCCTTCCTCAAAATTAACTATACAATAAATACTTTTGAGGCAGAACTTTTGACTCACTTTGGATATAAACAGGATGTTCCAAAAAGAATCTTACAAATTTCATTTGAAATAAGCTAAATTTGTACGTTTCTTTTGTCAACACCCTATATACTGTATATATATATATATATATATACAAGGGGCGGTCAGAAAATAAATTCACACGGCGTATAATTTCGTAACTAAAGGACCTACATTGATTATGTTTATATCAGGTGAATTCGTTAATCATTGTTGGCAACACAGCACGTCGATTCGGCTGCCGTCTACCGTACATTGGTTATACGAGTCGGTTGAACATGGCGCCTCGACTAGAACAGTGTCCTGTCATTTCTGCAACGATATTCCGAGTCTGTCAGTGGTCAAGAATTTCTCGAGCGCATTGTTACAAGAGACGAGACATGGGTTCATCACCGTACTCTGGAAACAAAACGTGCCAGCATGGAATGGAAACACTCTGGGTCCCGCGACCAAAGTTCAAGATTGTGAGGTCCGCTGGCAAAGTGATGGTTACCGTGTTTTGGGACCACAAAGGCGTTTTGCTCGCAGATTTCATGCAAAAGGCACAACAATCAATGCAGCTGCATATTGTTCAACACTGGAACGTTTACGAGCGGCCATTAAATGTAAACGTCCTGGACTGCTCCAGTCGAGCCGCCATGTTCAACTGACTCATATAACCAATGTACGATAGATGGCAGCCGAATCGACGTGGTGTTGCCAACAATGATTGACGAATTCACCTGATATAAACATAATCAATGTAGGTCCTTTAGTTCGAAATTATACGCCGTGTAAACTTATTTTCTGACCGCCCCTCATATATAGGTACCGGGTGGCCCATAATTCAAGAACCATAGGAATAATTCATTTTTTTTTCTAATAATTCTTGTACTTTCTAATAATGTTTTTTTCTTTCTTTATTTCAGGTGCTAAGTAATATGGCTAAAAGATTATCTAAAAATAAAAGAGTTCGTTTAGTTTTCATGTACGGAGTTCCAGGTGCTTCACATCGGTCAGTTGCAGAGGCTTTCAATAGAGAGCATCCAAATCGTGCGCCAAATGTTCAATCAACAGTAGGAAAAATTATTAATCGATTTAAAGAAACGGGAAGTGTTTGCGATCGTCCTCACAGCGACAGACCAAAAAGCGTAACTGATGAAGATACGTCATCAATGGTGTTAGGTCAGGTTATTGCAAGTCTTAAAAAGTCAACAAGAAAATTAAGACAACAGACGGGAATTAGTAGAATATCTATCCAACGAATTCTGAAGGTTAATCATTTTTATCCATATAAGGTTCAACTTCTACAAGAATTGCACGGTGACGATACAGATCGGCGTAAAGAGTTCTGTGAGTGGTTCATTCATCGAGAGAGATCCATTTTGTTTAGTGATGAAGCAGTTTTTCATCTGAATGGCAATGTTAACCGACATAACTCCCGTCGTGGGGGTAAAACTGGCGTTACGTGAGTTCCCCGAGTATAGGACCTATGTCCCTATCGGGGAACGACCGGTTTCTTCCCCTCAGCATAGATTTCCAAGCAATTTACGAAGGGGTCCGGGGCTCAGGAGATCCCCCATCCCCTACGATGTGGGAGGTGTTCTTTTCGGTCACGTGATTGACCAGTGCACTGCGTCGATTAGCTGATCATTCCATTTCTAGGGCTAGGAGTCGAGGGGGAATCTTTTCCTCCCAAGCCATAGGCCTAATGATAGGCTGTATTGGGTTCCAGGAGTCAAGGGGACCCGATAAGTCTTTTGGGGTACGATAACACGTGAAAACCGTACCTTGCACCACGTCGGTTAGCCTATGATTCCATGAATTTGTAAGGCTAGGAAGTGGGGGGAAATCTTATCTAATCTTCTCCCCAGAACCATAGGCCTAATGGATAGGCCTCGTATTGGGTTCCCGGAGTAATGGGATCGCCGATGAGTCTAAGCGTGTGCCGGGGACAACCTGGAGAATTTTGCGAATGGAGCTAGTAGCCGCGCAAAGTAGCCTCTGTAGCCGTTCAATTAATTCTTGGTCCACGTCCCCCGGGTACCTATCGAAGTTTGACCGTGGCTGAAAGCACCTATGAAATGGTAGATAGATTTCTTTTTGGTCAGGTGATTGACGACTGCACTGCGGCGATTAGCCGATGATTCCATTTATAGGGCTAGGAGTCGGGGGGAATCTTCTTCTCCCAAGCCATAAGCCTATGGATAGGCTGTATTGGGTTCCCGGAGTCAAGGGGACCCGATAAGTCTTTCGGGGGTACGACAACACGCGAAAACCGTACCTTGCACCACGTCGATTAGCCTATGATTCCATGAATTTGTAAGGCTAGGAAGCGGGGGAAATCTTATCTAATCTTCTCCCCAGAGCCATAGGCCTAATGGATAGGCCTCGTATTGGGTTCCCGGAGTAATGGGATCGCCGATGAGTCTAAGCGTGTGCCGGGGACAACCTGGAGAATTTTGCGAATGGAGCTAGTAGCCGCGCAAAGTAGCCTCTGTAGCCGTTCAATTAATTCTCGGTCCACGTCCCCCGGGTACCTATCGAAGTTTGACCGTGGCTGAAAGCACCTATGAAAAGGTAGGGCCGGGGTGATCCTAGCCCGGCAGCAGACCCCTCTATAAACCACTCGTTGACTTATAAGTAGCGCGTCATAGGGCCTATGACTTCGGCCAAAATTTTCCATCAATCGCGCGCCCAACGCCTCGGCTCGTCGGAGCAACTGTCTCCCCGGTGCCTATGGCGGCCCATAGGGCTAGCGATCAGCAATAAGTAGAAGATGGAAGGTCACAGATTGGGCTCTAAAGGCGCCCGAAATCTTGTGAGTTTCAACAGGCAGGTAACATCTTGCAAGGGGTGAGATCATGAGTTTTAGTCCCTGCCCTCTCACGGAATCTACCGGTTGAATTAATTCCCGTAGCAATGTGATGTAGGATGCTGCCTAATCGAAATTCTCACAACTTGCCCAATGGGTGTTGTAGACCGTTACTAGTCTCAAGAGAATCCTCATTGGACTGATGACACTCGTGTATTGGAATGATGAAATAATTGGTCCTTACTTTCTTAATGGAAACGTAACAGGCGACACGTATCTTCATATGTTACAATCCTTTTTCATGAATTACCTGGATGACGTCACTTGACGTGCCGATAAACAAACGACGTGGCATGTTTTTTTCAGCAAGACGGTGCACCTCATTTTGCCATGCAAGTTCACAAATACCTCGATAAAACGTTGTTCCCCAACAGATGGATTGGCCGAAGAGGTCTTATCGAATGAACACCCAGGTCACTAGATATCACTACACTCAGGCGCGGACTGGCCCTGGCGGCCCACCGGCCCTTTCCGTTGGGGGCCCTAAATTGTTCGATGTATTACTATATAAGACCTCAGGGGTGTTCACAGGGGTAAAAAAAAAAGTGCCAACACGGCAACGTACGTTGGCGACAAAACGGCATTAAAAATTTTCCACTTTTTTTAATACTAGTAAAATAATTGATAGGTATTTAAATTGTTTAGGATTATTAACTTTAGTTTATTCGTTGATAAATTATGTCCGTTTAAATAAATTTATTATACAGGGCTATTCAAATTTATTCATCCGATTTCAACTGAGAATACTTCCGTACTTATCAACCGTGCATCAACTGGGCATACACCACATGAAAGAGAAAATCTCCGAGTTTTACAAGATCACCGCGAGAGGGCTCCAAAGTTACGTCGTGGCCTAGCCTAGCAACAAACAGTCAGTGTGAAAATGGCGTCCGCACAGCAGAAGGCGTTTTGTGTGTTGCAGTTTTCGAGCCTCCTAGGTCGCCGGATCTTACACCGTGCGACTTCATCCTTTCGGGGTACGTTAAGGATACTGTGTACGTGCCACCGTTGCCCACATCTTTGGATGAGCTCCGAACTCGCATTGTTACTGCCGTAGAGTCAGTGACAACGGACATGCTGGAGCGAGTATGGGAGGAATTCGACTATCGTGTCGACGTTGCTCGTGTAACTAGGGGAAGTCACATAGAGCATTTATGAGGTGAGACAAAATTTGGACAGTTTTTCTTTTGGTTGATGTATCACAAATCACACTGCATTTGTAACATTAAAAAATATTCTCATTTGAAATCAGGTGAATCAGTTTGAATAGCCCTGTAATATATTAATTTTATTTGTTGAAAATTAATTAAATAAATATGTTAAAAATCGCTATGTTGCCAAACGCATTTCTGAGATTTTTAGTATAACCAATCAGCACTCTAGGACACTATTTTTGGCGCGAAAAATAAAATTAAGTAAATAAAGTAAATATTTTTTAAGCGGTGTTGCATTTGTGCTGGCGCGCCGATTTTTGCTCTTGGTCTTTATAACGTGAGTAATTTACTGGATTTTTATGTAAGTAATTGTTATTTTTTTATATTTTTAAGCTTTAAACACAAATATCTTAGGAGCTGAATAAAGGCCAGCAGGGCCAGCCAGTTCAGCCTAGATCCCAAGAACCTGCATACCCAAACCTAAAATCCACACCCCAATAATTTCCTCATATACTTTTTTCTAAACGCCTTTGAAAACGTTATTAATTGATACTGTGCGCTAAATAAATATATATATTATTATCAGAGGCGTAACTATGATAAAAGAAAAAGCCTGTGGCCTACTGTTGATAATGGGCCCCTCTGTAATAGTCTAAGTAAGTGACAGTTTAGTTTGGGATTGAAAACAGTCTCTTTCTACTTCAATGTTTTCTATGATTTTCATGAGTAACTTTCACATGTAATGAACAGATATATATACCTTACCTTACCTTACAACTTACAAAGGTTTCGCGTGATGCTCTCTCATTTCGCGAAGGTCAAGCTTGTCGTCCCCCTCTCGAATTGGCCTCGTGAAGTATAAGTTTGATTCTTGCGCTCTCCACCTCACATAGCCAGGTACGTCCGGCTCATCGGGGATTGTTCTGATCCAGGTGTCTAGTCTTCTTTTGAAGATTTCCACTGCAACTCCCTTCGTGTTTCTTAGGTCTTTGGGCAACTGATTAAACAGTTTTGGTCCTCTCACTACAAAACTATTTTCTTCAGGGTTAAGGATGTGCCCTGTCTCACCTTCAATTTGGGAATACGGCACAGTCTGCCGTTTCTACTGTCCACCGTTGTTTGGGGAGTTATAGGGTTCAGAGTAAGATTAGGGACTAGTTTCTCCATTATTTTCCAAGTGTAAATAATGGTGTATCTCTCTGTTCTCCTTTCCAGTGAATATAGGTCTAGTTCGCGTAACCTTTCCTAGTAATTTAGTTGTTTGCACCCATTGATCTTGGCTGTGGAGCTTCTCTGGATCCCTTCCAGCTGTTTAATGTCTTCTCTTTTATATGAGGATGTTAGGACCGAGCAGTATTCCAATTTGGGTATTATCAGGGTTTTCAGTAGAGGAATCATTACATTCCTATTCCTTCGTTTAAAGGTTCTCAATATCTGTCCCGTTATTCTCGTTGCTCTGTTTACTGCCATCTTGTTTTGTGTCTCAAATTTCGCATCATCCGTCATTACAACCCCTAAATCTTTTGCTCTGGGATTTCTCTGAATTTCCTGCCCATTTGGGGTATAATATTCCATGGATTTTAGGTCCTCTCTTTTTCCGTACCGTAATAGCTGAAATTTCTCGTGTTAAACTTCACATTGTTGTTTTCCGTCCACTTGTAGATTCTGTTTATGTCGGTTTGTAGGGATCTTATGTCTTCTGGGTTTCTTATTTTTCTACTGATCTTTGTGTCATCCGCAAAGGATGCTACTGTGCTGTCTCTGGTAACTTCCTCATCTATGTCAGTTAGCATGATTATGAAGAGAAGTGGAGCTAATACTGTTCCTTGTGGTACTGAGCTGAGGACCTCTGATTCTGATGAAGATACTCCTTGTACTGTAACGACTTGCCACCGCTCACTAAGGAAATTATATATCCATTTCCTACTTTTCCTGTTATTCTCATATATTTCAGTTTATTTATTATGATTCCGTGGTCACACTTGTCGAACGCTTTAGCAAAGTCTGTGTAGAGTACATCATAGTTTTCATTACTTTCAAGTGCATCAATAATGTTGTTGTAGTGTTCCATTAGTTGTGATAGGCATGATCTGCCTGACCGAAACCCGTGTTGGTTATCATTGAATTTTTTCTGCGTTTCTAAAAAGTCATAGATTTTCTGTCTAACTATTCTTTCAAATATTTTAGTGAGATGGGATGAAAGCGATACTGGCCTATAGTTTTTGGCGTTGGATCGATCTCCTCCTTTATATATATATATATATATATATATATATATATATATATTAATGGTGGACCGGATGTCAGTTTTTCAACATCTGCGGATACGGATGCGGATTTTTAATTTCAATATCCGCGGATGCGGATATTTAGTTAATCTATCAATATAGAATTATGAATATATGATATAATTTTTCAAATTTCATGATATTACTATTATGGCAGGCAATGCATAAGAATTAAAATTAATATTAATGTTTTCATTATGATAAAAATAATAACTTTCTCAAGAGTTTCAGCCACAGAAAATTCAATGAAATAAGTTTCCTTCAATTTTCTGTGTTACCAGCTATTTATATTTTGAGGTTTATATATTTGTTTGTTCGTTAATCACACTATACAACAGTGAAAAAAAACGGAAATGAGATCGTCATTTTTATGGCTAATTATATGCGTAGATTGCGAAAATAACACTCATTTATTTGTATCATCCACCGATTTTATGAAAATTACCCTATTTCATTGTATCATTTCGAGAACCACTGGTTCTCTCAACGTATCGTTTACATTTTGTTCAGTCATGCATATGCTGTGGTGGTGGTGTTCAGCTCTGTTTCCACTTTGATTTTATGAAAAATTTCTTTCATTAATCATTTAAAACAAAATTGTCAGCCATGTTTTATCATAAATTGGTGCTATAAGTGAGTATTATTGAATAACAGCTATTAAATTATGTATATTTCACCGACAACGTCTATATTGTGTGAAATTGCAAATTGATCTATCATTTTCTTATTTTACAGGTTTTTATTGATGTTATGCTACAATGCATAGAGAGTGTAAAAATTCGCCACACAGTTTTTGTTATATTTGTGGGACATTAACGTTAAAACAGTATAAAAGGAAGTTGACTTCTCACGTGAAAAAGCTTTATGAATTATACTTCGCATGCAAAGTTGGTAATCAGGACAAGCACTGGCGCGTCATATTGCTATGTGAGATGTACAAGCTCATTATCTGCATGGTTCAAAGGCACCGGTCCTGGTCTGGGATTCGGTGTCCCAATGGTATGGAGAGAGCCGCCGGACCATTCAAATGATTGTTATTTCTGCTTAACGAACATCACAGGTTTGAATCTTATTTTTTTGAATATACGTCAAATTTGGTGTTTTTAGCACATTTTAGCATATCCTGCTCTGCATAATGTATTACACAATTATGCTATCTTAAGTAGTCAACAATGTCTATTGTCTCACATTACAGGTTGCAACAGAAAGAGAAAAAGGCTATAGTCTACCCAAATCTTCGTTCTGCTATGCGTCCTGTGGAACATTCTACAGATATACCCATCCTTCGTCCTCCAGCTGAATTGCCGACCGATAACACAGACTCTGACAAATCAATCAGACGGCGAATGCTATGAAGCTCAAGTCGAGTCCAAGAAAGAACAATCTCATCACGCAGCCTGAACTCAATGATTTGGTCTGTGATTTAATACTTACCAAGCAACAAAGTGAACTTGGCCTCACGTCTACAAGAATGGAATCTGCTGGCGGAAGACGTACGAATTACAGCATTCCGAAAGCGCTCCTTGGATTTGCAGGAATATTTCACAATGAAGAACAATCTTTGTTATTGCACTGATATACATGGTCTGTTCGATGCTCTGGGTTTGTGCTATGAACCGAATCAGTGGAGATTGTTCATTGATGCATCTTTGTACAGTGTTAAGGGTGTACTGCTACACAATGGGAACACAATGCCTTCTGTTCCGTTCGCTCATTCAGTCGTCTTGAGAGAAACGTATGGCAATGTTGCTTTTATTCTGGACTGTATAAAATACAATGAACATGAATGACTTATCTGCGCAGATTTGAAGGTTGTGGCTATTCTCAATGGATTGCAAACTGGCTATACGAAACACGTGTGTTTCCTATGCAAGTGGGATAGCCGAGCAAGGTCTGAACACTACACACGCTCAGTATGGCCGCCGCGAGACAATTCCTCACCTGGATTTCACAGTTATTCACGAACCACTGGTACGAAAGGAAAAAGTTATCTTGCCGCCACTTCACATAAAACTAGGGCTGATGAAACAATTTGCAAAGGCGTTGAAACAGGATAAGCCTGCCTTCAAATATCTAAAGTAAAAATTCCCAAAAATAAGTGATGCCAAGATTAAAGAAGGCATATTCGTCGGCCCTCAAATTCGCCAACTCATGCTAGACGAACACTTTGAAGCGGTGATGGATGAGGTTGAGTTGGCAGCCTGGCGTGCATTCAAAAACGTGTGCAGCGGTCTACTAGGAAAGACTAAATACGACAACTATGCTGCAATTGTGGATCAACTTATCAACTCATACAACGTCTCGGATGTAAGATGTCATTGAAAATTCATGTTTTGCATTTACATCTCTCATTCTTTCCGGAAAACGCATCTGCTGTTAGCGACGAGCACGGGGAGAGATTCTACCAGGATATAGCCACAATGGAGAGCCGATACAAAGGGAAGTGGAGTCCTGTTATGCTGGCCGATTTCTGCTGGAATTTAAAGCGTGACCAACCAGAAGCATCACACAAACGCCAGCATAAATACAAATAATGAGTTGAAAACAGTATAATACGAGAGCTTTATGTTAATCTGTTGCATATATGTTGAAGTATAGCAATAATTAAACTGTTCCATATGATAAAGCCTATCTGTTTATCAATATATTCTTATTTTTTGGTATGAAGATTTTAAGCAGTCATTACAAAAAAACGTGACGTGATAGAAAAAAACTATTTTCAGATTTGGAATCAGCACACTTGAAATATTAAGAATGCCCAAATGTTATTCCTGTTTTATTTTCTGAACCGAAAATTTGTTGTACAGTGTAATTAATACTTTACATGAAATGTGCATGACTGGGCCTTATAAGCTACTTTATAAGCTAATTTAATTGTAAATTGTATAATTTCTTAGAGGTAATATCCGCATAACATCCGCAGTCAGAAGTGCGGATGCGGATGTTAAAAATGATGCGGATATCCGGTCCACCACTAATATATATAATGCAAACCCACAAGGAAAAAGAAAAATGATTCCAAGGCCTTTCGTGTATTCAGAAGTACACCTCGTCATTCCCTGACTGCGTATTAATCAGATTTGATTTTGGTTGAGTTCAAAATTATATTCAAAACTCGCGGGGATTTACATGTCATGACAAAATTACTAGATTTTTAAAACAGCCATAAACACTTTTTTGGGGGCAGAATTTACTGAAGCTTTTTGGGGGCCCTCTCAGTGACACCTGGCCGGTGGAAATTTTTGAGCCAGTCCGCGCCTGACTACACTCGATTTTTTTCCTGTGGAGCCATCTGAAGTCAATTATCTACGAGGATCGTCCAAGAACTATTCACCAATTGCAAATGAAAAATCAGTCTAAATGTGCAAAAATTACTAGAGACATATTAATGAGAGTTGAGGCAACAGTTTTAATGGGAATCCAGAAATGTTTAGATATTAATGGTCATACTTTTGAGGACGTTTTGTGATTTTGTTTTGTAGAATAAATGGCATTCAAAATATAAGTGTATTTTCCCTATGATTCCTGAATTATGGGCCACTCGATGTGTGTGTGTGTGTGTGTGTGTGTGTGTGTGTGTGTGTGTGTGTGTGAAATTATTTCACGAAAGTGACACGTGAAAAATATTTATGATGAATAAAACCACGAAGGGAAAAGAAACACAAAGTGGTGCTCAAGCGCTTTCGTGTTCCTGAGGATGTCATTAGACGAAAGCGCTTGAGCACCACTGTTTTTTTCCCTTCGTGGTTTTATTCATCATATTAATATATATATATATATATATATATATATATATATATATATATATATATATAAGCCATATGCTTTTCACATCCAGTAAGATTTGTCAAACGCCTTCAATTTGGGAATCAAATTCTATATTCATGAACAAGTCCCAAATGAAATCTCTGAATGTGAAGGATGAATCCCATAATATTACAAGCGTTTAGTTTACATGCGAAATATTTTTTTTCTTTCAAATTTACTGACGAAACTATTTAAAATTATATAATTTATTTGGTTTTAATATCGAAATTTCACAAACGGGAATGGAAGAATTTGTGATATATTTTAAGAGAGAGAGAGAGAGAAAATAATATTTTTGATTGTATGAATCCACCAATAAGGTAACGCTTTAATTTACTATTTTTCTTGGTTAATAGTCTTTCATAAATATTATAACTATTTTCTAACCAATCACCGATCACTATTTATGCCTAACTTTCATTGAAACGACGTTATGATTGGCTAGAGAAAAAGGAGGGCGTGGTTTGCTTCTAAATATAAGCTGGTTGGCCGATTTCACGCCTATTATCTCGACTATGATTTAAACAGACTCAGGAACTCAAGAATACATTCTTCTCGGGCTTATAATTGTGGAGGAAACGTTAACTTATATATATATATATATATATATATATATATATATATATATATATATATATATATACAGGGTGGGCCATAAGTCGCTTTACCTTTGTATTATAACGAAATTTACTTCGGTAAAGCGACTTATGGCCCAGTAGCTATTCATGTAAGTAAAATGCACGCATTCATTATTGTATAATACACATTATATTTACATCACGTGTGACTTTTAATATTTCCAATATATTCTTTCAATTTCGCCTTTTTATACCATTTTATGTTTATATAATAGAGGGTGATGGATGGTGACTTTTGGATCACACTGTACATAAATTAACTTTTCATTTTTCGAATAAATTAAAAAATGAAAAGTGTGATGAATAGTTTTACAGATGTGCATTTACGGCGACAGTTTCAGGCCAGTAATAATAATGAGTCAGTAGAGCCAGAAACTGGCACAGAGCTCAGGCCAACTAATGCTGCTCATTACGTTAACTCCCAAATTATTAACAGCATCATCGGGAATCGAACCCCCGACCACAATGTCTTCACTCCGCTTATAAGAAAACGGTGTTGCCCACTGAGTTACGGACGCTGGTAAGTTTCGGCCCAAGATCGACCTTCACACCGGAGTAGAGCTTTTTGACTCTTCTTTGCGAGGATCGCTTGATGCAGGAGGGGGCAGGGACAAGTCGATGTCAGGCCAAGTCGATGTCAGGCCAAGTCGATGTCAGGCCAAGTCGATGTCAGGCCAAGTCGATGTCAGGCCAAGTCGATGTCAGGCCAAGTCGATGTCAGGCCAAGTCGATGTCAGGACAACTCGATGTCAGGACAACTCGATGTCAGGACAACTCGATGTCAGGACAACTCGATGTCAGGACAACTCGATGTTAGGACAACTCGATGTTAGGCCAAGTCGATTTCATTTTCTTTATATATTTAATGTAGGTTAACTGAATGCCCGGTTAGGTCAACTGTACGCCCTTGACGATTGGTTAGGTTAAGTTGTGATATTTTCGTTAAAACTAACGAAAATATCCCTTAGGGATATCACATCGAGTTGTCCTGACATCGAGTCGGCCACATCGAGTTGGGTCGCATCGAGTCGGCCACATCGAATCGTACCCAACCCTGCAGGAGAGAGTTATTATCCTCACCTCTCCTGCTAATAATGTTATATATGCTCGGCTCGTCTGAAAATTATTCTGACTTAAATATCTGTATTTCTTCTCTTCAAAATATCGAGATCTTTATTTTGTTTGAACTTATATGGGGATGCTCTCTCTCTCTTCGGGCTCGTTTCCAACTGTATTGAAGACTGGTTAAGAGAGAAAAAGCGGAGTGTGGTAATAAAGGGAGTGACTTCGGAGTGGGGTTGCACAGGGGTCCGTTCTGGATCCTTTACTTTTTATCATCGATATTAACGGTATAGACGTTGGGCTCCTCAGTACAATTTCTAAATTTGCAGACGATACCAAATTAGGTAATGAGGAGGGCGTAAAAACGCTTCAAGATGATCTTGATAGGTTGGGCGAGTGGTCTGCTACTTTGGCAGATGCCATTCAACTTGGACAAATGTAAGGTAATGCACATATGTTACAAGAACCCGAAGAACGATTACTCTCTGTTGGGAAGGAACTTGACTGAGACTGAGCTAGAGAAAGACTAAGGTTAAGATTATATCAGTCATGATCTCAAATCGTCGAAGCACTGTGCGGAAGTCGAAAAGAGGACCTTAAAAATACTAGGTTATATTACTAGGTTATCTTCTGTGAAGACAATAATTTGACCCTTTCATCCATGTGTTGACTTCCTAGTGATAGCTTTACTTATGTTAGTAATAGTTGGCACACCACCTCATGGTTGGATTATTGTATTTGTATGTTCATTATACACAGTGATTCACTGGCCTACTTAGTCAGTGCTCCAGACAACTATCTCTTAATCTTCTATGGACCTCTTGGATAATGTTTGTACCTGTTTAGTCTGAAATAAAGTGTTTGTTCCTTAACACACTGCTTCTAATTGCATTTAAATAGATAAAGATCCTTTTAAAATGAGTGAAGTACCCCACATGTAATAATAATAGATGAAAATTAAAGTAATAGTAATAGAAGGAATCAGAAGTAAGTAATAGAAACCCAGTAATTGACCCCATGTCTGGTGTGTGTGTGTGTGTGTGTGTGTGTGTGTGTGGTGTGTGTGTGTGTGTGTGTGTGTGTGTTCCTTTACAATTTTCAACTGTGAATGTTAATTTCCTCTCCAAGGATGGGTCGTATTCTATTCCATGAAGGTGTTAATGAATGACTTCATCCCACGGATGATGCAAACTTTCGCGGCAAAAATCCGCGAGTAAAAAATCCGCGAATAACGAGGAATGGCTTATATATATATGTATATATATATATATATATATATATATATATATATATATATATATATATATATATATATATATATATTAGGGTGGCCCTTAAGTGGTGCTAAAATCTTAAGTTACGATTTTTTTCCTCTCACCCTTCAGTGAGATATAAGTATATATAGGGTGTGCTCAAGGACTTCAAACTTAACTTTCTCTCTCGACTCTCTCATATATTATCAAATAAGCGTGATGGCTTATTGGTAGAATTTGCTTATTATATGACTTGCCATATTATATATGGTTAATTTGAAACAAATAGTAGCGATGATCTTATGTTCTTATATGCTAAACGACATTACACTTTCTTTTTATCTAGGTATATAGATTTTTTTATGATGGCTAGTGAAACTCGAAAAAAAACATACGGTTTATTTGCTTGAACATACTTAAAATTGTTTATCAGGTGCAAAATTACCAAGTAATGGGAATGTTATGAGGTACTATCTACATTTGCTTCAGTCGATTAAGAATAATCACAAGGCTGCTCAGTTGACGATAGCAGAAGTGGAGATTTTTTGGAAGAAGGCGAGGATTCCACTGCGGCCAGTTCAACATGCAGTGAAACAGTTGGAGAGTCTGATGAAGAAGTGGGATCTTTTGAAAAAAAATCAGTCCCGGAAGACGGATACACAAAGGAAGAAAGAAGAAGAGCTGAAATCCTACTTTGATGACCTTTTCGACGTTGCTCACCAAAATGCTATGGTGTTGATGACGAATGAGGAGGATAAAGCGTTCCTTTTGGCACAAAGATAGAAGGGCAGAAGAGGCTCCATTGCTGGAATTGATATGACTGGCTAAAAAGGAGGAAGCAGTTGCGAAGAAGCGAATTCAGAATGATGAATTTAAGAAGACATGAAATAGAGAATCTCGTACTTAACAGAAAAATCGTCCTGGAATCTTCTTCATCTTCCACAGGTGAGAACACCACGGATTCAGAGAATGAAGGAGCTGTTGGAGGAGTCGTAGTGTCATCACCTCATCCAAAAAGAGGCCGCAAGAATATCCTCCATCCAGAAGTTCTTTCGTCGTTGGATCGCACTAAAACTAGTGACCGTGATGCGGTCTTTACCATCGCGTCAGTGATCAGTGCTTCCGGTCAGAACGTTGGGGAATACAACATCAACAGAGCTTCTCTGCAAAGACACAGGAAGAAGCATCGAGCCCAAATAGCTGCAGAGTTGAAGAAGAAATTTGATCCGCGAACACCTCTCACCCTTCACTGGGACGGCAAGCTGATGGATGACCTAACTGGAGATAAGAAGGTCGACCGTCTCCCAATCGTTGTTTCAGGATCTGGACTAGATCAGATCCTTTCAATCCCGAAACTTGCAAATGGCACTGGCCAAGCAATGGCGCAGGCGATGATTCATGTCGTCGATGATTGGGGTGTTCGTGATTGAATCAAAGCCCTTAGCTTCGACACCACAGCGAGCAACACTGGAAGAGTAAATGAAGCATGTGTTCTCTTCGAGCAACATTTAGGGTCTGAAGTTTTGTACCTGGCATGTCGCCATCATATACATGAAATCATGTTAGAGGAAGTTTTCACGGTAACAATGGGAATATCAAGTGGACCTGAGATTATGCTTTTCAAACGGTTCAAGACCTTTTGGCACAACATCGTCCCCAATGACTACAGTCCTTGCATAAATAACGAGGTCGTCCTGCTCGCTGTAGAGCCTGTGAAGGACAATATCATCTGCTTCTGTCGACTCCAGTTAGATCAAGTTCATCCAAGAGATGACTATCAAGAGCTGCTCGAACTTACCCTTCTTTTTCTGGGAGACGTTCCACCAAAAGGGGTCAAATTTCGAAAACCTGGAGCAGTCCATCGAGCTCTGTTCATGGGCCCGGCATATATACGCCTTGAAAATCTTCATGTTCCGCGATTCCAGATTTAAACTGTCGCAACGAGAAATCAAAGGCATGCAAGACTTCTGCATTTTCGGTGTGCAGTTCTATGTAAAGTTCTGGTTCCTCTCTCGCTTGCCAACATCTGCACCAAGCAATGATCTACAACTACTACAATCTCTCGCAGTCAGCGACACACCTGCAGCAAAAGGAGCTCTCAATAAAATCCTTGCTTACTTATGGTATTTGAGTGAAGATCTGGTGGGCCTTGCCTTCTTTGACAGAGACTTGGATTTGCAAGAAAAAAGAGCTATGGTTAAGAATCTACAACGGGAAGGACAACATGACTCACCAAAACGAATTCATCTAGAGTGACATCCAAGGTAAGAAACTCAGCGACTTCGTGTCTGCTAGAACGAAGGTTTTGTTCACTCTTCTAGGGCTTGAAGTCGAATTCTTGCGTGATAATCCAGAGATGTGGATCGAAAACCCTGAGTACCTACTGGCAGAAGCAGTGGTCAAAGATCTTCGAGTAGTGAGTGACACTGCTGAAAGGGGAGTTGCATTGATGCAGGAATATAATAGACTCCTCAGCAAGAACGAAGAAGAGACTCAGTTTGTCGTTCAAATTGTCCAAGAGCATCGGAAGAAGTACCCCGATTCCAAGAAGGATACCATTCTCTAAAGCATATCAGACTCTTCTTGCAACCTTTAAATAAGGGTTGTGTTGTGCTAACTTTTCAGTTCAATTTCTTATCACCTTTAATTTTAATAAAAGTATTTTTTGTTTAAAAATCTTGTATTAATTGAATGAAATAAATAAAAAAAAAAACGATGGGGCTTTGCAAACGATATGGGAATCTAATAAGCTAAATTTGATTATCTGAAAAGTCGTGCCCAGCTCAAATCACATTATTTTGAGTCCCATCGCCGCGGAACTGCATTGGGATGATGTTCCAGGGTAGCGGTCATACCCACTACATATGTAAAGATTATTAAATTTATACATCTAGTTCACAAAATTAACCCTTTCATACCCAAATTAAGTCGAAAAGTAAAAAAAAAAATTGGGATATAAAAATCGTTTAATTGGACCCAAAATAACTGAAAAATATATTTTACAAAGTTTTATTGTTCATAATTAATAAAATACGAAATGTGTTAAATTTCACACATTGAGAACTAAGGTCTAAGCCTCTAAGGTCTAAAATTGCTTCCAAAGTTAACGATGAAAATTTCACACACTGGGCATTAAAGGGTTAAGTAAAATTTTAATAGCAACCAAGCTTGTTGTTAGAAATATATTAATAAATACTAATTGTACAACTTTTTTATATTAAATGAATACTGGATTTGAGTGTGAGTGAATCCGTAATGTATTATAAAAGGCAACTACAGAGTTAGGATGCTTAAAATTTCGGACAGCTTGAGCACACGCTAAATATTATCCAAACGCTATAAAATTTTGCATGAAAAACTTTCTCAATAGAAAGCATCTAATGAAGGGGTGAGAAAGAAAAAAGAAAGTGACAAAATAAGGGCCACCCTAATATATATATATATATATATATATAGGGTGGCGCAGAAGTCGCGCATCATAGGAATTTTCAGTGTTGATTATATTATTTATTTTTCTTTTAGGTCGGGGATGACTACAAAATTAACAATAGACGAGAGGTTGAGCTTGGTTTTAATGTATGGAAACTCTCTTTTGCATGGTATGACAGTGTTTGCATGGTTTGTAAGCGTTCTTATTTTAGTTCTTTTCATCTTTCACCACCTTCCTATTCTCTTCGACTATTTTTTCGACTTGTCGGCAGTGGCCGGTGGATGATGATGGTCTGTCTTTCTCTCTTTTTCTGAATAAATGTTAACGCACGAATGATAGGTTTTGCTACTTACTTAACCCCTTATTCTCTTATTCTAACCTCCTACTCTCTTCTTTCTCTCGGGCTAACCTTAGAGTGGATGTTAGGGTTTTTGTTAGCCTTAGCTTCTGAAGATCTGTAGATCATCATCATCAGAGAATGGGGCTTTCAACGTCGTCTTGGCATAATGATTGTCCCTTGCTGTATTTCTTTTTATGCATGTTTAAAATATTTTGTTATTATTTATGCATACAGTGTACTTAATTCTGTTCACTATTTCTATAAATATATTTAAAATGCCTTGCAGGTGTTTGTTTATGCATATTCTGCTCATTATTTACTTACGCACATGTTTAAAAAGCCATCAAGGTAATTATTTTTAATTTTCATAGAGCCTGGGTAATAAGTAAAGAGTATTCGCGGATTTGGTTATTCGAGATTCTCAGCACGTATCCCCAGCGAATAAGGAGGGCTGAATTATAGTAGTATGGGCGCAAAAATGGAAAGTGCAAGAATGTTGCAAAGGAGGTGGGGGTATGTTGCAAAGGGGAGGGGTTATGCAACAACTCAGTTGCAAAGGGGAGAGGGGAATGTTGCAAGTGCAACAAGGGGTTATGAAACTTGGAGGCGGAGTTATCCCCCAAGAGAAATAGAGGAGAAGGAAAGAAGAGATGTGTTCACCTGGCAGGAGCCAAGTGCATATTAAGACCAGCTGAGCGACCGGTTTTAATAGTTGTAAATCAGCTAGTTGGCTTAGAAGGCGTAAATGGCTTGTACAGGTTGAGTTGCCAGATTGTGCTATTTTTTTAATTAAAGCATATATTATTGACTGTTGGCTTAGAAGGCGTAAATGGCTTGTTCAGGTTACCAGATTGTGCTATTTATTTATTTAATTCTTAACAGTTGGCTTAGAAATCCGTCAGTCACTTTCGAAGGCGTAACCAGCTATTTGGTATAATTAATTATCGTTTACAACCAAAAGAATTAAATAAAACACCATTACATCATTCTATTTATTCAGACGAAATATTGTAAATATATAGAAAATAAATATACATTGGAATGATAAAAAAAATTAAAAAATAAATATGAACGAGGAATATGTATATAATCAAAAAATATAACCATCAATATAACAGTACAGGAGAAATTTATATATACACAATTATATTAAATAATTAAATATATCGAAAATAAATACATACACTATCTTCTACTGCACAAAATCGAGAAAATAAGAAATACAAAACGTATAACCATCAATATAGCAGTACAGGCGAAATATATATATATATATATATATATATATATATATATATATATATATATATACACAATTATGTTAAATATATTGAAAATAAATATACTTTATCTTCTACTGCACAAAAAAAATAAATACAAAACGTATAGCCATCAATATAACAGTACAGGCGAAATATATATATACACAATTATGTTAAATATATTGAAAATAAATACATTCACTTTGTTTTACTGCGCAATACACTAAACTCACACGTAATCGGTCTACAATCACATCGTTATTGCTTTGCATTACGCAGTATACGCAGTTTAATATTATTTCACCGCTCAAGGTATAGGGAAATCTGTACTCTATATAAATGGCCTTCATATCGTTCAGTACTATTTTTGTGCCCACTTTACATCCGGTTGGCAAGTTACATTTAAATACGGTTAGAATACAATCAAAAGCACGCACAGAGAGTTCATCGTTAGCCACAACGTCAAATACAAGTTTATAAACACGCCTTTCCAATCGAGGGTTTATTTCTACCGACCCGAGCTTTTCAATCAAGCTCTTCTTCACACTGCATAGCGACAGTTGAAATAATCTTCTAAATCGTTACGACAGCTGCTCATTATATAAAGAAATAGTTCTTCAGGGTGAACGTGTAGGTGAGCTCAGCCCTGTACCGCTCAAGTGTTGTACCAAAGTTCTTGATATTTTAAAGTCTAAACTTTTTAAATAAGTATCCAGCTCTAGACCATTCTCACCTTGTTCAGTCCTACACTCGGTAAACCTATCGAGCAGAGCGGTGTATGCGTATTCAAGAACCGTATCAAAATAAAGCATATCCATAACACGCGCGTCTAATATAGGCTTCAGCTTGCGGAATCCGACGATTTCAAACATTCTGTCGAGGATGAAACGGTTTCGCGTAGGGACAAGAGCGTTATTATCAGAAGCATTCTTCCACATCAGCCGTATATCAATGCATGGCCGATCGTTATTTATACACAACGTACAAACAACGGCATATGAGGGGGTGTCACTAATCTGCTCTCTTGTACCTACACCTGTAGGAATTTTATAACGATCCTCACTCCACTTCTCAACTATCACGAAGATTCTATTCATCTCCTCGACACTTAAATAAACAACATTCCGTTTGTTTGTCTACATGCCGTTTCCAGTACATAGTTAACAGCACCAGATTTACGCCTGAACACGCGCAACGACTTCGTCACGGACACATCGTACACGGCGTTGAAAATGCTGCTCAAAAGAAGTTCCATCGTATTCGAGGAGCGCAGGTCCAGTCGGTTCAAGCTCTGAGATGACTATGAGCCACATGCACGGATCGGCTGGACGGGAGGAGCGAGTCACACCATAAGCTAATGAAACGTGTACGGCGCTGTTTGAACATGAATAGTTATATCCCATTATATTGGGTAGATGTTTTGAGAAATTTTCCGATACATGAAGTAATAACGGTTTTAATGTTTTATCACTCCCACTCCCAAGAATACGCACCAGACATTTTTGCATAGGGAGATTTTCACGAACTAAACACATTTTATATTGGTTTTAAGGTTTTATCACTCACCAGACCTTCATTTCCACAAACTAAACATTTTCACATTCCGGCGCACTATTTGAGAGGAACATATGCCCATATTTTTCCTTTTTGTTTAACAAACGATACTCGTCTCTAAAGTCTGTTAAAAACTCACACAGGGCATTAGCCACAACCTCACTACAAACTTCGTCATGATATATATTAATATAGTGATAAAAATACTTAAGATTCTCCATGATGACAAGATTTACATTCCCAGTCGCAGGGTACGAGTAATCGGTATGATGCAACATGACATAATATCGCTTGTCAACCACTCATCAACAAGACTCACTATCCATATCCGTTGCTTCTCTTCTGCACGTGTTGTTTCTTTTACTTCACGGTATATATAAGCTTTTATAAAGTTTAGTCCTACAACATAGTTCAAGACATCACTTGTATTACGAAATCCTACAATGCTCTCACCAGAATAGCCGTAGAGTATTTGTACCTCTTGCTCCTTCGCACGATTCAATATAGCCTTAAAAGTACCAAAGGAGGGTAGAATAGGGAGTTTTTCAGTATCCACCATATCTTGACACTTTGCAGAATACCACTTCATAAACGTCGAACACGCAATATTAAAGGCAGCCATTACTATTTTCTGTCTACGCGGGAGAATACACGTCTAAGGTCCAGGGCTTACTGCGATCAACTGAGCACGCAGGAGTCTCGTGATCAATCATACAGGTGGGCGGAGCTCAGAACTTTCTCCTGTGCACGCACGCACGCACACATACACACAAAGGAGAAAGTGAAACGCTAATTGAGACACGATTTATTTAATAAACGAAATATTCAAGGTATATATATTTACAAATACGTGTAATAAATAAGTCAACAATAGACACATCAAAGATTATGGCGGTTCTGCGGGAGAAGCGAAAAGCAAGACTGTAGAATATAAGGGTCAACACAAATATTTATTATATTTTGTAAATGACCCACTTAAGAGTGTGACGTGTTAGAAATGGATTCTGTAGAAAAATTCAGGTTCACGAGCCCATCCACATGTATTATATCTGGTCCTACAAGATGTGGTAAAACTGTGTATGCTTAAAATCATTAAAGAAAAGGGAGAGATGTTCTCAAAATTTGTGCATAAAGTTATATGGTGCTATTCAACGTATCAGTGTTCAACGAGTACCATGATGATATTTTGTTCCACAAAGGTGTATATGATGTTAATTCGTTAAAGGGGAATGAACATAGTCATTGTAATTGACGATCTCATGTTGGAGATGGATAAAACGTTTGCCGAGACATTTACAGTATTCTCCCACCATCTTAACATAAGCGTGTTCTTCATCAATCAGAATCTATTTTTCAAAAATAGATACATGCGCGATGTGTCGTTAAATACACAATATCTAGTCTTATTCGCGCAACGTAGAGATGTATCACAAATTGGGGTATTAGCCAATCAAATGTTACCGAATCAGCGTAAGGAGTTTTTGGAAGTTTATAAAGAAGCTACAAACCCGCGTTACGGATATTTGCTTTGCGACCTTCATCCGCGAAACACGTTTAGGGTACTTCTAAGAACGAATATATTTTCAAACAAGCCTGAAACGGTGTATATTCCCGAATGACAAAGACTAAAGAAATACCATGAATTAATAAAAATCTATCATCGACTGCCCCGGGCAATGCAGCGGATGTTTGCTAAAAATATCGACTCCTACTTTTAAAATGCATCTGTGAAATCTGTCTTAACGTTATAAATTGCAATGTATCAATGAAACCACCTCAGAAGCAGTGTTCCCTCTAAGGTGTGCGCGTGTGCGCGCGCACACGCGTTGTGAAACCCGCGCACACAACAAAATAAAATGTGCACAGGCTCAAGCGTATCATGAGTCACGACAGTAAATGAAGTAATTTAAAAAGTATACCGTCACACAAGGTCTGACCATTTGCATCAACATACTCTATAGTCGTTCTTTTAAGTATTAACCCCTTCCGCCCGAATTCGCTGACGTCCGCGCAATTAAGCAATACGGATTTTTTTTACTCTATGTATTTGCATTTTTTCTTTTATACATTAACGCATTGAGTATAAACCTTCTCTTTCTTATTTTTTGCATAAAAACGAATAGTAATTATCTCATAATTCCTATTTTGCGAATGGATGAAATTATGTATTAATCTTGATAGTCTATTTTAAATTGCTAAATGCTAAAAATTGTTTTGAGAATTGATAACTAAAATAGTCATTTTCATTTAGTTATTTTTATTTTATTTATTTTGTTGAATTTTATTTTACTACTTTTTATTTTATTCATATTTTTAGAATGGATAAAATGTTTTCTTTTTTAAGAATACATAATATTGTAAACAGTTTTTTAATATCCATTTAATAGTACCGTAATGATCAAGCTATTACCTTATGGAAATAATATTTATTAAGTATTTAATATTTATATATATTTCATTTTGAAGATAATAGCGCTCAGAAAAGTTTGCACAATTTTTCACCATGAATCTAAATGTATGCACAACGAAAATTTCTTGCGCACACGGACTAAAAAAAATTAGAGGGAACATTGCTCAGAAGGCTCGCGTAAAAGTCAAACTGTAGGGAAGAAAAAACGAATTATTGTACAAAGAGGAGGGTCATTCCTACCCATCTTATTTTCAGTTTTGGGTCCTTTACTGACTAGATTAATATAATGTAAAAAGTGGTAGTGATTCCACAATCCACACGAGATGTATGCTTCACTGCAAAGTTCAAAGAATTCAGACACGGATCTAGATCCCCGTAAAAGCAGGCTTAAAAGAATGGAAAGCGAATTGCTAGCCCTATTAAACAGTGAAAAAACACCTGATGAGAAAAGAATCTTATACCAAGAAGCTCTGCAGAAATTTCTTCACGAGTACGAAAATTATAAGAACCCGACAGAGATTCCCGTGGTTATTAGGCACAGCACGGGAAACGATGGACATGGTGACATAGGATCTGTGTCCGACGTTAGAGCTGACCAACCAAAGATTAATGGGTCGGTCACACAACATATCGAGCATGTATTAAAAAGCACCCTCCCAGATACACTGAGGAATAAGGGTTTAAGTCTTTATAATCTATTGAATGAGGACCCCGCCATACAATGGACCGATACAGGCGAGATCATTGTGGAAGGAGTAAAGGTACAGGGATCGAATATCGTAGACATCGTTCATGATCTGGTGAGAAAGTGGGATAGGCCCTCACCGTCAGGATGGAAGCATATTAAAGCAAGACTACAACAAATAAATGTCCCCAAAACAATGATAGGAAATCTAAACAGGTTAAAAGACTTCGAACATGCATCGCACGTGACACAACCCGGCGGTAACACCTTTCAAGAGGAGAAAGAAGAGGTTAAACAACGGTCAACCCTACCCACGTGCCTCTAAAATACGCAAATGGCTAACATATTAAGACGTTATGACATTTCTAACCCAGCCTCCTACGGAGGCGTAGATAGATTGTACAGAAGTGTTTACGGAGTAGGAAAAAAAGATGTTGAGAGATTTTTGCGGGAGCAGGACGCTTATACACTTCATAAGCCTGTGAGAAAAAGGTTTAAAACAGCCAAGACAACAGCTGCTTCGATTGACTATTTGGCAAGCAGATTTAACAGATATGCAAAGATATTCTGTGTATAACGATGGTTACCGCTACATTCTATTCATAATAGATGTATTCTCTAGATATCTGTGGCTAATTCCTCTGAAAAATAAATCACCTGAAACGGTTGCTAAAGCCACCAAAACGCTGATGTTAAAATAAAACAGGGTTCCTGGCTATTTTTGTACGGATATGGGGAAGGAATTTATAGGCCGTGCTTTTCAGAACATTTCAGAACATGTTGACAGAGTTTAATATCAGCTATTACACTACCAATTCTATACATAAGGCTTCTTTAGCTGAAAGAGTTCAACGTACCATAAAGGAACGCATGCACCGCTATTTTACACATAAAAACACATACAGGTTTCTAGACATTCTGGAATCATTGGCCTCATCCTACAACCGCTCACACCATCGCACGATTGGAACACCTAACGAGGTTTTAGAAAGAGGTACGCGCCCAGAGGTGAGAAGAGATGTAACACCACCACACACTGCGTTTCAAAATCAATGATTATGTAAGGCTGTCGCGTACGGGAAATAAATTCCCGAAGGGATTTGAGCAAGGATGGACACGTGAGATTTTTAAAGTTAGGGCTATGAGACCTAAAGGTGAGATAATGTATAACGTTGAAGATTTGAATGGGGAAGAAATCGCAGGCGGCTTTTACCGCGAGGAGTTGCAGAAAGTGGCATTTAATCTAGGAAAAAATGTGTTTAAAATTGAGAAAATTTTAGGAACCAAAGGTTCAGGAAAGAGAAAAATGTACCTGGTGAAATGGCTAGGATACCCAGAAAGCTTCAACACCTATATAAAAGCTGATGCAATAATGAAGCTTAAATAGTATGCAACATGGCTCCTAACCATTTCTACGTCACACTCCCGTCCTCCTCGTCCTTGTCTGTACACCCTAAAAACACACTAACCAACTTTGTAACAGAGCTTCATGGACCCATTGAATTAGGTCGTGATTCGTATGAGGTGGGGATGTGTGAAATTCAGCTGGACACCCTCTTTTTAAATATTGATTATAAAGATACCGTTTTTACGATTCTTAGACTGTAATAAGTGTGAAAAAGCCGGGATAACTCGGAATGAAACCATGCGTACCGCCCAGATAGGGGATGCACAGTATTACAGTACAGAAATAACACTAGGGCCCTGTCACTATGGTGAGGCCGAGGTTGTTGTGAGAGACTTAAACCTAAGTTTAAAAAGCTCAAATCTTACGGGTGATTTAGTATACGAAATCGTAAACAATGATCCCCATGCATGCAATATGGCCCTAAAATCGCAGGCTAACCGAATATTAAAGACCAAAGTGTGTTCAAAATTATGAACGATGGACGATATCGATCGGTCATCCAAAGAGATACACTTCAAAGATGCAGAGAAAAATGCGTGGTGGTGGGAAGAAGAGGACTGGCTGGAAGAAGGGATTACCACCATGTGGCATTAAACGTAAAAGGATATAAAAAACGTGTTCTAAGCGAAACTTATGGTTGACCATTTTTTTGACTGATATAACGTAAGTTTAAAAAGCTCAAATCTTACGGGGGATTTAGTATACGAAATCGTAAACAATGATCCCCATGCATGCAATATGGCCCTAAAATCGCAGGCTAACCGAATATTAAAGACCAAAGTGTGTTCAAAATTATGAATGATGGACGATATCGATCAGTCATCCAAAGAGATACACTTCACGAGGCACAACACGACTTGTCCAGCCTAATGTATCAGTTGAAATTTGGGAAAATGGTTGATGGCTATAAACCCCCAGACATGTGCTATATTTACAGCAATATAGTGGAGCACCAGTTTGTTGGGGATATCCAGGCACGCCTGCTGCGCATTGCTCACATTCCCAACCACAGAGGGAGTTTGAGTATTACACATGACAGACCCCATTATGTGAACGTCGCAACTAATCTAATAACCAATATCACAATATATGTAAGAACGATTGAGGGTAAAAATTTCCCATTCGGTAACGGGAGCTTAACAGTGAAGCTGCACTTTCAACGCACTCAGTTATAATGGATAGAAAGCCTTTCACCGTCTATCGAGGGGTAAGATACCAGCGTGGTAGTGGACTTGGGTCCATTTTTTCTACCATACTACGTACGGCTGTTCCTTTGCTGAAGAGGGGTGCCAGATACCTCGGAAGGAAAGCGCTACAAACAGGTCTTAACACTGCAGAAGACATTGGCTAGGGCTAAACCTAAAGAAGCTCTAAAAAAACACTTAAAACGTACACGGGACGAAATCGTCAAAGATGCAGAGAAAAATGCGTGGTGGTGGGAAGAGGACTGGCTGGAAGAAGGGATTACCACCATGTGGCATTAAACGTAAAAGGATATAAAAAACGAAGTGTTCTAAGCGAATGAAACCTATGGTTCACCATTTTTTTTGACTGATATAAGCTTAGGACATTGATCTCATGAATCATAGTTTGTTTACTACTTGTCGAGAGAAGAGACACTATTTCTAACTCGTCATGGCACGCTTCATCCATCCGTGTAGTTCACAATGCTGTAAATCGGAGCTGTCCCTCTTTGACATTCCCCCAACTCAAGTTTCTATTGAACACAGTGACTTATTACAATTAACCCTTTAACCTCTTAACGCCTGAAGATTTTGAAGGGTTAAGTTATGAATGCGTGTATTGGAAACGGTACAAATTCGACCCAGTAGTCCAAAAGAGGTTAAACACAATTAGTTCCCCAAGTGCTCCTATAGAATTCGTGATACCCAGCTAAGGCCCTTACCTTTTTATCCAAGCTGTGTGCACATGTACGCTAGACTACGTATAGCCCATTCTGATGGAACGGATTGCGATGACAAATATGCTGTATACCCTGAAACAAACTTTCTGCACTCCATATTCAACCAAGTGACGTATATTTAAATTAGGTCAACATATCGGCAAGCACGGGGTACTATCACTACGAGCCTATCTGGAAAATGTCCAACTTTTCCAAAGAAGCGAAGGATACCTTTTTAAGTGCCGAGGGATATTATCAATCTAAAGATGAAAGTAGTATAAAGGACAAATTAAAAAATTCTAAAAAGATATACGAGTGTTTTGGACGCCTGCATACAGATTTCACATTCCTGGAGAAGTTGCTTGTGAATGGGGTGGATATGAAAATAAAGCTCACCCGCACGAATCCTGAGATCTGCTTAAATCTGGATGCTGATCAAGAGGGAGCGAAACCCGTTGTGGTTCACATTATGGAGACCTCCGCGTACGGCGAGTGAAATTAAGTTCACCAAAACAACTAGAAATTGAGAAAAATTTACTAAACGCCACAGTAAAATACCCTATTAACAGAGTACAAATCAAAATATATCCGGTGCCAGCAGGGTTGGCACGAAACAGATAGAAAACATCACCCTGGGAAATCTTCCTAAAAGGATATTAATTGGAATGCAGAACCATGCTTCGGTGACTGGAAAATATAAAAAGAGTGCCTTTAAATTCGGAATTTCGGACTTAAAAATAACTACGTTAATGGCATTGCGTTGGGAGGCACATTGGATACGGACTATTCATCAGATACTGTTACCTCTTTGCGCGAGAGCATATAGTAATCTGGCCCATATTGCAGGTGATTGTGATGAGCTCGGGAATGGGGTAACGCAGAAAGAACTCACTAATCAATTTAACCTTTATCCGTTTGACATCACACCTGACTTATCTGCTAGCGTATACACACATTTAAGTCCACAACAGCGTGGAAACATCTCAGTCAGGTTGGAATTCACGAAGCCTATAGACGCACCTATTAGTGTACTAGTATACCTCGAGTCAAGCCCTAATAGAAGTAGACAGATTTAGGGGCGTTATTACTCTTTTAAAATGGAAGCGAATACACTTCAGAGTAATGAATAGTGAACGAATCATACGTTCCAAATTTATCCGTGTGTTTCCGAAGAATGAAACATTGAATTTGCCAACTACGAGAGATTGTGGTAGTCTTATTGTGAACACAGATGTCATTGGTAATGAAGGGATTCGTTGGTTTGCAATCTATTTTAAAAATAGGGACCGCCTGTACTATTTTGATTCACTCGGGACTCAACCCTGGAGGGACCCTGTTATTGTAAAATTTCTCGACCAGTTGCATATCCCCGAAGTTGTATGGAACCCATTCCGGTTACAAGGATATTTTAGTAATACATGCGGGATGTACTGCATTTCATTTCTCATGCATATGTCACGCGGTAAAGACTTTACAAATTTTTTTTAATTATTCGACCCGTGTCACACTCAACGAAACGATGAAATGGTATGCAGGCAGATAAAAAGCCGTTTTCCGATTGTGCGTACTCGTTGTATAGTATGATGTTTTGTTCGTGTATATATATATATATATATATACAGGGTGTCCCATAAATCCGGCATCATAGGAAAAATAATAAAAAAGGCAAAACAAAAGCTTTTATTTACAGAACGTGCTCAATATGTCCACCATTGTTTTCAATACACAAATTCAGACATGATACCCAGTCAGCAAGCACACGGTGAATGATGTCAGGAGTAATGGTGTTACATGCCCCAATAATGCGCTGCCGCAAATGTTCAACACTCCTAATTTTCTCTGCGTATACCAGCGCTTTCAAGTGGCCCCAGACATGGGCGCCCGCAGGTAGGGGCAAGGGGGGGGGGGCGCTTGCCCCCCCCTGGAAATGCCAAGAAAATATATTAAATATTTTCTAAGAAAATATTTATATCCTAAATTTGCTGAAAAGTATCCAACTGCCTCCTAAAGGGTGAAAATTTTTATTTGTGTGCATGATAAAAGGTTGCTACCTTTTTATTTGTTCAGAAGTCCCCCCTTAAAATTATCCCGCCAAGTTGGCAGCGCCAACTCAAGCACCTGTCAAAAGTTTTTTGCTTGCTCCGGTCCCTACCTATTAATACATTAAATTTTGCCCCCCTTGGAAAAAATCCTGCGGGCGCCCATGGCCCGAGATAAAAATCCAGTGGCGTGAGATCCGGGCTTCTAGCTGGCCATTCCACAGGCCCTCGACGTCCTATCCAATGAACAGGGAATTGTTGGTACAGGTATTCCCTTACTTGGGTGCTGTAATGTGCAGGAGCGCCGTCTTGCTGGAACCATGTTGGGAAATTTCCTTCTTCGTTCAAGACACCGGGAAATACTTCTTCCTTGAGCATACGTAGGTAGGTGTCTCCAGTGACATGTTCATCGAAAAAGAGGGGGCCTATGATGCGATCCTTCCAAATGCCATACCATACCATCACCCTAGATGCACCTTGTTCCTTTGAAGAGGTATACCAGTGAGGGTTGTTTTGAGACCAGTAGCGGGTGTTCTGTCGATTTACCTCACCATTTCCATAAAAAACAGCCTCGTCACTGAACAGAATGGTGGACGAGAAATTGGCATCCCGAGCATAAGAAAAATATGAATTATGGTTTGTAGAAATAGAATATGAATTTATCCTATGATGCCGGACTTATGGGACACCCTGTGTGTGTGTATATATATATATATGTGTGTGTGTGTGTATTTTAATTTTTTCTGATGCAATTTGTTTTTGATTCAATTCTGACAAGAAAAGATTGTCAAAAGTAAATAGACAGAATGACGTTTAAATAAATTACTTCTTTTACTGAACAATTTTAAGGAGAAAGTCGGTCAAATACAATTGTTTGTGTGTGTGTGTGTGTGTGTGTGTGTGTATTTCGCCTGAACTATTGTTCCGATGATTGTACGTTTCGTATTTCTTATATTATTTTTTATTTTATTTTTGATTATATACATAATCCATCGTATGTATAGGAATGTATATTTATCTTCAATATATTTCCAGTAAATCGCCTGAATAAACAGAATGATGTAATGGTGTTTTATTTATTTCGGACTAGAAAGGATTGCCAAAAGTAAATAGACAGTATACATTCTAAGGTTTTAGAATAAATGAAAGCGAATGGTAAATTGAATATTATTCCTAGAGAACATGTTATTGGAACGATTTCTTTTGCTAAGCCAATTGCCTAGTGTATTTATCTTATTATTAATATTGGGTTTCGTTTAAATAATTATCTTTCTGAATAACTTTGAGAAAGTCGTTCTTGCTTTTAATAAAAACATTATTTGGCAACTCGTGTGAATTAAGATAAATGGTGGTATCTAGCAACTGACCCTAAGTTAGACCTGAACAATTAAAATAAATGCTATCTGGTAACCCCCTCCATATATAAAAAGTGATATCTGGCAACTCACCATCCTCTATATAAGACCTGCTTGGCTTCAGGACGCTCATAATGATGCGGACTCCAGTGGAATAAAGAACTCTCTCTCCTTCCATCTTAGATTAGGTTTCCCTTTGGGGGGTGGGTGAGGACATCCCACCTTCTCCCCCAAAGACCTCCTCCGTCTCTCCTTTCTCTTCCTCTCTTAGGTTAAGACAACCCCTTTGGGGGGAGGTCATCCTCCCTTCTCACCCCGAAGACCCCTCCCCTCTCCCCCTTGGCAACATTGAGTTGTTGCACACCCCACACCCCTTTGCAACACCCCACCCCATTTGCGACATACCCCTCCCCCCTTTGCAACATACCCCTCCCCTTTGCAGCATTGACCATTATCTCTGCAACATTTTTGCACTCTCCCTTTTTACGCCCATACTACTAATATATATAAAAACTTCCTCATAACTACCTACCTGTTTTCTCCTATATTGTTTAGATTATAACTATATCCACCGATGGATTACCCAACCCTACTTATACCATTTTATGAGTTATTCCTATTTAAAAGGAAGATTATACAGCTTCTGATATCTGTACTCTTTATCTAATACTCGTATTAATCCAAGGCGATTGTCATCGTTTCAGAAAGTATGAATTAATTCTTAATTCCCATTTGTTTAAACTTGCATTCATACTGAATACATTCACAAACTGATCTTCTGAAGTTTGATCATATATATTATGAAGATATAACCCTTAATGTTTCGATGTCAGTAGCTACATTCCATAGTCTATTCCAACTACAAATGCAAAAAAAAAAAAAAACTTTGGTTTAACTGTACTTGTTCGAATGCTATCCGCAACAGAGAGGAGGCTTTCAGAAGGTACCGTCGCCATCGCAACTCCTGACTCTCACTCTGTCCGGAATCGTGCAAAATCTGTTCTCCGACTCGCCAAAAATTCATTCATCCGACAAAAATGTGAAAACCTACCCAATTCTAATTCTCCTCGCTCTTTCTGTAATCTAGCTAAGAACCTCTTCAACAACTTTACTTCCTCTTCTTTCCCTCCTCTTTTCCATTCCAACGGCTTAGTTGCCGTCTCTTCTCCTGACAAAGCTGAACGCTTGCCTCCAACTCAACCATGGACGATTCCGGTGCTGTTCCTCCATCTCCTCCTTCCTCTGACTTTATTATGTCAGAAATTAGAATCTCTTCCAAAAATGTTCTTTCTACCCTATCTGAGCTCAACTCTAGGAAGGCGTATGGTCCTGATGGTGTTCTTCCTATTGTTCTTAAGAAGTATGCTTTTGTGCTGACACCGTGCCAAGGCAAACTCATTCGTCTTTGTCTTTCATCTGGTACTTTTTCTTTCTGCTGGAAGTTCTCTTTCATTCAGCCTGTCGCAAAGAAAGGTGACCGCTCTTAACCCTGCAACTATCGTCCAATTGCTTTGATTTCTTGCCTTTCTAAAGTTTTTGATAGGAACCTTAGAAAGGCAAGAAACTTAATTGGAAGATTCTTAAACACCTTTGTTCTCACAATCTTCTTTCAGATCGTCAGTATGGGTTCCACAACGGACGCTCTACTGGCCATCTACTTGAATATCTCTCCGACTCTTGGTCATCCTCCTTTCAAGATTTCGGTGAAACTTTTGCTATTGCGCTAGACATATCAAAAGCTTTTGATAGTCTGGTACAAATCTTTAATTTCCAAACTGCTCTCCTTCGGTTTCTATCATTCTATCTGTGCCTTCACCTCTAACTTCCTTTCTGGCCGATCTATAGCTGCGGTTGTAGATGGCCACTGTTCTCCTAAAGCTATTAACAGTGGTGTTCCTCAGGGTTCTGTCCTGTCATCTACTCTTTTTCTTTTATTTATCAATGATCTATTAAGTCGCACTTCCTGTCCTATCCACTCCTATGCCGATGATTCCACTCTTCACTTCTCCACCCGCTTCGCAAAGTGTCCCTCTCAACAGTCACTCCATGCTTCGAGTTGGACGGCGCTGTTACGCCTGATTTCTGATCTTTCTGCCATCTCTGATTGGGGCAGAGAAAACCTTGTGGCTTTCAATGCCTCAAAAACTCAGTTCCTCCATTTGTCTACTCGTCACAATCTTTCACACGACTATCTCCTCACCTTCAACAACAGACAACTCAATCCTCCCTCTTCTCTTAACATTCTTGCGGTTTCCTTTTCTCGTGATCTTTCCTGGAAAGATCACATATACTCTCTTCCCAAACCAGCTTCTAAGAGGTTAGGTGTGCTGTAGCGGCTCCGCAGTTTCTTCACCCCTGCTCAATTGATCTCTCTGTACAGGGGTCTTGTCCGCCCCTATATGGAATATACTTCTCATGTATAAGGTGGCTCAACCCACACAGCTCTACTTGATCGGGTGCAATCAAAGCCTTAACTCTAACTTCATGCCTCCTTTAAGGAGAGCACGCAGCACCAGACTTTCGACACTTTCTCATTGCTTTTCTGTCCAACTATCTACCGCAAGGGTCAATCGGTATTTTCAATCTTTCATCTACTCAACCGGTCAACTCTGGAACAATCTTCCTCAATTCATCTTTCTCCCTGTCTATGACCTCCAATCTTTCAAATGAAGTGTGTCTAGACACCTCCAAAACCCTAGACCTTTATTTTGGCTCTCTTCCTCTTCTACGGGGGCGGGGGGCGCTTTTGCGGGCATTCGCCCTTGGCCTCTCCTTGCTGTACACGTATTCTATTCCATTCGAACATGCGTTCCATATTCTATTCGTAATTCACGAATCCATAGCAAGAATTATATTCCTAACTGAAGAACGTGTGGCATCATATATAGTGATGTTCATAAAGCCTGATGACAAAATTAGTGTGTGTGCTATTTCTGGTCAAATTGGCGAGTTGAACATCATGACCTTTCACTGTAAGAATTAACTGTTATGTTCCATGCAGTTAACGAATCTCGGCAAAAATCAATTTTATGATCAAATCAGATTCCACTATTAATTTTACGATAAAATCGGATTCAATTTCTGGATTTGCCGTTGTCACGGTAGAATCGGTGGGTTCAACGCCAAGAAAATTTCTTCGTTTCTCTTAAAAAGTAAACAATAATCATTCGCAAAGGTTATTTGGATTCTTTTTGGTTTGGCGGACTCCTACAGATTTTTACGAAAATTAGCAAATCAATTACTGTATTTACAAATTTTATCCTAAGGAAATGTCTAATTGCCAACGTAACTTAACTAAATCTAACCTAACTTACATTAGGTTAGGTTTACGTCTAATCCCCAATGTAACTTAACTAAACCCAGGGCCGGCCCTAGCAAATGCGAGGCCCAATTCGAGATTTTTAAAGTGGGGCCCTAAGGTTAACGTTACCTACCCATAGTGGGTGCATGCTTACTGAAAGAAAAGAACAATGATTCAACAACAAATATCATTTATTTTGGATGTGATCACAAGGAAACCTTTCTGGCTTTCATAGTGGCAAATTCGGCAATGAAGTCTGTATAGTTACTGAGTCGATCCTGCAGCATCGTCGACCGTAAATACGTTTTTATAAATTTCAACTTTGAGAAACTTCTTTCCCCAGATGCAACAGGAACTGGAATAGTCAGTAGTATTCGCAATTCATTCGTGAAATTCGGGAAATCCACAGAACGATTGTTCAAAGTGATGAAGCCCAATATCTTCAGTGCATCACTCTGTATATCTTCTGGAAGAATTGGTTTCAAGGCTTCCATTTCCTCAGCAAGCATGAATCCATCAATGTCGCGGTCTTCTCCATCAGTCAGTTCAAGTTCGAGATCTTTGCTGTGCTTACTTAGGTCTGTCTTGGACATCTTTGTGAACATGTACATGAAGCCAAACTTTGAGTGATGCTCTCTCAGTTGTTCGAATCGTCGTTCCAGGGCAGTCTAAAATTGCGTTAAACAGAAATTTTAAATTTTTCTTCAGCATCTTCAATTGGCTGGACTTGACCTTCATAGGAAAATATCATCATCTTTCGTCTGACCTGTGTTGTCTTGAATTCTGGCTCGATTTCAAGCTGCTCTGCAATCACTTTGGTATCTGTTACAGCACTTTGAAATCCACTCTCCCGATATTCTTTCATCCACTTACATGTTCTTTCCAAACTCTCGATGGCACTTGCCAGATGCTTTGAATCACTCTGAAGATCTTTACTCACGTAGTTGATTTGAAAGAGGAGGTCATACCAGAATATGACAGCAACAATGAATTTAAAATTCTTCATCTCTTTGCAAAGTGATTCTGCTTCGCTTCTTCCTCGAGGATCTTTTGCTTTTTCAGCAATTTCGACAAGTGCATCATAGATCTCGACAGCTTGATATCGTACAGCTTTGACACTTTGCACACGGCATTCCCATCTTGTCTCGCTCAAGGGCTTCACTAAGAACTCTTTCACATACTTGCAGAAGACTGACCATCGATGGGTTGAGGCTGAGAAGAAGACATACAGGCGTTGAATAACCCCGAAAAATGAGATGGCTTGAACACATGTTTTTGCCATGTCCCCAAGTAGCAAATTGTAGTTGTGGCATGCGCATGGAGTGAAGAATGCTCTTGAATTCATTTCCAGAAGTCGCGCTTGAACGCCTATAGTGTGTCCCTTCATGGTCGCACCATTATCGTATCCTTGTCCACGAATATAACTCATTTTCAGTCCAAGTTCGTGAAGTTCTCTCATCAATACCTCTAGTAGGTTTTCTCCTGTGGTCTCCTTCACCTCAATGAACATGATGAAGTGTTCAAAAATTCCACTTTCAATACCTGATGATCCATCAGAGACATATCGCAAAGTAAGGGACATCTGCTCCTTGTGACTAATGTCGGGTGTGCAATCAAGGATCACAGATAAATACTTTGCCATTTTAATTCTGTGTACAATGGTTGCTCGAACTTTGTTGCCCATGAGCGAGATGAGTTCATTCTGGATTCGTTTTCCCAGGTAATGATCATGAATTTCGTTACTGACTATTCTTCTAAGATGGTCTTGCATAACGGGATCAAATCTTGAGATAAGCTTAACCAGTCCAAGGAAGTTGCCATTATTCCGTCTGAAGATTGTATCTACTGATCCTCGGAATGCCATGCTGTGTTCAGCGACGTACTGTACAATGGCGAGGCGGCGCTCACACACATTTTTCCACCTAAGCTTCTCCGTATTGATTCGTTCCTGACTGAGTTGATCCACAGTGCAACTTTTGATCAAACGTTGTTCGAATTCCATCCATTGGAGAGTCGCCTTCAGATGGCCCTGTGATCTTTCGTGCTCAGACAGTCTGGAACTAGTATTCACCCAGTCACAGAATCCTGCACACCCAAAGGCATTGTTGGAGTTTCCAAATAACTTGCAACAGAAACAAAATATCCGATTCTTAGAGATTGAATAAATTAGCCATTTCCGTATACCAACTTCTCCATTTTCCATCCGTCTCTTGTAATGACTTTTTGAAAACTTGCGGCCATTGTCATCTCTGGGAAAGTTATAGTCTTCCTCACACTGTGGTGGGCCTTTACTCACTAGTAAATCTCTGACTTTTGTGCTGACAGTTTCCGGCCATGACCTGGATCTTTGAGTGCATCCAGAGGCTGATTTTGCAGAATTGGAGTCTGATCCATGGGTTCTTCTTCCTTCTGGATATCACTTTCATCAATCAAAGCTGATGATGATGCATGTGACGGCGCAGGCACATCTTGTTCAGTTTCAGCCTGTGGATCGCGTTTCTCTAGAAATTTTTCAAATGACCCATACATACGCTCAAGTTCTGATTTCCGCTTCGCTTCACGCTGTCTTTTCTGGTGACCGCTGAGATATTTCCGAGCAGTATCTCGCAATCTCTTTGGAGGCATCACTGTCAGTCGATATCTGAAATATAGCAAAATATATAATTAATACGGAATACTATTGTATATGAAGTTATTATAAGCCGTATTTAATTTACCACTCAAAACCAAAATATTTTTTTTACTGTACTCATATATTTGCGGGGCCCCTAATAGCGCGGGGCCCAAAGCAGCCGCTTTGCTTGCTTTGTCCAAAGGCCGGCAATGACTAAACCTAACCTAGCTTATATTTCCTTAGGATAAAACTTGTAAATAAGTGATTTGCTAATTTTCGTAAAAATCTGTAACAGTCCGCCAAACGTAACTTGACTAAACCTAACCTAACTTACATTACAAGGAGTTACAAGGAAAAGAAGTACCTCAAAAGGCCTTGCGGCCCATACCGAGGAGGTACCAATGGCAACGGGTGCCAGGGAAAATTTTCTACACACTCAAATAGTGTGCAAGATTTGGTCTAACCTTTTCTTGAACTGATCCACCGAGGAACTGTTCCTGTTATTAAAAGTTTATTTTTCTTTCAACTATCCTAGCAGTAGTAGAAAACTGGATAGAAAAGTAGAAGGCTCTCTCCCCACCCTCCGCTCCCTCCCTGCCAGAGGCAGGTACGGAAAAAGGTTGAAGAAAATACCTTGACCCTGGAAAAGTAGCCAAGGAAATTTTACAGGAAAGTGGAGAATATATAAATAGCTCTATATTTACCTTGCTCACAGAGACACCGTGCAAACGAACTCCTGCAGAGTTTTCTTATGTTTTAATCTTAAACTATCAACGTGTTAAAGTAATTCCCACATATACTAGTCCTAAATCGTTTCAAATCCAACTTCTAACCATTGTTGCGAGTTGGGTTATCATTTGAACTAAACATGCTTCTAAAATCGACATCTTTGAACCCGCGTCACGTAAGCGTCGATTGTAGCCCATATGCCTAACGAAAGGGATTAACTTTGTGGCATTTTTCGCCAGTTTCCAATCCACCTACCTACTTCCCCACCAATACCCAGCGCGCGCACTTCGGCCATTAGCCGGCGGTGAGGTACCTTATCAAAGGCCTTCTAATCAATCGCCCTACTCTTATCATACTCACTCAACATGACGTAGAAAAACTCGAGCATGATGGTGAGACACGACCTATGCCGTCTAAACCCATGTTGGAGTCCCCAAGTAGCTTGTAGGAATCCAAATGGTCAACAATCCTACTCGCTATTATCCCCTCTAAATATTTACCTACAACTGAAGTTAAATGGTGTTATTTATAGAGGTTCCAAGCCTCTCTTCCCACGCATGAGATAGCAGTAGCGTCCTAATCGTAACAGTAGAGAAAAAGATAATACTAAAAGTTTTTCTTTTTTTTAGCAGTCAGAGGAGAACATCCCTAACCTAAGCTAAAAGGACAGAGTGGGATGGGAAGGGGTCCTAGTAACCCACGGGACAGGTTTGTACAACAGACTTCACCCGCCCTCCCGAAAGAGAGAGAACCTAAAGGAATTGGCAGCCAATTTCTCTAGAATCCCACGACTCGGGACCGGAGGGCTGTCACACCCCAAGTATAAAGTTTACAACACCCAGAAGGAATGTGCATAACCTTTATACCCCCTGCGGAGGTTTACGTCTGATTCCTAACGTAACTTAACTAAATCTAACCTAACTTACATTTCCTTAAGATGAAAGCTTTAAATAATTGATTTGCTAATTTTCATAAAAATTTGTAACAATCCGCCCGCTATTTGATCTAAAAGACCCGCTATTTGATCTAATCATTCCATAATGAAATTCCATTCGTCAATTCTGGAATGTTCCCATCATCATCATGGAATGAAGCAGAGCATTCCAAACAAAATCCGTGATGAGAGGATTCCTAATACGCGTGACATGGAATAGAATCGAAAGATACCAAATGATGTATTTTCTTCTTTGAGTGATGGCGATGTCATCACAGCAAATGCAAATCTATTAGCTGTAAAAATTAAGAACTAAGTGTTTCCAATATTTAGATGGCACCTCAGTGCCACCAAATTACGTTCTAGCTATCTTTGATATCGCAAAAATATTACACTTCTAATGGAGTAAATAAAGGTCGGGTGTTCGAATCCCGACGGTGCATGGTAATAATAATAATAATACAGGAGTTGGGCAGCATTTTTCTTGCCTGAGCGAGCGGTGTGCCAATTTCAGGATGGCCCTCTTGATAGCACATTATTATTAATTACTTCCCTCCCACTCAGAACCGTTTTTAGTTAAACAAGCACGAGATTCAAAGGTATATTTAGAAAACAATATTAGTAACTTACTGTTCCTAAGTATAATATTACTCACAAATAAGGAACAACTTAAATTGAAACTCAATAAAGATAAGCTTTTTTTGTCGCAAAATATTGTAACGTAACTGCCTTCGTCAGAAGATTCGTACATATCGCCTTCCATGCTCATGTTAATATTTTTTACACATTTAAGTTGAAGAAAAACAACAACATTTACTGAAATTAAAAATGCTTTTTTGGAGGGGGGGGGGGTAATATTCCGTTGGCAATTTAAAAAATATTGAAATTTGTCCAATATATAAATATTCAAGTGTCTCCAGATATACTTTCGCGTGAGAGTACGATATTATGATGATCGGTAGAGCGCTCATGACAGAAAAATGCAGCTCATTGTGGTAACTCCTAGATTATATCATCATTATCAGCAGCATCGGGAATCGAATCTACGACATCAATGTCTTCAATTTCCTTATAGGAAAATAATGTCACCAACTGAGCTACAAACGTTGTCTCGCATGCGTATACGACCAAACACATTACCGCTATCGTTGGATAATTTGCGTACATCAAAGTACTCTTCTATTTATAGATAACAGATTGAAACAAGCTCAAGGAATACGCTTACAACATCAACTAGTAAAATCTCAAATATAAAAACACACTGTAATGACACTGTAAAGAAATTAATGATCCTATAAAGAAATAAGAAAAATTATATAATTTTTATTTATAATTTGTATTATATTTTCGGTTTATCACATGAAAGTATTCGGTTTTAAAATTGTTTACTTCACCGCGTCACACGATGTTCATTAAAAGAAGTCTCGCGGTCGATGTACTGCACGGTCTAAGTTCGTTGTTTATTTTGGCTGTGAAAAGTTACTGTAATGCCCCTAAACACACTGTAAAATTGGGTGTTAAAGTGTTCAAAAGCAACAACAAATTCAGCTTGAAATATGAATTACAAAAGAGAGTTCTCAATTGGAGTTTGCTGTTGTTACCATCTGAACATTTTTTTTTTATCATAGTTTAACAGTCATGTTATTTTAACACGTTGATGCTGTTAATATGAACGTATATCCTTAGAAATGAGGGCTACGTCGTGGCCAGTGTCGTAACACCGCTTCACGTCGATCAGCGAAGTTAAGCGACATTGGGGGTCTGATTAGTAGTTGAATGGGAGACCGTCTTCCGCGTCCAAATTATGTAGCAACCCGTGGTTCGGATCACACGTAAAGCTGTAGTAGGACCCCTCCGTCTTATGACCCTAGATATTGCGAAGGAGGTTAAACAACCCCCATCACCACTGGAAATTACTGTAAATTTTCATAATGCAGTCCTCTGCCATATATGTATTTGGATAGCGTAGAGTAGTATTTGTTGAAACACTGATTGTACAGTAACATCAGATTTACCAATTTTATACTGTAATTTTAACAGTAATAAATTACAGTAACTGCTCATTCAAGGAGTTATTACCGTTAATAATTAAAAAAGCAAACCGTAAGTTTTCGTGTTGACATGTTCACTGTTGTTTCAGCAAGAAGCGACTTTTTTAAAATAGTGCATATTATATATATATATATATATATATATATATATATATATATATATATATATATATATATAGCGAGATTGTATATACAGTAAATTTGTATTTTAAAAATTGAATCTATTCCTAAAACGATGAAAATAACACCGTACCTAAATATTCAATCTAAAAGCGAACTAAATATATTTGTGCACGGACATATAATCTCCATTAAATTTAAAACAGAAGCACGTACCTACATGTGCTGTACATTTAGGAATTTTACACAGACACAGTTTATTCTTTGAATCTTTAATAGGCGAATCTTGAAATATAAAATAAATGAAAATTCACCGTTAGAAATAATTAGATCCAATATTTGCAAAATAAGTTTGGAGTAGTCTCTTACGTGCGGTGCGGTGGCTCAGTGGACGCACCCGAGACTTACGCATCCCCTTTTCTTTGAATCCGTCCGCTAACTCATCTAATTTTAAAATTATGATAGATACAATTTTTAAGTTATCTTAATCGCGATTTGGAGGGCAAACATTAAATCGGAAATGCCAGCAAGATGATCTTGCATCTTTACCCAAACATGATGCATATACTATGTCTTTTAACAGTGACTGGGCCGTTTTTAAATATGGTTCAATAATCTTGTTTAAAATTACAGTATATGATTGTTAAGTTTATGGTAATATTGGAGAGAAATTGACTGGTTAAAAAGGACGGTATACTTCACTTGTTTCAATAGTAAACCAATGAAATTTAATTCTTCAAGTAAACAGTTAAAAATACAGTAATAACCCTGCACATATTAAATGATTTGTTTTATCAAATACAGCATAAAAGTATAAATACACTAAATATTGACTTGTTCTAACAGTATATTTTACCGGCATGTTTGTTGCGCAGATTTTACTGTTAATTATACAGTATTCTGCTTATTTAACATTCCTCTCCAAAATAATATAAAAACTCAATGAAGTTTATATATATATATATATATATATATATATATATATATATATATATATATATATATAATGCTGATGGCTCTCACAAACGAGTTTATGCTGACACAGGAGAAACAGAAAATACCAGAAAAAATAACTGCCCAGATCTCGTATTCACGAATAACACGAACTTGATTGCTGATATAAAAATAACCCCAACTATTATCTCAGACTACAAAATAATCGAGTTATCAACAAATATGGCGATAACATTAAAAGAATACACATACGGAAGGAAGAAGCAAATTTGGGGCTTTTAACTTCAACTCCAAGACCATAAATTGGGAACAAATCAGATCACACATGGCCCAAATAGAGTGAAGTCAGAGAATAAAACAACGGAGAAAATACTAACAATCTTGGAAGAAAAGACGCTGGAAATTTTAGAAAAACATGTTCCGAAAGCACAGCCAAAAGGAAAGAGGAACTGGCTAGAGGCAAAAGAGAAGAATATACCGCAAAAAAAAAAAAAGTAGCGGCGAAGTTAGCTAATTGTGGAGACGACAATGCCAGGAAAGCAATACAAGAAAAACTGGAGAGTATCGATAGGGAAATACAAACCCTGATTGAGGGCCATACAGAGAGGGAAGAGGAAAAGGCGGTAGAAGCAATGCAGGAAAATCCAAAATACTTCTACAGTATAGCTATGCGAAAACGAAAACAAAAAACACGCGCTACCATTGGGCCCTTAAGGAAAGGAAATAATGAACTAACAGACGATCTACAAGAAATATCTAACATTGATAACCCAGTATGAATCGGTCATCAGTACCCCAAAAAGTGATAAAGCGATACCTGACATAGATGCATTCTTCGAAGAGAAATTGCAAGGAGAATGTACAGTATAACAGACTTTGATTTTACCCCAGATGATGTAGCGAGAGCTATAGAACAAATGAAATCACATTCAGCTGCAGGTCCGGACAAATGGAACACACTGATTAAAAACTGTAAAAATGAAATAGCTACACCCTCATACTGGATATGGAGATCTCTAGACACGGGAAATACCGAGCATCTTGAAAAGAGCGAACATTGTCCTTATATATAAAGGAGGGGATAGATCTCAGGCAAAGAATTATAGACCGTGTCATTGACGTCCCACCTCACCAAAATATTTGAAAGAATAGTCAGAGAGAAAATCTATGACTTCTCGGAGACACTGGAAAGATTCAATGAAAATCAGCATGGATTCCGATCAGGAAGATCATGCCTATCAGCTTATAGAGCACTATAACAATATCCTAGATGCACTTGAAGGCAATGAAAACTATGTCATACACGGATTTTGCTAACGCTTTCGACAAATGCGATCATTATATAATAGCACATAAAATGAAACATATAGGAATAACAGGCAAAGTGGGAAAAGGGATCTACAACTTCCTCAGGGAAAGTCTACAGGTCGTCAAAATTCAAGGTGTATCATCATCAGAATCAGAAGTACGCAGCTCAGTACCATAAGGTACAGTACTGGCCCCACTCCTGTTCATTATCATGCTAACAGACACAGACAGTGGAGTAAACAGCAACAGTATAGTAACATCCTTTGTGGACGATACAAAGATCAGCAGAAAAATCAGCGATGCAAATGAAGTGGAGGCCTTGCAGAAGGACACGAACAAAATATACAAATGGTCAGAAGACAACAATATGACATTTAACACCGAGAAATTTCAGCTCTTGAGATATGGTAGAAATGAGGAACTTAAACAAATAGACAGGAAATTCAGAGAAGCATGAAAGCGGTCGACTTGGGGGTAATAATGACCGATGATGCCAAATTCGAAACACAAAATCAGATGGCGATTAACAAAGCAAAAAGAATCGCGGGACAGGTACTAAGAACGTTCAAAAGGAGGGACAAGACAGTAATGATTCCCCTGCTGAGAACAGTGATCATACCAAAACTTGAATACTGCTCAGTTTTGACGTCTCCATATAAAAAGGAAGAAATTAATAAACTAGAAGAAACGCACACACATTTCACAGTGAAGATTGATGGTTGCAAAGAACTCAACTACTGGGAAAGACTACGTAAACTAAATCTGTACTCCCTGAAAAGAAGAGAGGGGTACACCATAATCCACACATGGAAAATGATCGAAAGACTGGTACCAAACCTCAAACTAAACCCAATTACCATCCAAACCAACGCTGGAAAATAGGAAAGGCAGAATATGTAGTGTTCCCAAATTAAAGGCCCGACAAGGGACCTCCTCAACACTGCAGGAAAATAGCTTGGTTGTCAGAGGGCCAAGACTTTTTAACCAGCCTCCAAAGGACCTCAGAAACGTTACAGGGGTTAAAGTTGAAGTCTTCAAGAGAAGACTAGATACTTGGCTCAGGACGGTACCAGATGAACCGGGTGTACCTGGCTCTGTGCGGTGGAGAGCGCGAGAGCAACTCGCTCCTCCACCAAGCCAGGCCTAGAGGCGGGGCCACCAGCTTGACCTTCGTGTGAAGAGAGACCAACACACGGAACCTGAACGAGGTAACGAGGTGTATATATCGTTTCCCAACGAACTGGGGTGAGAAGGCAGAAACAGCTCGGGTGCGAAAGACAGGTGTAGTGATGAGAAAAGAGACACTAAAACGGAGGCATCCATTCAAACACGCATCCTGGTGGATCAGCTCCCCCTCCCACATGGTTAAATCCCACACCTGCGGCGTTTCATATTCCATGCGTGGTAGCTCTTCCGAGCGAGTCCCTTCTTACATACTTCTGACAAACCTCTTCCATTCCAACCTACAGGGTGTCCCGTAAGTCTGGACCCATAGGGGAAAAATAATAAAATTACAAAATAGTCCAAAAATTTATTACATAATCTGTTCAAAGTGTCCGCCGTTGTGTCGCACACATAGTTGAAGACGCAATCTCCACTGCGACAGCACTTTCTGAATCACATTCGCAGAAATTTCTTGACACGCCTCCACAATGCGTGCTTTAAGGTGGAAAATGTTCTGAAGTTTGACCTCGTACACTTTGGCTTTCAAGTGGCCCCCACAAATAAAAATCATAATAAAAAATAATAAAAAAATAATAATAATAAAATAATAATAATAAAATAATAATAATAAAATAATAATAACATAATAAAAAAATATATTATAAATCCCTATGGGTCCAGACTTACGGGACACCCTGTACATTGTTTGTGCAAGGAGGAGACAAGGGCGAATGCCCGCATAAACACCCCTCCCACAGAAGAGGAGGAAAACCAAAATCAAGGTCGAGGGTTTTCGAGATGCCTAGACTCTGCGTTTGAAAACTTGGAGGTCATAGACAGAGGGAAAGATGGAGTGAGGAAGATTGTTCCAGAGTTGACTGGTTGAGTAGGTGAAAGATTGAAAATACCGATTAACCCTCGCGTTAGAGAGTTGGACAGAAAAGGAATGAGAAAGTGTAGAAAGTCTGGTACTGCGTGCTCTCCTTAAAGGAGCCACCTCTCGAGCATGACCATCATCAAGTCCATGCTTACTCACGCAATCAGTCACCATGTCCATCCATCTTCTTTTCGGCCTTCCTCTCCTCCTCCTAGCTTCGCAAACTCTTATACACTCTTTTTACAGCTCCGTCATCTTCCATTCTTTCAACATAGCCAAACCACCTTAATACACATTCCTCAATTTTCACTTCCACTTACTTCAGACCACCACATCTTTTCAAAACTACTCGATTTCTTATACTTTGTCAATCTGACGCACACCACACGAACTCTTCAGATTATTCATTTCAATTAACTTGTTTTCTCCCTTTCACGCCATGCTAATATTTAACACCCATACAAAAGTGTCCGTACTAACACACGTTCATGCAAACATCTCCCAACATCTATAACCCATCTCCGGTTTCTCATAACCATTTCCAACGCACCCGCCACCTTTCTTCCTTGAATCACTCTACAGTGTTAACTTCATCCGCATTCATACCTATTTTACTCAATACACATCCCAGTACCAATACACCTCTCTACGCTTCACCATTCACTATCATATGACAACCCGAATTTCGCTCACTTTCCACAGTCAAAACTTCTTATACCCACTTTCACTTTCAACAATCTTCTCTCGCACACCGACAAAACACACTCAACAACTTCTTGCATATAACACCCACTCTGAGCAAATAACATGGAGGAGGTTAAACAAACTCATCAATGGTGTTATATATATATATATATATATATATATATATATATATATATACGTTCAATCAACAGGAGGCTTTTATGAAACTTATTTTTAATGGGGTACAAGAGGGCTGTGTCTGGGGCGTTCTGCCTCGTTAAACGCCCACAATGAAAAGGTGGGCGGGTGCAGGGAGCCGGAGCGGAGTAGCGAAACGGTTACGCGAGTGGTAAAACTTTTTTAAATAAAACATTTATGTCATTTGAAGCAACTTTCGATGCTTTTCGAATTCATGTCCTACAATAAAAGTGACATCTCTTCTTATCTATCTATCTATTTATCTATCTTTATCAGTCTATCTACTTATCTATCTACAACGAAACGACCAAATAATCTGACAACCAATTCAGTGGCTGCGACAACAAAATTTTGCACTAACCCTGCATTTAAGTTTGTTATATACCAGAAGGCAAAGATTGCATGGTTCAGTGAAACATCTGGATTGCATAGCAAGCGATTAAATATTTGCTCTCTCTCTCTCTCTCTCTCTCTCTCTCTCTCTCTCTCTCTCTCTCTCTCTCTCTCTCTCTCTCTCTCTCTCTCTCTCTCTCTGCTGCGCGGTCAACTGATCGAGGTTTTCAAGCTCTTACGCGGGTTCAACGATGTCGATTTTAGAAGTATGTTTAGTTTAAATGAAAACCCCACTCGTAACAATGGTTGGAAGTTGGATTTGAAAAGGTTTAGGACTAGTGTGTGTGGGAATTACTTTACGTATAAGATCTGTGACACATGGAACAGGTTACCTTCGGAAGTTATGAACAGTTCCTCTGTGGATCAGTTCAAGAAAATGTTAGACCAAATCTTGCACACTATTTGAGTGTATACAAAATTTTCCCTGGCACCCGTTGCCATTGGTACCTCCTCGGTATGGGCCGCAAGGCCTTTTGAGGTACTTCTTTTCCTTGTAACTCCTTGTAACTCTGCGGGGGATGAAATATGGACCACGGGACAAAGACAAAGTAGACATAATAATAATATTTTCATGGGTTGCTTAACCTTCTTCGTAACTATCAAGGTCATGTGACGGAGGGGACTTACAACTTCACGTGGGATCTGAACCACGAGTCGAGTCACTATACAATCTGAACGCAGAGGATGATCACCCATCTAAATACTTAGTAGACACAACGTCGCTTAACCTCGCTGATCTAATGTGAAGCTGTGGTGCAAAGTGGCCACTTCATAAAATATAGTGAAGCTTTTTTCTGTATATGACAGTCTATTAACACACACACGCTATATATAATATATATATATATATATATATATATATACCTGTGTGGTCTTGTGTTAAGACGCCGGGCTACAAATCCGATGAATGTGGGTTTGAGTTCCGGTTCGGGCTTTATAATTTAAGATTTGAACGATTAAGGCATTTCCTTAATTTGGATATTCCTTGGCGGAGTCGTGGTTCGTATTCACGTTAAACTGCGTGTGCCCGCACCCACAAGATGGGGGCAACTAGCTTGACCTTCGTCTGAGTAAATGATTCGGGAGGAACTGTTGACAGAATTCTCGACCCATTATCCAAATCGTATCTCATGCATCGTACAATGCGGGTTAGTTTCTTTCTGCAGGGGCATTTTTGGGCACTGACTACCCATTAAATATAATTTAATCGCCGCATTGATATAAAAAAAAAAAATGCCCCAAAATCAATGACTCGCTTCTTTAATTCACAGCCCAGTAAAGCCTAAAGCCTAAGGGCCAAATTAAATTAAGTAAATAGTCCATTTCACAATTACTTACGTCACTGTTAAAAGTACTACATTTATTTCATTAATTAATAATAAAGGTTATTCAATTCAATTCAGTACCTTTAAATGTACCAAAGCTATTCCGCAATGCGGTAATTTATCGATCTATGAATAAGCTCGCACGGCGAGAGGGAATCAAAGCAAAGCGAATTTGAATAAAAGAATTGAGGCAAAAATAAGACGTTAATGAAGATAAGTAAATAATGACATGATAAATAAACATTATTTATTTATTTATTTCATTTTTATATGGCAAAATTATATATAAAATTGGTCTGATTACGTTTGATTACGTTGTTATAATGAGCTTCGCAAAATTGGTGTCAAATTGATGAAACTATATATATATATATATATATATATATATATATATGTGGAGAGAGAGAGTTACAAGGAAAAGAAGTACCTCAAAAGGCCTTGCGGCCCATACCGAGGAGGTACCAATGGCAACGGGTGCCAGGGAAAATTTTGTACACACTCAAATAGTGTGCAAGATTTGGTCTAACCTTTTCTTGAACTGATCCACAGAGGAACTGTTCACAACTTCTCAAGGCAACCTGTTCCATGTGTCACAGATCTTATACGTAAAGTAATTCCCACACACACTAGTCCTAAAACCGTTTCAAATCCAACTTCCAACCATTGTTGCGAGTTGGGTTATCATTTAAACTAAACATACTTCTAAAATCGACATCGTTGAACCCTCGTAAGAGCTTGAAAACCTCGATCAGTTGACCACGCAGCCTCCGAGTTTCAAGCGAAAACAAGTTCAGGGCGCGTAACCGTCGATTGTAGCCCATATGCCTAACGGAAGGGATTAACTTTGTGGCCCTCGCCTGCACTCGCTCCAGCCTCTCAATATCTTTTCTGAGGGTGGGCGACCAGAACTGCACAGCATACTCCAGGTGCGGCCGAACCAGGGAACTGAAATTGTCTCCTGATATAACCCAATAGTTTCTGGGCTTTCTTTTCCACCCCTACGCACTGTTTCGTAAACTTAAGGTCGCTGCTAATTAGCACACCCAAGTCCTTTTCTAAATCAGTCACCTCGATATGACTCCCCAACATCGAGTAGTCCGACTTGGGATTGGCGTTGCCAATGTGCATCACTTTGCATTTACCCAAGTTAAACGGCATTTGCCATTTTTCGGACCACTCTCCTATCCTACCTAGGTCCGCACGCAGTTCCTCGATCGCTTCGGGCGTCCCAACATTGGCCCCAAGCTTGGTGTCATCAGCGAATTTGGCGATCCGACTGACGATGCCAACGTCGATATCACTTATGTAAATGATAAACAACAGTGGCCCCAAAACGGAACCCTGAGGAACCCCACTAGTGTGGGCCCAACCCGAACTAGCCCCTTTAATTACAACCCTCTGCCGCCTATTCCTCAGCCAATTTTCAATCCACCTACCTATTTCCCCACCGATACCCAGCGCACGCACTTTCGCCATTAGCCGGTGGTGAGGTACCTTATCAAAGGCTTTCTGAAAGTTGAGATAAATTACATCAATCGCCCTACTCTTATCATACTCACTCAACATGACGTGGAAAAACTCGAGCAAGTTGGTGAGACACGACCTATGCCCTCTAAACCCATGTTGGGAGTCCCCAAGCAGCTTATAGGAATCCAAATGGTCAACGATCCTATCCGCTATTATCCCCTCTAATAATTTACCTACAACTGAAGTGAGACTAATGGGACGATAGTTCCCTGGACTTTCGTGATCCCCTTTCTTAAAGATAGGGGTCACGTTGGCTTCCCTCCAGTCACAAGGCACCTGGCCCGTCTCCAACGATTTGTTGAAGACTAGCCAGGTGGGGAGCCACCTGGTCGCGCACTTCTCGCAACACTCTGGGTAGAAACTGGTCTGGCCCAGGAGCCTTAAACGCGCTCAGATTGTCTATTCTATCGGCAACGACTGTCGCGGTACATCGAACACTATCCAGGCCAGCACCTTCGTGCCTCACGCCTGGCTCGGGGATGACGCGGGTATCCTCCCTGGTGAACACTCCCGCAAAGTACTCATTAAGCACATTAGCGATGTCCGCGTCGGAGGTCCGCAGAACGCCGCTTCTAATGGGCTTTCTACTATTAACATAACTGAAGAACTCCTTAGGGTTCCCCTTACATAAGCTCGCCACCCGTAGTTCTTCGTTACGTTTCGCTAGCCTAACCTTCGCCTTCACTTCCCTACACAGGCGGACATACGCTTCAGTGTTCTCATGGGAACGATTGGCCTTCGCCCTCCTATACGCTACTTTCCTATTTTGGATAGCCGAAGCGATGTCGCGATTGAACCACTTAGGCTGCGTTGAAGCAGGGGTGACCGGTTTTGAGGGTATGGCAGCAGACTGCAACACCATTAACTCGTCCCGGAATGCACTCCACACTCCCTCAACATCGCCGCCGACCTCTAACCCCATCTCTCCTACGCTATCCCTGAGGCTAACAAAGTTCGCCCGCCGGAGATCGAGCTTACTGCCTCTCGAGTTACTACGCTTCACCCGAGGGACGCACACACGGAACCTAATAAGACCGTGATCACTCCCGCCCAACGATTCGTCAACGGTGAGGCCAGTGACGAGGTTGTCTTCGGTCGTGAATACTAAGTCTAGAACGCTTTCGCCTCGTGTAGGCTCGTCGACCGACTGAGTGAGGAAGTTCTCATCAGCAAAGTCAACTAGCCTCCTCCCTTCAGCATCAGCAGTCCTGTTTTCCCACTTTATGCCGCGACAGTTGAAGTCTCCTAAAACTACACACACCCTATCCCCTAGCAGGCTACTGAGTTCGGTGTACAGGGCTGTATCCTCCTCGAGGAGGAGATGCGGAGGTCTGTACACCAAGATTAACCTATAGCTCGTCCCTCCCACATTCAGATCGACGCCAAGCAGCTCCCGTTCCGACCGGAACTGGCAGTCAAACGGACTCAACGTGTCTCTGACGTATATTAGTACCCCCTCCCCCCTCCCCACGGGTGCGGTCTTTGCGAAACATTCTATACCCGGGAATTTCAAACTCCCCAACGTAGTCCCTACGATCAGTAGAGAGAGAGAGAGAGAGAGAGAGAGAGAGAGAGAGTTACAAAGAGTTACAAGGAAAAGAAGTACCTCAAAAGGCCTTGCGGCCCATACCGAGGAGGTACCAATGGCAACGGGTGCCAGGGAAAATTTTGTCATTCAACTATGCTAGCAGTAGTAGAAAACTGATAGAAAAGTAGAAGGCTCTCTCCCCACCCTCCGCTCCCTCCCTGCCAGAGGCAGGTACGGAAAAAGGTTGAAGAAAATACCTTGACCCTGGAAAAGTAGCCAAGGAAATTTTACAGGAAAGTGGAGAATATATAAATAGCTCTATATTTAGCTTGCTCACAGAGACCGAGCAAGCGAACTCCTGCAGTTGGTTCCAGATATTAACTATTTTATAGGAAAAGAAATTTCCGCAGACTGAGGTCCTAAATGTCTTTACACACTCAAATAGTGTGCAAGATTTCGTCTAACCTTTTCTTGAACTGATCCACAGAGGAACTGTGGAGGAGAGAGAGAGAGAGAGAGGAGAGAGAGAGAGGAGAGAGAGAGAGAGAGAGAGAGAGAGTTACAAGGAGTTACAAGGAAAAGAAGTACCTCAAAAGGCCTTGCGGCCCATACCGAGGAGGTACCAATGGCAACGGGTGCCAGGGAAAATTTTGTCTTTCAACTATGCTAGCAGTAGTAGAAAACTGGATAGAAAAGTATATAATAGCTCTATATTTACCTTGCTCACAGAGACACCGTGCAAGCGAACTCCTGCAGAGTTTTCTTATGTTTTAATCTTAAACTATCAACGTGTTAAAGTAATTCCCACATATACTAGTCCTAAATCGTTTCAAATCCAACTTCTAACCATTGTTGCGAGTTGGGTTATCATTTGAACTAAACATGCTTCTAAAATCGACATCTTGAACCCGCGTAACTTTGTGGCATTTTTCGCCAGTTTCCAATCCACTACCTACTTCCCCACCAATACCCGCGCGCACTTCGGCCATTAGCCGGCGGTGAGGTACCTTATCAAAGGCCTTCTAATCAATCGCCCTACTCTTATCATACTCACTCAACATGACGTAGAAAAACTCGAGCATGATGGTGAGACACGACCTATGCCATCTAAACCCATGTTGGAGTCCCAAGTAGCTTGTAAGAATCCAAATGGTCAACAATCCTACTCGCTATTATCCCCTCTAAATATTTACCTACAACTGAAGTTAAATGGTGTTATTTATAGAGGTTCCAAGCCTCTCTTCCCACGCATGAGATAGCAGTAGCGTCCTAATCGTAACAGTAGAGAAAAGACAATACTAAAAGTTTTTCTTTTTTTCCGCAGTCAGAGGAGAACATCCTAACCTAAGCTAAAAGGACAGAGTGGGATGGGAAGGGGTCCTAGTAACCCACGGGACAGGTTTGTACAACAGACTTCACCCGCCCTCCCAAAAGAGAGAGAACCTAAAGGAATTGGCAGCCATTCTCTAGAATCCCAGAGAGAGAGAGAGAGAGAGAGAGAGAGAGAGAGAGAGAGAGAGAGAGAGAGAGAGAGAGAGTCTAAAAATGCGATCGAAAAAGTTAAAATTATGTGAATATCAATTTAGTGTATAATTTTCTTTAATCAATTGATATGGGAAAGACTATCGTCCTTCTCCCCCGTGAATTATGGATCACTGAACCATCAGTTGGGATTAAATTTGGTACAAAATAGTAGTTATTGAAGGCTAAATTAAAAAAAAAAAATTTAACAATGCAACATATTTCACTGTTGTTTGGATTACTGAGAAGTTTGTTTGATGTTAATATAGACGAAGTTTGGGTTGGTTAAACTTGTAGCTATTTTTTCATACTCTGTTGGTATATCGAGATGATATAACTTCTTTTTGAAGGTCCATTCGATAAGGGAAGTTTCAAATTCTTTGGGGTATCAAAGCTTCTTTTCAGATGATAGAATAACTTCTTTTGGTAGAAGGTACACATTCTTCCAAACTTCTTTTTTGAGTTAAATGAGAAAATAGAAGATAATATTTCTATTTACGGAAGGTTGCGGGAAGTTTTTTTCTGCTAGTATACGCTGGAATAAAGTTTGCAGCTCGGTACCTTTTGAAAGCTATTTATTTGTGTTTGGTAGCCACTGCGTAAAGAAGAATTAAAGCAGTTAAGTGAAGAAACTTTTACGGCAAACGTTTCATGTGGGATGTATTCATTCATGCCTATGCACCTTGATGATATCAGGGATATGGTTGGCAGTTGTAGAAGGGTAATTTGAGAAAAGACCAAAGCAAACCAAATAAAACTCGCGGAATCTGTCCCAGTCTGCACTGGCGAAGTGCTAGTTTGTCACCACGATGGGTTCTGAGGAGACACGCTTCGAATTTGGCGTTCTAAGTGAAAATCAGAAGAAACTTCTACTTTAGCAACGACATACGCTTACTGAACCGCTGAACAGTGGGCCAGGATTTTGTTGAGCGACGAGAGTCAAATTATATAATTTGGGTAAATTCATCTGTATGTACGTTGGATGTCCACCCAATCAACGGCATCATTCCAAATACTGTACTGTTTCCACCAACGCATCTTTCAAAGGTCGTGGTTTAGGAATGTATTGTCTCCCCACGGCACGGGAGTACTCTGGTTTTACACAAAAACATGCGACCGTAAATTCCGGTACCTATTTTAACATCCTCGAGCAACACGCTCTAAAAACAAATCATGAGAACGAATATTTCTTGTTCCAGCGGGATATTGCACCTTACACACGGCTAAACTGTTGAAGATGAAATGACGGAAAACTTTGGAATGATCGTCTTCCAGTAACTCTTCATCTGGAAACTTTGAAAATGAAGACCTTTACTCTGTTTTAAAAACAGTCTGTCAGTCTAAAATCACCCTGTAATTGGGGTAAAACCTTATCATGTCCATACCCAACACGATCAAAGTTATCACTGATGCCAAGGAAGGTCACACTATATATTATACCAAAACTAAAATAAAATACATACTTTTAAACTTTACTTGATTCCAAACTTTTGGCCACGATTGTACAATCTACTTTATTACTATTTTACACAGTACAAGCATTCTACTTGCGTTCATATCGATTCTCTCTCTCTAACAAGAAATATTCGTCCTCATGATTTGCAATTAAAGGGGTTAGTTCGGGTTGGGCCTCAGTCACTAGTGGGGTTCCTCAAGGTTCCGTTTTGGGGCCACTGTTGTTTATCATTTACATAAATGATATCGACGATGGCATCGTCAGTAGGATCGCCAAATTCGCTGATGACATCAAGCTTGCGGCCAATGTTCGGACGTCCGAAGCGATCGAGCAACTGCGTGCGGACCTAGGTAGAATAGGAGTGTGGTCCGAAAAATGGCAAATGCCGTTTAACTTGGGAAAAAGCAAAGTGATGCACATTGGCTACGCCAATCCCAAGTCGGACTACTCTATGTTGGGGAGTAATATCGAGGTGACTGATTTGGAAAAGGACTTGGGTGTACTGATTAGCAGCGACCTTAAGTTTACTAAACAGTGCGTAGAGCTGGAAAAGCCCAGAAGCTGTTGGGTTATATCAGG
>JAJOZX010008036.1:0-57500 GCA_023014485.1 Bathynomus jamesi | reverse complement strand
ACCATATTTCATAAAGAATAAAAAATGGAATTAGACGTAAAGTAGGATTATTATCATTATTATTATTTTCAAATTTTAAGCAAAATAAAATGGGAAAGTTTATATTCCTCAAGATATAAAAGTTTGAGGAATGTAATCTCTTAGAGACTTAGACCAACATGCCGACTACATAATACAGTTTGTCCAGAAATTAACTTTACAAATTCAATTAAATTTCAACTGAATTTATTAAGATAACTTATGGGCACCCTATTTAATTAGATAAAACGTACAAATTATGACTTATGGCGTACATACGACCATATATTTAAACAGAGGCATAACTGCATCATTAATTAAAAAGATTTAATTTGGTTACGGAAGTTACGAGTGAAAAAAGAGCCCGAGTTCCACTCTATGCCTAGGTTACAAAGAATTACAAAGACAAGAGGAAGCCTCAAAGACCTTTTGGTCCACTCGAGGAGGTTCCTGTTATTAAACTAGTGCAACTTTCAATTATTCTAGCAATGGTAGAAAACTGCATAGCAAAGCATACGGCTCTTTCCGCACCCTCATCGGGGAGGGAAAATCTATGAAATTTTCATAATTTTACTAATTAGTAATTTATGGACATTTTTTTTTTAAATTTATTGTTCGAAAAAAATTTATTGCCGCAATTGCACAGTTGCATCGATGCCTTTGATCTCTTAATTCATATCAGTATGGATTCTGCAAGAAGAAATCCACAGAAATGTCAATCCAATTCTACCTCCTTAATTTTTATGTAACCGAGTAAGGCATCTGATATCACTGAACATATTTGTACTTCTCAACTGGCAGAAATTGTTTTATTATATATATATATTATATATAATATATATATATATATAAAGATGCTCGCACCCAGCTCATCGGGTGTTTGACCTAAGCGCTATGCCAGTTTCTGGCCCTCCTGACTGTATGTATGTATGTATTGAGTGAAAGCTTTGCTTGGAATAGCAAATTACATCAAGTTGGTAGAATCTTCTTCACTGTATGTCTCTGAATGATACAATCATGTTCAATTAAATTTATTCCCTTAAATTCGATCTAATTCATCGTTCGTACGTATTAGCAACGGAATATATTCTATATGAAAATGACAGGTTGTATCATTGCGTGATAATGACTGTTATTCTAGCAAAGTGACAATAATTCCAAATTCTGACGTCTTTGTGACTGGTTCAGTAGTTCGGAATTAACTGTGTACCTCAACACTCGGTTCTGGGCCCCTTAATATATATATATATATATATATAATTTTATTTTTCTCACGGCAATCTACATCTAGCTTTCTATAGGTCATTTCTTATTTCTTACGAGCACCATAAAAGCAGACCACACACAGGAATCCCAAACAGCTGCCGACTGTTCCGGTCATTCAAAGGTTATCGGAGCGACTAACGAGTCAGAGTCAAATTTGACCCCGAGGTCACCTTTCCCGAATGCTCAGATGAAGGATTTGACACACGAAGTATCGCACGTGAGAAGCTCAAAGAAAGTATCAAATTGAAAAGGGGAAAAGTTCCACAAGATTTTTTTTCCTCTCTCTCTCTCTCTCTCTCTCTCTCATGCCAGAGAGACTGCAGAGCAATTTTCTAAGGATTTAACCGCATCCTATTTCGCGTAGCCGCAGTTAGAGAACCGCCATTTAAATGAAGTTTGATGAAGCCTACAAAGCTTTTTTTTCCTTCATTATCAATAAAATAATATTCTATTATTCATTTAATTGAAAGGTCATTGCACGAAGCGAGTGCCAAAGTCTAATGTGTTGCTGTCGGCTCACTCTGGCACCTCCGTGCTTATGAGTCGCTGTTGAGAGTCAGGCGAAAACTCGTATAACGCGCATCTCGCATTAATTTGTTGCCATGGTGCCAGAGAGAGAGAGAGATAAGGAAAAGAAGTACCTCAAAAGGCCTTGCGGCCCATACCGAGGAGGTACTAATGGCAACGGGTGCCAGGGAAAAAAAAATTCTACACTCTCAAATAGTGTGCAAGATTCGGTCTAACCTTTTTTTGAACTGATCCACAGAGAAACTGTTCACAACTTCTGAAGGTAACCTGTTCCACGTGTCACAGATCTTATAGGTAAAGTAATTCCCACACACACTAGTCCTAAACCGTTTCAAATCCAACTTCCAATCATTGTTGCGAGTTGGGTTATCATTTAAACTAAACATGCTTCTAAAATCGACATAGTTGAACCCGTGTAAGAGCTTGAAAACCTCGACGAGTTGACCGCGCAGCCTCCGAGTTTCCAGCGAAAACAAATTCAGGGCGCGTAAGCGTCGATTGTAGCCCATATGCCTAACGGAAGGGATTAACTTTGTGGCCCTCGTCTGGACTCGCTCCAGCCTGTCTTTCCTGAGGGTGGGCGACCAGAACTGCACAGCATACTCCAGGTGCGGCCGAACAGGGAATTGTACAAAGAGCACAATCTCCTTGTTCCGAAATCGAAATTGCCTCCTCATATAACCCAACAGCTTCTGGGCTTTCTTTCCCACCTCTACGCACTGTTTGATAAATTTAAGGTCGCTGCTAATTAGCACACCCAAGTCCTTTTCCAAATCAGTGGCCTCGATATTACACCCCAACATCGAGAAGTCCGACTTGGAATTGGCGAAGCCAATGTGCATGACCTTGCATTTACCCAAGTTAAACGCATTTGCCATTTTTCGGACCTCTCTCCTATCCTGCGTAGGTTCGCACGCAGTTGCTCGATCGCTTCGGGCATCCCAACATTGGCCCCAAGCTTGGTGTCATCAGGGAATTTGGCGATCCTACTGACGATGCCAGCAGCGATATCTTTTTGTAAATGATAAACAACAGTGGCCCAAAAGGGAACCCTGAGGAACCCCGCTAGTGACCGAGGCCCAACCCGAGCTAGCCCCTTTAATTACAACCCTCTACCCCCTATTCTTCAGCCAGTTTTCAATCCAGCTACCTACTTCCCCACCGATACCCAGCGCGCGGACTTTGGCCATTAGCCGGCGGTGATGTACCTTACTTATCAAAGGCTTTCTGAAGAGAGAGAGAGAGAGAGAGAGAGAGAGAGAGAGAGAGAGAGAGAGTTTATTAACTCTCACAAGCTAAAATAATAATATATTTGTATTATGTATTTATTATCTGTCCGAATTAAATGAGAAACTTTTTTTTTTCTTTTTTTTTTGTTGCATAAGAAATAGCCCTCGACAGAATCGGAGAAAAAGTTTATATAGGGATCTATTTCATACTTGTAATAGGCCCTTGTTTACTTTAAAAGTTTTTAGCCAAACCTAATTATTTATTTATATATCCACTCTACTTATGTATTTATTTTGCGTGCAAAGCCAATGATCGCTCATGCGTTTTTTATATAAAAATTAAATTGAAAATATTTCTTGTTTTAATTGCTTTTATGAAATCTAACTTTTATAGAGCTCAATATATAATTTTTTTATATACAAAATAATTTCATTAGTCACCCACTAAAAATGGAAATAAAAGAGAAAATTTTAGCTGAAAGAAAATGTACTAATTTGTTGGAAAGAATTAACATTCTTAATAAAACATTTTCTTTATTCGAGCGATGTTGGGATCAAAGCAAATGCTGAAACTGACTGTCAACGGCCACTCTGAAAGTAAAACCACGAAGCAAATCTGTGTAAAGTTGGTTTTCATAGATTTTTCATCACATCTATGGCGTGATGCTACGTTCACTTTTTGTGATGTTTTTCTTGACACACAACTCTTGGTTTGTAATGACTGAACAGTTTTTCCTATATACCAGGTTCCACGGCCACATACATTCTGTTTATTATTATTATTATTAATTTGTGGGTTAACTGATAAAGATTCATGCTGTAACCAATGCAACAACGTTTACATGTAAGATTATGAACCCTCTTTACCTGTGATTTTATTAGCCATTTGTAATAGTTCTTATAAGCTTCTGGTACGTTTTTAATACAGGGTGTCCATAAATATCTTTATAATTTCAATTGAATTGAATTTGATTACATCATCACTTTCTTTATCCTATATATATACAGGGTGATCAAAAAGTCGATGTGCACCTATATTACTCTGAGACAAAAGTGCATACATACAAGAAGTTAGATATTTTAATAAAAAATTATACGATATCGTCCAATTTGTGTTACTGTAATATTGCACGATATCGTATAATTTTTTATTAAAATATCTAACTTCTTGTATGAATGCACTTTTGTCTCTCAGAGTAATATAGGTGCACATCGACTTTTTGATCACCCTGTATATGTGTATATAAACCTTTGGGTTGCTTCCGCCCTTATTGTTTATTCTGACGAAGGTCAACCTTTTCACTCCACCTTAGACCTATGTACAGTTTAAGGTGGAATCCGAACCACGGCCCACCAGCAGCCCAACGTCTTAACCACTAGGCCACCACAGGGTACCCATTTATCTGCCAACCACTTTCTTTATTGTGTGAAAGGATGAACAGCTGGGTTTTGCTGCGCGCCGGCTGCCGTCACCGGGTCTCGATCCAGGGGCCGATGGATTTGTAGTCAGCGACGCTAACCACTACACCAGCGAGGCGCATACATAGAGAAAATAGATCACCTGAAGATCAGGGCCCCCAGCCTTCTTTAGTTAGCTTTATAAGGCTAACTAACGAAAATATCACGACCTAACCTAACCAATCGTCAAGGGCGTACAGTTGATCTAACGATTGGTTAGTTAGGTCGTGATATTTTCGTTAGTTAGCCTTAGCAAACTAAAGAAAGCTGGGGGCCCTGATCTTCAGGTGATCCGAGAAAATTACTTTGTTACTTAGGTATATGTTTTAGCTTAAGTTTTATCTTAATGTAGGCTACTTCGGTAGCTTTGTAAATAGTTTAATGCTACTTAGCTGCCAACAACCAAATATATGGTTAGTTATTTACTAACCTATCGAAATGGTTGATCCAACTATATTGTGTTTGCATACCCATTGATGCAAGTTGGTTATCGATAAAATAATTATATGGTTATTATTACATTACACGTGTGTAACAAAGCCACTCGGACCTGTCGAGGTTATCCAAGTCAGATAAATGATCTAAAGTTATATTTGTGATCAAATTCCGCAAAATATCATTTTCAAATCAGCCAATTATTATCCTTCTATTTACAAAACTACAAAAATAGTCTATATTATTTGAAATAAAATATAAATTATTTCCATAATTTACAAGCTCTTTCATTCGTGAAAGCGTCCAATTTTTCCTTAAAACTAAGGAGCTACTATTTACCACAGCAAATGGCAAGTCATTCCAAAAATCGGAGCTATTGAAGAATAGGGACCCCAGCCTTCTTTAGTTAGGCTTATAAGGCTAACTAACGAAAATATCACAACTAACCTAACCAATCGTTATGTTAACTGTACGCCCTTGACGATTGGTTAGGTTAGGTCATGATATTTTCGTTAGTTAGCCTTATAAAGCTAACTAAAGAAGGCTGGGGTCCCTATTCTTCAATAGCTCCCAAAAATCTACTACTCTAGGACTAAAAAATGTATCTTTGTTAGATACAGTCGACAAGTTGTGGTGGAATTATCGCATGGTTGTCAAGGACTAACAGCCATTTAGGTCGGTTGACAAATACAAACAAATACAAATATAACCAAAACCACATGTTTTGGTTGCTGTTACAAAGTTCTTTTGTCTGTGTAAATACATAAATATTATTAGGCGAAGGGAATTAATGTGTAAACTCCCTCTTATACCTTTCCCATCCCTCCTCCCCCAACACAAGTGAGCGTTACATCGATCTACGGAGGTCAAACTCTTGGGAGTTGGCTTCGTGGAAGAGAGTTGATATCTGCCGCTCTCCATTTCACATGGACATGCACACCTGGTTCATCTGGGACTGTCCCGAGCCAGGTGTCTAGTTTTCTTTCGAAGGTGCCTACGTCGACACCAGTTGTATTTCTTATTTTCATCAGCATTTTACTAAAATAGTTTATGTCCTCTGACTGCAAAGTTATTTTTCCTCAAGATATAAAGACCACAGCTGTTTGGATCGTTGTAAACTTTGTCACGAAATTAGCCAATACTTTTTTCTAATTAATTTTCAAACAAGATTAGAGCGCATTTTCCTCTCTCCTCCCGTCGAAGGAATAATAAAGGTTTGATCCACGTAGCCCTTCTCAGTAACGAAAGATTTTTGGTTTTCATCATAACCATTTGTGTGTTTATTGTAAATGGTCTCCGTTTTAATAAATTCCGATTTAGTGATTTTCAAACGTTGCTACGTCAAAAGTAAACAATTAATTTTCCAGTCTTATTTAGGTCTGGTTAATTAACGTCTATATTTCAAATTATACTCATACATATCCGCTCCTAAATCCTTTGCTTCGGAATTTCTTTGTCGTTCCCAATCATGTGCTCCGGAGTAATTCATATACAATATATATGTATACAGGGTGTCCCATAAGTCCGGTCTCAGAAATATTTATTTTAAATTAAATTTACAAAAGTAATGCCTAAAAACTAAAACAAATGTTCAAATTGATATCTTGTTTTGGGACCTTTTTTTTTGGTTGCAGGTAGAATAACATTCAATGGCTAATATAGAAGCGAGTTACACTCGTGAGGAAAAGGTCTCCACCTATTCCTCACGAGTGTAATTCACTCCCATATTACTTCACTTGCAGCAAAACAAAACGGTCCCAAAACAAGACATCAATTTGAACATTTGTTTGAGCTTTAATATAATTACTCTTATAAATTTAATTTTTTTTTTAAATTTCCTATGAGACCAGACTTATGGGACACCCCATATATATTATATAATATCTTTTTTACCTTTATCCTTTGGTTAACTGCGTTTCTTTATGCAAAGGAAATCTTTTCGATTTTATTCGTCCATCCAACTACTCGTGACTGTATATACTCTGTCACTCGCGAAACACTATATTACTCTTATTCGTTTAGCACCATATTTCCTCTTGTTTCATCCGACGGGCTTCCGGTAGCTCAGTTATTATGGTGGCGGACTCTGAGCGGTGAGGTTCAGGTTCGCTCCTAGCTTGCTGGGAATTGTGGGGAACTGAGGTTCCTGGCTGTTTTATTCGAAAACAATATGTTCCAGATTTTATACTTTCCTCCCCTCCCCCCATTTTTTCCCAGAGTTTCATTAAAACAAAGTGTACAAATTTACCTGACGCCATTGTACTTTTGTCCGTTAAATCATTAAAATAATTGTAATTCAAATAATATGGGTGATTAGCACACTAGGGTTGTTTTTGTATTAATATATATATATAAGATAAAAGTAACACTAATAAACACACACACAATCATTTCAAATAGAAATAATAACGCAAAGTTAATTGAATGTGCTCTAATTTCATTACCCCATTAGTTTCTAATTCATTTTGCTTAATTTAAGTGGTATTAAATTATAGCTCTTTTAATGTGTTAATTGATGATCTTTTTAATCACTGAGACATTTTAATATACCTGATATTATTGTAAGCTTCCTTTAATGGTCGAAATTACACCAATTTTCGAAGAAAAACCGGAAGTCGTTTCAATTAGAAGTAAATGACTCATGACTTGTGTCCATAACCTGTTTAACTGCCAGGGTTCGCCGTATTTGTATTTGGGAAAATATACAGCATAGAGGGAATATCAGTATGAACTATATATATTATATATATATATATAATAAACAACCGAATTATCTTTGCAAAGGGCAAGAAAATTACAGAAAAGTGGAATTCCAAGCACAAAACCCAAAAATTACATATTCATTATCCTGCCAAACGTACGATGAGTGTATATTTGAGTAGATTTGGTATTACTGAATTTAGGACCAAAATTTTAATGTTTTATTAAGAAATTTTATTTTGAAAATGAGACAATTGAGAAATAAATAACAGAAACGAAACCGGAAATTGAAACATCAATACAAAGGACTTAATGTGTTGCTTAAATATATGTTGCAAAATGCACAAAATATTTGCAATACAAACGAAATAATCCTGTTAAATAACGTCACTCGCGTTGAAAACAAAGATCACACACACACACACACCACACACACACAAAGTAACAGAACAGTGTCGAAAATTAGACAGTGACAAAGATCAAATATTGGCCCAGTAATACTGGAAGAGGATATGAATTGGTGTTTTCCTTTGTTTATTCACGAGCTAATTAACACACAATAGTTATTTGACTTTAGTTTAAGGAAAACACTATCTGCAAGTAAAGAAGAATACATTTATATTCATTAGTTCGTTTTAATATGGAGTGTCATGAGCTACTTCATTGCCACATCATAATGCCGCTTTCCGTTAGATCAACAAAGTTAAACGACATTGGGTTTGGGTAGTAGTAGTTGGATGGGGGACCGTACTCTATCCAGATGATGTAGCGATTCGTAGTTCCAATCCCGCACGAAGGTTTGTGTCTCCTCAGTCATACGACCTTAAACGTTGCAAAGGAAGTTAAAGAATCCCCCAACCCCCGAAAAAGGTTAACACGAATTTGATGAAAAAAAAATATATATACAGTATATATATAAACTACTTTTAAAACACCGTCAAGAGATTAAGTAAGTTTGAAGGAAGGTCTCACTATTTTACACATAGCAACGCTCCACTGTCTAAACATCGATTCAGTGTACAAGCAGCTCGCAGTATCATTACCAAGTACGTAGAGAATCAACGTACTGACGAGGCTTCCGTACGTAGCTCATCAGTCATCACCAATGGAAGCAACAATACTCTGTGACTGTGTTATCAACTTATCATGATCAAGTTCATAATCTTTTATATAAGTTATTGTATATTTCTACGTTTTCTACAACCTTGTAGAACTATTAAAGAAAATTAATAAATTCGGAGGAACTAAAATATTTTAATGCAACCAAAACTATAAATCTTCAGATTGTAACCGAACTTAAATTTGAGTTTTAGTACTTCTGTTTAGGCAGTTCAGGAGATAATTACTAATAAGTTTATTTTGTTAATATCTGAGGGGTCGACCGCAGGTCGATCGTGAACCGTCGCGTCGTTCAAAGACATCAAGTAACACTCAAGATATATAGGTGCGCACTTTAAAACTTGTAAGATGCTGATTTACTAAAATACTTAATTATTAATTGTTATACACATCATAATACCATTATATTGTAACCTAACCTAACCTAACCTAGCCGAACCTATGTTAATGTAGTTCAACTTAATCCCAACCCCTCAAACTCGTGAACAGAATGTTTGTTATTGGAATGTCGATGAAATTTTCCGTCTGCAGGACCCTTCTTAAGACCGACATGTGTATCAAAATGGCCATTCAATTCCCTCTGTAATCGACACCTCCACGAATGGTGTGTCGCGTTAACAGACAAAGACAACGCTGTAGCTAATGTCGTAACATCGCTTCCTGCCGAGCAACGAATTAAGTGACATTGGGTCTGAGTTGTAGTTGGATTGGGGGAGGCAGACCGTCCTTTGCGACCAGATGATGTAGCGACCAGTGGTTCGGATCCCACGTAAAGTTGTAGGTCCCCTCCGTCATATGACCATAGATGTGTCGAAAGAGGTTAAACAACTCCAATCAAAGCAAAAATTAACGAGGCTTTTACTCTTTGTTAGACAAATTTTAGAATATTGAATAACCAAAGTCATCAAAGATGTCGAAATCCCACAAACAGACGACGATTTTGTCTCTTGTCGGTGTAAAAAACAAAAAACCTTAATAAATTTAACCTAAACTAACCTAACCTAGACCAAACCCTGTAGAAATTATGTTGATTTTGCTGTTCATGACTTTAAAAATCCCCCCTTTCAGAAAGTCATAACTTGCTTGGGTCGACAAACTGTCAATGAATTTATTTTAATATTCATTTTGTACTTCGCATAAGAAATCATGTAATTCAACGTCAGCGTTTATTAATGATCTGATGAAGGGTAGATTTTAAAGAAACAAAACTTCCTGCCTTGCTAACCTAACCTAAACTAAACTACGTAACTCAGCTCAACCTAACTTAACCTGCGGATAACGTGAAAATGAAGAATTGTATAACGCCTAACAATAAAATAATGCGTTTGACTCGTATGAAGTATCGTTTCATAAGATTCGATGTGAATATAAAAATAATGTGTTCTTTATTGCCTCGACGCAGTGCGTACTTGATAAGTTTGTTATTGGTGAAAAAATAAAGCAACTTCACAGCTAAATATGTCATTCTGAAATGTCAGTGATAAATAAAACACTTATATTTACCAACCCACCCGATTTCGATTATTTTTTTAATAGTGATTTAAAATTTAAATGAGGGATAATTAATCCTATTATATTATTTTTTATATTATTATTATTAAGTAAATCCCAAAGGTTAAGGATTAAATTAAAAAATAATATCAACAGTCCAATTAACTATTGTATGTTTATGCTAAAACTATTGTAATATTGTAAAAAAAAGACATTGTAATATTTATTTTTTAGCAATAAAGTATTTTCATTATTATTAATAGTAATTTTATTATCGTGACATTTAATTATGTTTACATACTTAAATTCCAATGCAAGTGGTTTAAGTAGACTACATTGACTTTGTAAAGATAATTTATGGACACCCTGTATTTAAGTATATCTACCCAAAATTAAGTAATTATTATACTTCATATTATTAATGTAGTGCAAGGTTAAAGTGTCTATTAGGTGTGTAATTAGTGATTGGTAATATGAATTGTGCTTATTGTATATATGAATAAAATAGTTACTGACTAAAAGACACACGCAATCGTTTTCTGTAAAATACCATTTTCTTTTCAGGATTTTATGGGTAACTTTTAATATTGAAACTAACTTAGATTTTACTTTGAATCTTTGTTATTAATGTAAAAAATTACATTTTATTAAACTTGGGAGCATCCCAGAAAGAAACTACAAGTTAAATATTGTTGCTAAAAATTATAAATAATGGTCAATTTTTTATAGTCACCGGACAGCGTTTTTCTGGTGTGTTTTTAGGTGATTCAAATGATTTTGACCATCGTTTCTATAGCAAATCACTCGTTTTTGAGTTAGCCTGATTTTCGTTAGTTTTAACGAAAATATCACGACTAAACCTAACCAATCGTCAAGGGCGTACAATTGACCTAACTGGGCACTCAATTAACCTAACCGGGTATTTAGTGAAACCGGGCATTCAATGAACCTAACAGGTCAAACTCATTCGAATCCCCTAAAAACACACCAAAAAAACATTTTTCATCAGAAATTTTAGAGGTCAAGGTAAGACTAAGGATATAAGGTGGTCCGGTAACGGCCTATAACGGAGGTCCGGGTAGGAAAACGTGGCTACGATAAGGTTAGGTAAGCCTTCTTTGGTCATCTGATTCTAAAATTTCTGATGAAAATGTTTTTTTGGTGTGGTTTTAGGTGATTTGAATGATTTTGACCTGTTAGGTTCATTGAATGCCCGGTTAGGTCAACTGTACGCCCTTGACGATTGATTAGGTTTAGTTGATATTTTCGTTAAAACTAACGAAAATCACGCTAACTCAAAAACGATTTGCTATAGAAACGATGGTCAAAGTCATTTGAATCACCTAAAAACACACGAGAAAAACACTGTCCGGTGACTATCGAAAATTGACCTAAATAATGTATGTAACGCAAGATTATACTGATCTGTCCTAAACTGTACAGCACCCTACTCGTATCCCCGATCGCCTTGGAAATAGGCCCAACAATCTGGATTTATTTCTCACTAATTAATTCTTCTTCTTACTCTGTCAAACTTTTTTCTCTGTTGAGCTCCTCCGACCACAATCTTATATCTGTTTCCTGTCCTATCGCTCCAGTTTGGCCTTTGTATCCTCCAAAGAGGCGGCGCCTTTGGCACTTTCTGCCTTGACTGTTTTTCTCAAGAACTGTTATTCTGTGCTGACACCCTGCCTAGACAAACCCTTTCGTCTTTGTCTTTCATTTGGTACTTTTCCTTCCTACTGGAAGTTCGCTTTCATTCAGCCTGTCCCGAAGAAGGATGACCGCTCTCAACCCTCCAACTATCGTCCAATTGCTTTGATTTCTTGCCTTTCTAAAGTTTTTGAATCTATCCTTAACAATAGGAAGATTCTTAAAACACCTCTCAACTCACAATCTTCTTTCAAATCGACAGTATGGCTTCCGCAATGGACGCTCTATTGGCGATATCCGGCGCTTTTTCGTTATTTATATGCATATTCTTTTTGTTATTTACTCGCATATTAAGCCAAACATTTATTAGCAAATATAAAAAAGTTCATGCACAATATAAAAAAGTAGCCCATGCTTCTTGAGCCAATCAATAGTGTCCTTTGTAGTAGCCGTCAAACGATGTAGTTCTCATAAATTTAAGGGCGTACAGTTAGAACCAGTCGTGATATTTTCGTTAAAACTAACGAAAATATCACAACTTAACCTAACCAATTGTCAAGGGCATACATTTGACCTAACCGGGCATTCAATTAACCTTGTAATTATATCGAAAAAAGATATATACAATAGCAGAAAAATAAAAAAAAATTGTGGGTAAATAACGAAAAAGTGCCTCTTCTTTCATATCTCTGACTCTTGGTCATCTTCCTTTCGAGATTTTGGTGAAACCTTTGTTATTGCGTTAGATATCAAACGCTTTGATAGTCTGGCACAAACCTTTAATTTCCAAACTGCCCTCCTTCGGCTTCTATCCTTTCCTTTCTGGCCGACCTATAGCTGCGTTTGTAGATTGCCACTGTTCTCCAAAAGCTATAAATAATAATGTTCCTCAGGGCTCTGTCCTGTCATCCACTCTCTTCCTTTTACTTAGTAATGATCTTTTAAGTTGCACTTCCTCTCTTATCCACTCCTGTGCTGATGATTCCACTCCTCACATCTCCAACTGTTTCATAAAGCGTCCCTTTCAACAGTCACTCCACCATTGGTGTGGGACGGGTATGGTACACCTCACCCCTGATCTTTCCCTGATCACTATCTGTGATTGGAGCAAAGAATACCTTGTGGCTTTCGATGCCTCAAAAACTTAGTTTCTTCATCTGTCTACTCGTCACAATCTTTTTCATGACTATCCCCTTAATTTCAACAATACACAACTCGATCCTTCCTCTTCTCTCAACATTCTTGGTGTTTCTTTTCTCGTGATCTTTCCAGGATATTCTCTCTAAAACAACTTCTAAGAGATTAGGTGGGCTGTAGCGGCTTCTCAGTTTCTCCACCCACACCTAATTGCTGTCTCTTGTTCGCCCCTGTATGGAGTATGCTTCTCATTTATGGGGTGGCTCAACTTACACAGCTCTACTTGACCGGGAAGAATCAAAGGCTTTTCGTCTCATCAATTCCCCACCTCTTACTGACTGTCTTCAATCTCTCTCTCTTCGCCGCATTGTTGCTTCACTCTCTCTTTACTACCATTATTATAAGAGAGAGTGTTCTTTTGAACTCTCTAACTTCATGCCTCCTCCTTTAAAGAGAGCACGTAGTACCAGACTTTTGACACATTCTCATTCCTTTTCTGTCCAACTCTCTAATCAGTCTAATGCAAGGGTTAATCAGTATTTTCAATCCTTCACCTACTCAACTAATCATCTCTGGAACAATCTTCCTCAATCCATCCTCCCCCCCCCCCGTCTATGACCTCCAATCTTTCAAAGGCAGTGTGTCCACATCTCGAAAACTTTGTATCTTGATTTGGGCTCTCTTCTTCTGCTATGGGGTTGGGGGGAGCGTTTTTGTGGGCATTTGCCCTTGGCCCCTCCATTCAACATAAAAAAAAAAAGAGTAGCATAGATGAGCAATCCTAGCCCTGATGGAATGGATTGCACTTCACTCTCGATCAGGGGATATCTTGGCTAACTAACGCGACAACCTTGGCATCAATCTCAGTTTCGATTTCCTTCTGAAAAGTCTTTGACTTCAATTCGAATTCTGACAGAAAAATATTCTCCGATGCCTTTATCGTTTCAAATCCGACAGAAGTAAATAACTCAATCCGACTGAAGTCCAGTTTCGTACACCTATAAAAACACTATAGATGAAATCCGGATTGATAATATGAATATAAAATTTAAAATTCTTTCTACCACCAGTAGAAAGAAATTAAAGTTGTTTTAGCAAATTTGAAATTGCTTTTTTATTGAAACAATAAATAAGCCATTTTGCTTTAAAATGTTATAAAAATAATTTACAATTTACAAGAACCATGAAAAATGAAGTTTATAACCATCACACATGGTAAGAACTTAGTGTAAGAGGTTTTAACCTCAACCAGATAAGAATAAGGAAAACAACCATGATCTGGTCTGCACAAATTTTCTACTGAAGATGGTCAATATAAAAATAATATATATGTTACAGTCAATCTGCGAAATCAGTCATTTCATGCAATGCCTAAAATTTTCAGGCACTTCGCGTAATACCTGTGACCATCAGTCGTTTCATGAAATGATTGAAAATGATGGCCTACTGTTACACAATATGCCTGACAGATGATACAGCAAATCAGCAATCTGTGTATTAACTTTGATAATATTATCTAAACACAAACAACATAACAGACAATAGCCATATCGGGAGAGATGTGCAGAAACAGATCAACCAACTAATAGTATAACCAACTAACCAATCAACCAACTAATATTTTTTTTCGAAAATACCAGTGTTCTTTCTTTCTGTCGCAGTTTTACGTTTGAGAATATGCCATCTGAACAAGATGCTGAATCATATGAAGTTAAATTTAAAGCGGAGCTCTACAAAAAGTATGATGCATGTTAAAAATATTAATTCCCAAAGACCAATATTTCTCAATGGAAGATCATCTTGAGGAAACAGCAGATGATGTTGGAACCAAAAACAGTCATGAATATTACCCGTTGTCAAAGTAAGAATATTAACTGCATGTATGTAACTTAGCGTTTAGTTTAGGTAGCGTTTGTACACTGATTTATGCTATTCTTTTTGCACAGTGCACGGAGGACTAAATCCTAATTTTAGAAATAGGTTATAACCCCATAATAGTTAAAATATTATTCAGGCTTACCACAAAGGGGACTCTATTTGAATGATTGATTTGTCCCCCCAACGTTTAATGAACGAGTCAGATGTAAACCAGACTCACACTATTACTTCACGTCAAGCTGTAAGTGAGGAATCCACTTCTGGGGGGGCAAAGATATATCAGACGGAACTGTGCTGGGTCTAAAAAGGTATGAATCGAACAGGTGAAAAGTGTTTCAAAAACAAAATGAAATGCTGTAGCCGCTGTCACAGCAGTCTATCGTCAATAATAAGTAACACTTACAATATGGTGTTATTTCACAGTAACACGAGGTAAATGAATGAGTAACATACTTATTTACATCATAAGCTGAAATTGTATTGTACCGTAACAATTTGATCTGACAGTGCAAATAACAGTGACAATGTATTTTTAAGCTTGTTTTAATATTGTACATTTTTAATAGTGTATTTTAATATTCTTTTAGTTTAATATTTTAATTGTGTATTGTTTAATGTGTATTTTTAATGAATTTTGTGAATTTATATTTTTAATATCAAAATAATATAGTTTCATCAGTACATTAGTCATTTCATGTAATGACTGGTCACCATTTTAAGTCGTTTCATGAAATGACTGAAGATTTAAGTTATTTCATGAAACGACTGATGGTCACAGGTATTACGCGAAGCTGAAAATTTGAAGCATTACATGAAATGAGTGACTTCGCAGATTAAGTCTGTAACATATATATTATGAATATATTTTAAGTACAATACCTACCACCAGCGCCTAGTTTTCCGCTTCCACAGAAAAACTGGATCTTTTCAGTTTCATGTCTTGTTTCCGATTTTGTTGAAAATAAGATATTTAATGTAGATTTTTACGCTGATTTAAAAAAATGCAAGTCTTTGTTTGGAGAAATGAACGGTTCAAAAGTTAGGTTAGGTTAAGTCAACTGAATGCCAGGTTAGGTTAATTTAATACCCGGTTAGGTCAACTGTATGCCCTTGACGATTGGTTAGGTTAAGTTGTGATATTTTCGTTAAAACTAACGAAAATATCACTACTTAACCTAACCAATCATCAAGGGCATTCAGTTGACCTAACCGGGTATTTAGTTGACCTAATCGGGCATTCAATTAACTTAACCGGACAGAAAAATAACGGTCGAAATCTATTCACACAAATACTGTGACATAAGCCAATATTACTAAAGAATACAATAACTCTTGTATTAGTTTTCAGTTGTATTGTTATAGTTTTTGACCTAATACAAAATTACAATAACAAACATAACTTTTGAACCGCTCATTTCTCAAAAAAAACAACTTATTTTCAACAAAATCGGAAACAGTACATGAAACGGAAAAGATCCGAAAACCTAAACCAAAATGGGTTTACATCTAATAACTTTTTCAAAACTTGATCTTTAAGGAACTCAGATAATTTACCCACTGGCAATATTTGTACTTCATTTATACAATAAGTAACTACATATTCGATATTACAGTATAAGGGATCAGTTACAACTTAGTGATTTACACCAGTTTTGGGGCATGGTGAAATTAGATTAGGCTAGAAACGTTTGTCCATGAAACTTATAATAGTTACCAGTACCTCTGGCAATTACATTACACATGAAACTATATATATATATATATATTTTATATATTGTGTAATATTATAAAGAAATAACGCACTATCATTTCAATCGTTCAACTCAGGCTGCTGTCGGAGTCAGGCAAGGCCTATCCGAAGTCAGCATGAGAAATGAGGAGAGGGGTGCAATGACGAGCCCGTTACAAGTAATATATTTGGCTCGACCGATGTTCTCTCTTTAAAGAGAATTTATTTTTCCCGATTGGTGACGTTACCGCCCATCTCAGCGCCATCTGGAGGACAAATAATATAAAAGGAAACCATTAAACCAACCATCCATAATTTAATTTAACCAGTTACAGGCCTGTATGAACGGATGGCTTGAAATTGCAGATATTCTAACTCCTTGGTCCAGTTTTTGTAGAGCGGCAGTTCCCAAATTGGGCGAGATCGCCCCCTAGGGGGCGTTTTTTAAATTGAGGGGGGGGGGGCGGTAAGGAGGCGCTCAGGAAAGTTGGGGGCACTAGCGGTAAGAAAGCATTCACTGCTTCCAGAACACTCGCATTTGTACCAGATTTCCCTCATCAATGATCACGTGGCACATTGTTCCTGCTTTGCTTAGAAATAGTTTTTTGAAACAGGAATAATATGTATTGTAGTTGCGAAATGATCCCACAAAAGTGGCAACACACAATTCCATGCAACATTGCCAGATGAGCTTTACCAAATGTAATGTAGGCCTACATTACATCTTCAAATTTCAGAATTTTGACCAAAATTTCTGGATATATATCTGCATAGAAGTATGAATGAGTTTGTGATTGAAACAAATATATTTTGTTGTCTTGGAGAAGGGGTAAATAAACTTGCAATGCATCTTGTTCCTGATGAGTCATGCCCGGACCTATAAACAACCAGAGATATTTGCAAGTACAGTAACGGCAAACGTATGTGAAAGGCTTATATATTGCTGATGCAATCACCCTCTATTTATTTGTCAATGATGCTGCGAGTGAATACAAGCTCCTCTTACCCTGAATGGGCTAATGACAGAGCAATGCTTTTTAAAAAAAGTTCAAGCTTTTAGTTTCAATCGAAGACTTAATTTATGAAAATTTGTGCCAAGTATGTATAGGGTGTATGTATATACACTAGCTGTTATGCCCAGCACTTGCTTGGGGTGGGCTGATTGTATTACATTTTAATTATTCAAATAGTTTTTCATTTTTCGTCGTATCACTCCTTAAATTAAAAATATTATGCATAAACCTAGCGTTGTATTTAATATATATATAATAATAATATTACTACTATCAAGTTGAGGGAAAAGTATTGTCGGTTTTGGAAAAGTGAAATTAAAAGGTGCACACGTTTTTTTTGTTGCATCTCTATACATTAAACTAATTATATTTTTTCAGCATTCACAAGAACAATGACGTCGGAGCAAATTCGAGTGTGTCTTTTGTACCAGTTCAAACTTGGGAGTAGTGCGGCTCTGACTTCGCGCAAAATTTGTCAAGCATAGGAAGAGAACTCCGTCAGCGAACGTGATGCTCAACGATGGTTTCAGAAATTCCGTTTCGGTGACACGAGCCTTCAAGATAAAACCTCGCTCCGGAATTCTTTGGATGGAGTTCGCGTTTAGGCATCTTTGCAGGACTGACATCCTTATCCAACCATTGACCCGAACGTTTTACACTATCGTACAAGATCCATTTTTCATCACACGTTACAATTCTTTCAAGAAATAGCTTATTGTTTCTTAGCAACAATGATAAGCGGATGGACAGGCGCCGAGTCTTGTTCTTTTCGCTAAGTTTGTGAAGGACCCATTTATCCAGCTTCCTTACCTTTCAAATTTGTCGCAAATGATCGCACACAGTTGTTATCCGCTTGGGGTATCTGTGCGCGTTCTCGTGTGGTTTGACCTGGATTTGACTCTACAAGCGATCTCAGAATGTCAGTGTCAACAGCCACCGGACGGCCGAAGCGAGGTTTATCTTGAAGGCTCGTGTCACCGAAATAAAATTTCTGAAACCATCGTTGAGCATCACGTTCGCTGACGGAGTCCTCTCCCTATGCTTGACAAATTTTGTGTGAAGCAGTCAGAGCCGCACTACTACCAAATTTGAACTCGTACAAAAGGCACACTCGAATTTGCTCCGATTTCATTGTTCTTCTGAATGCTGAAAAAAATATGAAAAATATAAAAAAAAAAAATTATATGTTTATAATATAACAAATTAAAGTAATTATAATCTATCTTAGTTTAATGGATAGAGAGAGAGAGCCAAAAAAAAAAACGTGCACTTTTTAATTTCACTGTTCCAAAACCGACAATACTTTTCCCTCAACCTGATATAATTTAGCAAATGTGTGTGTGTGTGTGTGCCGCAGAAAAAAATTTTACGTTTCTGAACCGATTTCGACCAAACTTCGTATGGTGGATGGGGATGATGAGTCCATCCATCCATCGTGTTCTGCTTATCAGGCAGGTCCAACTCGTGTGTCATGCTAAAGTGTTCTATCCTGAGTTATCCTTTTCATCTCACGGTAAGCTCCTGCCTGCCTTCAAATCATCCAGCATTGCTTTCCTTTTCCTTCCCCTCGGCCTTCTACCTTCACATCTATCTTCTATCACTTCCTTCAACAATCCTTCTCCTCTCAACCCATGTCCGATCCATTTCTTCTGTCTTTCTCTTATCTCCTAAATGAGTCTTCTTTCCTCCCTCACCTGTTGCAGTACTTCCTCATTACTTTTGTGTTCCCTCCAGCTTATCTTTAGCATTCTTCTCCAAATCCACATTTCAAAACTTTTCCAGGAGTTTCTTTTCAGTTGTTTTCAGTGTCCATGTTTCTGCTCCATACAGTACCACATTCTATATCAAGCTTTTTACTAACCTTTTCTTCAGCTTCAAGTTGAGTTTACCTGTAAGTAGTCTTTTCTGTCTCTCAAAATCTACCTTACCCATACCAATTCTAGATCTTACTTCCTTATTGCAATCTCCATTGTTAGTTAATAAACTTCCCAGATATTTAAACTGCTCAGCTTCTGAAAATAAAAACCCACTCTAATAGACAGAGTTTATTTCCACGACAGTTTCGACGCCCACTGGCATCCTCCTCGGGTGGATACATAAACACACATGAACCAAAACAAGAGGGAAAAACAGTCCAGGGACCGACCGTTAAGAAATTCGCACCTAGGTTAGATCCCATTCTCCCGACACCGGAAGGGCATTTTCATTAAGTACATTCGCGCAAATTTAAAACTATCTTCCTGTTCTAAACATACAGATTCTATTATATTTTTCTTACATAATTATTGAATTTATTATTAATTTTATTACATTTAATATTGCATAATTATTTATTACAGAAATTATAAATTTATTATTACATTGGTTATTACATTATTGTTTATTATACAGAACTTATAAACCGAAAAAGCCGATTAGGAAACAAACCAGAGAAATTCACACCTAGGTTAGATACCGTTCTCCCGACACTGGAAGGGCATTTTATTACAGGGTCCGCTTATAAGTACATTCCCACAAATTAAAACTATCTTCTTGTTCTATACATACAGATTCTAATATTTTGACATAATTATTGCATTTATTATTACATTTACATTTTTTTAACATTTATTATTATTACCTTTACCCTAATTATTAAGTTTATAATATTACCTTTATTATTACATCTGTTGCATTTATATTTATTTCCACATTTATTACTTCCATTATTACATTTACTAAAGGCGAGTAAGGAAACATTCCAATCCAGAGACATTTAAGAAATTCACACTTAGGTTCGAACACGTTCCCACGACTCCGTAAGGGATTTTTTGACCAAGAATCTCATTAAAGGGTCTAACTTATAAGTACCTTCGCACAAATTAAAATTATCTACTTTTTCTATAAACACAGATTCTATTATTTTTCTTTTGACATAATTATTACATTTATAAAGTACCTTACTTGATTCCCAATCTATAGCATGATTATTTTGGCTGGCGTGATAAAAAATGGCATTATTAGTATTACAACTTCTGAAGGCATATTTGTGTTCTTTAATACGGGTTTCAATATTTCTTCCAGTTTCTCCCACGTATACTAAATCATAACTTTTACAGGGAATGCTGTAGACACAGGCTTGTTCCTCTTTTGCCACGTTATTCCTAACCAATTTACTTTTCACGGTAGACGAATATTTGAACGCCAAAGCAAACTTAAAATCTTTCGTCAACGGTTTTACTCTTTCTAAGCCGGCAATGTAAGGCAATGTAAGGCGGGACAAGTCATGGGCTCCCCATAAGGTTTGCAAAACCTGTGTAGAATGCTTACGACAGTGGAAATAAACTCTGTCTATTAGAGTGGGTTTTTATTTTCATATTTTGACCTTCACGTAGAAAAAAGTGAAGTTTTTTTGCATTTGCTCAGCTTCTTCTAAGGTCCGATTTCTTATCGTTAGGTTCATTTGTGCTCCTTTCCTTCTTGCAATTTTCATTACTTTTGTCTTGGTCTCATTAATACTCATTCCGAATTCTTCCGCCGTTGTCAAGCTATTGACCATTCTTTGCAGTCCTTCCTCAGTACTACAAACAAATGCCTTGTCATCTGCAAACCTTACGGATTTAACCAATTTACCTCCCACTCTGATTCCCTCTTCCAGATCTGAGAGTGCTTCCATTACACAGCTCAACAAAAAAAATTTTTTGTTTCGTTGCCAAGGAAATTCGTACGAATTTAGGGTATTTTGGGGTTGCTGAATTCCAAAATGAAAGTAGTTTTTCCGATTTGGCTCTAGTTCTTGAGATAATGAATACCCTCAATTAATAGGAAACGTAACCATAACGCGTGCATATGGGAAACTACCGGAACATTCTAGATGGTGAGACACGCGAATATTCTTAGTGTTTACTCCTCGATCATTCTAGAATATTCCCCCTCCGTATATAAGTCATCGGCCACCCAACCAGTAGTCAGTTGACAGTTGGCAATGGAGCGGTACGTGTTGTCTGTTGTGTTTTTCGTGTTTCTCGTCCGTGTAATGTATTTGTATACATGTACTTAGTGTACATAAGTCAATATGAAATGAACTTATAATTTTATTGTTTTCTTTTTTCAGAGAAATATGAGTTCTTCACGAAGAGGCTGCTTAAACAATCCTAATGTATTCTGCTACATTTGCGGCGAATACACACTGCAAAAACAAAGAAAAAACATCACAGACTTTGTAAAGCAAGCTTATCTTGCGTATTTTGGCGTGGCGCTTCGAGACCAAGACAAGTCATGGGCTCCCCATAAGGTTTGCAAAACCTGTGTAGAATGCTTACGACAGTGGAAAAATCGAGAAAGGAAAAGTTTAAACTTTGGTGTGGCGAGAGCCGAAAAGCCACCACGACGATTGTTATTTCTGTGTGGTTAATGTGAAAGGTTTCAATCGATACAAGAAACTCAAGTGGGATTATCCCAATTTGGAATCAGCAAGGCGACCTGTGTCACACAGCGAAGACGTTCCCATACCAGTGTTTACCACACTTCCCGACCTTCCGTTGTCAGAATTTGAAGAAATTCAGGACTTAGGTGGTAGTAGTGGAAGTGACTATGAAGGAAGCATTTCAACACCAGTTCTCCCAAGACGAACTCAATGATCTGATACGGGACCTCAGTCTGTCAAAGCAAGCATCTGAACTTTTAGCATCCAGACTAAAAGAAAAGAACTGTCTACAGCCAGAAGCTAAAATAACAGGTTATCGGACAAGAGAGGCGGGACTTCTTCCTTACTTCAGCCAAGATGAAGAACTTGTATACTGCAATAACATCCCTGGACTTGTTCTTCAAATGGGACTGGAATATCGACCAGGAGATTGGCGGCTTTTTATAGACAGCTCCAGTAGAAGCTTGAAATGTGTTTTATTGCACAATGGTAACCGATATGCATCTCTTCCAATTGCTCACTCAACAAAACTTAAAGAAAAATATGAAAATATCAAAATGGTCCTGCAGAAACTCTGCTATCATGAGCACCAGATGCCTATTTGTGTTGATCTAAAGATGGTAAACTTCTTGCTTAGGCAGCAAAGTGGATATACGAAGTATCCTTGTTTCATCTGTTTATGGGATAGTAGGGCAAGGCAAGATCATTGGAAAAAAGTGACATGGCCTTCAAGAGAAAACATGACTGTAGGTAGGTGCAGCGAACATCATTAACGAGCCTTTGGTTGACAGGGAAAAAATCATCCTCCCACCACTTCATATCAAGCTGGGACTAATGAAACAATTTGTTAAGGCCTTGGACAAAGATGGCGATTGCTTCAAATACATTTGTAGATCGTTCCCTGGACTAAGTATGGAAAAACTAAAAACTGGAATCTTTGATGGCCCTCAAATCCGTACACTTATCAAGGATTCTAATTTCACAAAATTTATGAATGGTGTTGAAGCTTCTGCCTGGTGCAGTTATGTCTCAGTTGTCAAGAACTTCTTGGGTAACCACAAAGCAGACAATTATGAAGAACTGGTGCAAAACATGCTCACAAACTTTGAAAAGTTGGGTACTAATATGAGCATAAAGGTACACTTTCTCCATAGCCACTTACACAGATTTCCGGATAATCTTGGTGATTTTAGCGAGGAACAAGGGGAGAGGTTTCATCAAGATATCAAGGTGATGGAGGAAAGGTATCAAGGCAGATGGGACACACATGATGGCAGACTATTGCTGGAACCTCCAACGTGATTGTCCTGATAACCCACATAAAAGAGAATCGTACAAACAGAGATTTACTATACATTAATTGTAATTATGCGAATCAGCTTACTGTGTTTATCTGTTATTATACCGAATAAAATGCCATTATGTATTTCATGTGTTTACTTTTGTATGATTTGAGAATTTCAATGCGATTTGTAAGTAGGCTCCGCCTGAACATTAAATTTTTTGCATTTTTACGTGTTTCAATGGGGTACCAATTATCTCATAAATTAGAGCCAATCTAGCAAAACCGATGTCATATTCGGAATCAGCACCACAAAGTTACCCCAAAATCACTCTAATATGATTGGCAATAAAATGAGTGTTGACCAGTGTTATCATTGCTTCCGCATAGATGTTAAATAACACGGGGGACAGGGAGCATCCTTGCCTGACCCCTCCCTCCCAACCAATCCAGGCTCCGATTCTCCTCATGCAACTAACATTCACAGTCTGGCCAAGATATCGATTTTTTATCAGCCTACGGTCCCTCCAGTCAACATCAATATTCTTCAATAGCTCCATTAGTTTCCTCCATTGGACTCTGTCAAAAGCTTTTTCAAAGTCAATAAAACACACAAACATTTCCTGATCATGTTCCAGCACACTCTCCCATCATTCTCATAATACCAATTCCAGTGGTGGGCACCGTTAACCAAAAAGTTAACTTCGTTAACCGTTAATCCGTTAAACATGTAACGGAAGTTACCGATAAACCGTTAACGTTAACTTTTATTATAAAAAAAATGAAAAACACAATATATATATAATTTAATTTTCCCTCTTCTTCTCGTTCTCCATTTTGTCCATGAGATGCATGTTGCCCTTCATGAAAATTAGCATATCAAAGTTTTCATCAGACAGGGATGATCTCTTGGCCCTCAGGATGTCCTTGCCCATAGAGAACAAACGTTCAAGTTCAAATATTTCCGCATAAATTAAAATAGTCATCCATAAATTGAAAGAAAACCAAAAGAAAACGATGTAGACTTATGCCCCTTTTGTCCTGTTGGTACTTAAAAGTTGACTCAATAAATCCTATTATTATTTCACACTTAAAAATAATAAACAAGAACAACAATTGTTTGAAGCATTCTCGAACATTTCAAGAACAAGATAAAAAATAAAATAACCCTTACCTTTGTTATTTGGAACATATATGGCACAGAATATTCGGGAAGTAATTGCACTGAAATTTCTTCGGTCTTCACAGCAGAGATACTAAAGAGTAAACAGCCTCTGGCGCCACACGCTCACATTTACTTCTCAACGCCATCTATTATCTCATAAAGAAACTAATTCACATTGGGACTTGAAAGTACCGGCAGGATCAACCGGGTAGAAAAATAATTATGGAGATTTTAAAGATGTGGTACCTAGAAGTACCGCCAGGACATAAAGGGTTAAGGTGAAAACGCTCCCATTGTAAGACATCAATTGACTTAATTTATGTCATCAAAGTGACATGAGAATTGAAATCTTACCTGATCAGTTTTATGGTTCTTGAATGTATCAAGGAGACTACTAATAAGGTACTCACAGACATATTATAAATATACATGACTTACTTGACAACGATTATTTTTAAATATTCACTAGCACAAACATGTTGCGCAAGAGAGAGACTGCAAATGAAACGAATGTAGTTATTTGTTGTAATTGTTACATATATATATTGAAAGTGCCTTAAAATGCTCGTGATATTTCTTGAAAGAAGTTGAAACATTCAACTCAAATGGCAAATCTTTCCGCCTGATTTTACAGTCGACCATGTTTTGCTCAAACCAATGCCATAAATAACTACCATATTTGGTAAGACACAAATTGTGGCGACGGAAACAAATATATCGCCTGATTTTGCACTGCGGAAATGGAAATTCGTTCATCACTATTAACAGTGGCGGATTAATTGCGCACCTGCTCAGCACTGAAAATAATAAACTTTTAAACGTTTATTTATGAATTTTTTGGGTTAACGGACTTGAGTTAACGGAAGTTAAATGTAACGGAAGTTAATTAGTCCGATAATGATTTTCAAGTTAACTTAAAAGTTAAATCGTTAACGAAAAAGTTAACTTCGTTAATTAACGATTAACGGATTAACGGTTTGTGCCCAGCTTTGACCAATTCCAATAGCTTCTCTTGTTCCACATTTTTACCTCAATCCAAGCTGATCCTCTCCAATGTACTGTTCAGCTCTGTTCGTTAGTCTTCTGGTTAGTATCATTAGCATTATTTTTGATGCATGGCTGACCAAGCTTATGGTTCGAAATTCTCAACACTTGGTGGCTCTCTGTTTCTTGGGGATAGTAATCATACTCTTATAAGTCATATGAAAGTGGAGACAGGCCTGCTATGTTTCTGCACAATACATTCACCTCCTCTTTAGCATCACCCTCAAGACTTTTCAGAAGTTCTACTGGTAACATCATCTGGTCCTGGGGCCTTGTCATTTCTTAGGTCTCTTACAGCCATCTCTACTTCTCTTTCCAATATATCTGGTCCCATACAATCTACTTCCACCCCATCTGCTTCCTCCATTTAGATGTTATTTGGTTTGTTCTCTTTATCATACAGTTCTTCAAAATATTCAATCCATCTCTTCCTTATATCTTCTGGTCTTTTCAGTTTTTCTTCATTTCTCCCTCTATTTCTCGCATCCCCAAGCTACGCGTACTTCTTTTCCATTTATTTATGTCCTTAACTTTTTGGTACATTAAATCAGTCCTTCCTTTCCTTTCTAATTCCTCCATTTCCCCGCACTACTCTTCAAGCCTGTAGTAATGCTTAGTTAAGAATATTAAATTTTGTTTAATTAAATAAGATAATGTTTAATGTAAATCATTTACTAATAATTATGAAACAAATTGTTTAAAATGGGTAGGGTTGGTAATACTGAATAGGCTTTGAGAGTGGACTATACCTATAACGGTTTTTCAGTCTTGAGGCAGACGCGATACGCGTTAGATTTAGAACCCTGTGATCTTAAAGTTAAATTGTTTTGCGCCCTCTCTGACCGAAATATATTTAGTAATATTTCATACTCGCATATCCCCTAATTAACTAAACCACTTTCGAAATTAATAAAACGTAATAAGTGTTAAATAAGAGTATTATTATACCTTTCCCCCCTTCGTTTTGTAACGGTCTTTTAGAGTCAGAACTCGGCGTCGCTACCGGAAACTATACGAGGAAAGTGATAAATTAAAGAAAGAGCAATAGAGATATAGTAAAGTAGGAAGAAGCGTAAGTAAAGAATGAAGATAATAAAATAATAAAACGCGATCACTACATCTGGTGGCTAGCGGTGATCTTACATCATATTTTGTGAGGCTTACCCACGTGTTAGTATTTCCATTAAAATTCTTAAAACCCGGTATAATAACAAATAGCGTTAATGAATATTTTATTTCGATTATTAAAATATCTAAATGCAAATTTTACCCCGTTTGCAGGCAAATTTGCCTTAAAATTTCATTGTAAATAAAATTTAAAAATGGCGCTTCGCGTCCTGATAGCGTCCCTGACTCGCGCCTAAGAATTCAATTTGTTTCGTCCAGTTCCGTTGCTTTTCGTTTGTCCGACTCAGTATTGCGAGTCATTATTACGTTAAATTTCGTTCGGTCGGAGAGGGTATAGTTGAAAAAATTATCGTGCTGCCTGAAGACTCAAATTTCTTTTTTTTCATCTCTACCCTTTCAGCTTACCTCTGTTGTTTACTTGTTTGTTTAAAACTTTTGGAATTAGTAGTAATTGTAATATAATAATAACGATTAATATAGAAAAAAAAAAAAAATTGTACGTAAGTAAATTGTTAGTTTAAATACAGTATGATACACAATTTATATGGTCTTTTCAAAGTGTTTCAGCGAAAATTTGTATCGCATTTCTGGGTATATATACATATATAGTACAACCATTTCATGAACATGAGAAATTTTCTGGGTTTCATTAGCAGATTTTTGATTATATTTCGATTGCCTGTATATAATAATAGGATTATTTTGTAAATATAGGTTTACGGGCTTTTTGCTTTGCTCGCTTCGCGCTAAAATAGGATTACGTTACAGTTAAGGGACAAATCGAAAAATAAATCTTAAAGATATTAAAAATTGTCAGATTGGGCCGTATAGGATTGTGTTAAATTGTGTTGTGAAATTTTCTATAAAAGTTGTTTTGGATATTTTTTTTATACTCATTAATTATATACAATTTGGTAGGTAAGCTGATTATTTTTCTCCTCTCTCTGTTTCTTTCGATTCATTTCACGACAATTCCGACATATTTGGAAAAAAGGCTATTGTATCGTACGTAAGAAGAATTTCTTGTAGGCCTATCGTAAAATATTGTTCGGAGATTAACCGTTATTACGGTATGTCTATTGAGTAGTAAATTTTTAGTTATTTAACAAAATTTTCATTGGTTTAACATAAAAAAAATCACAGGATTTTTCTTTAATGAACACAAATGTTATGCGTGGATTCTAAATTGTGCTTTTCACGCGTAACATTGAATTTATTAATTATAGGCCTAAAAAGCGGCAGTAAATTTCATTTTTATTTTGACGGCCAAGGTGAGTTACGGTACACATTTTACTAAATCTCGATATTATAATTTTTTTGAATTACAGAAATTTGTGTAGAAAATTTTCTTTACGTTTTATATGAATTCATTCAATAATCAATTTTATTTATACAGGTAGGCCGATTTTTATTTTTCTTTCCAGTTCAATGACAATGGTAAAATTTTTAGTTCAAATTTAGATTGTATTCTAAAAAGGATGTTTTAATTTGAAATTTTAATTTTGAATTAGAAATTAAAAATGTCCTTTTTTTTTAGTTTGAGCGTTTGCATGGAAAATATTACGAAATTATGTTAGGATATAATGCAGTTTCATTCGGTTAGGGATATTTGTATAGAGGTTCGCTTACAAACAAAGCGACCGCTCTCAATTAGGAAATGTTTTAGTTTTGTTTACAGTGGATTGTGTGTAATTTTTTAGTGCATATGATCTATTCTTATTTAGTATAACTATGCAAATTTGTATTTTCACTTGGAAGCGATAAATTACTGAGATTTCTGTGATTTGAAAACCATACTGAGGTTTCTGTTGAAGGAGAGAGTTGTATCTCAGATGTGGTTTGCAAATTGCAAGTTCAATTCTTATGAAATTTGACGTTTCAAGTTGGAATTACTGTATTAAAATAATTTTTGGTAGTAATATTTAAATTTTTTTACTTTTTAATAACTGTTTAGAAAATTATTATTGTTTAAACCTTCAGTCGGAGTTAGCTGGTGCATTTGAAGCATTGACTCAAGTGTACACTCGGAAATGGAGCCTCATAGATAGCCAGTAACGTTTTTGTGGCGTCTGTGTGCTCCTCCTCAAAGCAAGAGGGTTCATGATTGTCAGAGAATGGATGACATGAAGTTTCTGGGGTTCATTTTTGTCTTTTGTATTTAGAGGTATTGAGGTGATTTCTGACAATAGTTTGAACAATAATAATTCTTAAATTATACAAACAGTTACTATGTATGGGCGCTTTTATATTTATACTGTACAATTTTGTTTAGCGTTTTATGACTTTTTTTTTATCTTCTCTGCTGTGACTGCCATAAGTGACCTTATTGGTAACTAGATTTGATTAAATTTTTGCGAATTTTTTTATATTTTTTCCGTGAATTTGGCCAGAGCAAATGTGTAGTTATTGTTTCGAAGTGAATTGTCGAAAGAATTTGATAAATTAAATATGAAATGATAAGCAGTACAGAAACACGTTTAGAATAAACTTTTTTTTTCAAAATTGCAAGACTCAGTTTGGGGTCAACCAAGTTGAATCCGAGTTCCATCAAGTGAGTTAGTCGACCGGATAGGTGATCGATCACCAATGAGAGAGAGAGAGAAGAGAAACCAGAATGCGCATGGACTTGGCGCAGGATGGTTTCGGAAGAGAAGAGAGAAGAGAGGAACCGAATGCGCAGGGACTTGGCGCAGGACAGTTCCGGAAGAGAAGAGAAATTTACGTCTGCAGGGTCTTGGCACACGAAAATTTCGATTGAAGATATCCCTCAGTCTACACCATCTTTCTTCACTTGTCATATGAATGTGGCCGTCATTTCTTTGCCTCCTTATCTCTTCATTCACCTTTCTAGCATAAACTATCCTTTGTTCTCCCTTCAGTTTTTCAGTATCCCATTTCTTCCCTACTTTATTCTTTTTCAGAGTCTTCAGCCTCACCATATTTTCCATTACCACCAAGTTATGGTCTGAGCCAGCATCTGCTCCAGGATAGGCTTTCGAGTTCTTTACTGCATTCCTATATCTCTGTCTTACCAAAATAAAGTCAATTTGGAATCTTTCATTGTCTCCTGGTTTTTCCATGTGTATCTCCTTCTTTTGTGATTTTGGAGCAGTATTAGTCACCATGAGTTCTTGCCTTCTGCAAAATTCTACTAGCTTTTCTCCTCTTTCATTTCTTCTACCTAATCCGAATGGTCCAACCCCACTTCCATCTTTCCCCTCTCCAATCACACTATTCCAGTCCCCCATGATTATTACGTTAGCATTTCTTCCATGGGCTTCAATTATTTCCTCTATTCTATCACACATTTCTTCTACCTCTTCTTCCGGATGGGCGCTTGTTGGCATACACACTTGCATGACAAATGTATCTACTTTTTCCCCTTTCATTCTTATCCACATGATTCTATCTGACACACAGTCTAACTCCTCTATTCCCCCCCCCTGACCAATTACTGGGCCCAAAGGCCCCAGCACCGAGATAAAACTATAGAAAAGGATGCAGCCATGAAAATCTTGAGTTTTACATTGTGTAGGTCCCTCAATTACTGGGGGTTCAAGTATTTGGCTAATAAAACTATAGTCATGACAATCTTAAGCTTCACAAATCTTGATACAATGTGAAGCTCAGGATTTTCATGGCTGCGTTCTTTTCTATAGTTTTATCGTGGTGCTGGGGCCTTCGGGCCCAGTAATTGGGGGGGAGGGGCTCTCTCTCACATTTTCGTTCATTACTCATCACTCCCATCCACCATACGAAGTTTGGTGGCAAAGGCGCTAAGGCCGAATGAAGGGAAACTTGAAGATCGAATTTAAGCCTCGAAAAGTTGTTGTTGTTGTTGGTTAGCCGATCAGCCCACCCTGATCGAGCAAGCCGTCATGGAAGCAGGTGTCGTCTGTGGAGTTGTAAGTTAACTCGATCCGATCTGCTCAGGCTGGTCTCTGACCTGTCAATGGGTGGTGGCTTTGCACCTAAAGACCGCATTCGGACCGAGTCGTGTCAGTGTTTTATGGATTAGGTGTATGTGTGTGTGTGTTTTCCGTACTGTGTGATGTCTGTGGGGCGTGGTATGGAATGGAGTATTTGATTATAAGGTCTCTCTGGTGTTATCTTAATGGCGCGAGGTGTTGGTGCATGATTGTACATGTAGTGGCAAGGGTGTTGTGGGTTAGTTGTCCTGCTGCCATGAATTGTGTTCCCTCATGTTTAAACGTTCCCTAATTTTCAGTATTTAGGGAACATAATTCCATGACAGCAGCGACAACTAACCCACAACACCCTTGCCACTACATGTACAATCATGCACCAACACCCCGCACCATTAAGATAACACCAGAGAGACATTATAACCAAATACTCCATTACATACAACACCCCACAGACATCACAGTACAGAAAACACACACACACACACCTAACCCATAAAGCATTCGAAAGGTTGTTGGAGGGTCATCTGGATCTCATCTGATCTTCGTGGGTGGAATTAGCGTCTTCGAATGCTTGTGAATGTTCTCGAATGTTCGCACGGATGGACTTGAGAATTCTCGAACCGCATAACCTCGAATGTGTTTCCACTTTATTATGGGGTAGGTCCTTAATTAATCAACCGCGTAACCTCGAATTCGCACATAGCGGGCTGCGTATTGCCGGGTATACCTGTAATGCAAACGTGGAACAAATGGATATGAGTAGGCTTTGGCAATATTACAAATTTCCATGACAGACTAAATATAATACTGAATGACCAATTTTTATATATACCCAATACGTGTGCAACGAACACCTTAAAACAAATAAACGACTCTTTAAAGTAATAACAGAAAATTATTTGTTATATACAGTATACCGTCAAATGGGATGAGTTGATTTGGAATTTTCACTTCTCGAACTCTGCTGAAAATTTCTGTGGCTAATTTTAACTTGTTTTGACCGACATAATGCCTATCGTAAGAGCTACCAAGCTACATACTAATAAATTATAAGTATTAATACTTTTTGATCATTTAATTTTAAAGTTATATCAACTCGCCCGGTTTCCGGGGTGAGTTGATAGAGCAGTAGAGCTATACCATTTTTCCCGACATTGGGGCGAGTTGAGATCCTTTGGGGGGGATTTAAAACAAAAACAAAACAAAAAAAATTTGCCTGTAGAAAATATTGCGATTGCGTATCAACTCATCCCAGTTTACTGATGTTGTTGGTTAGCTGATCAGCCCACCCTGATCGAGGAAGCCTGCGGCACGCAGGTAACCGATCGCCCTCTCCGGAGTGAACCAGAGGTTCAACGTACTAGTGATGTTGTGTTGTGTTCTATGTTGTGCTAGAGCGCTACAGTCTGTCATAATGTGTTCAATTGTTTGTGGTGTGTCCTGGCACAGGTGGCAGGTGTCGTCTGTGGAGTTATCTAGTCTGTGTTTATATGTTTGTAAGTTGGGGTGATGTCCACATCGGAATCGTGCTAAGTTAACTCGATCTGCTCAGGCTGGTCTCTGACCTGTCAGTGGGTGGCGGCTTCGCATTCGGACCGAGTCGTGTCATTGCTTTGTGGATTAGGTGTGTGTGTGTGTGTGTGTTTTCTGTACTGTGTGATGTCTGTGGGGCGTCGTATGGAATGGAGTACTGTATTTTGTTATAATGTCTCTCTGGTGTTACCTTAATGGTGCGAGGTGTTGGTGCATGATTGTACATGTAGTGGCAAGGGTGTTGTGGGTTAGTTGTCGCTGCTGCCATGAACTGTGTTCCCCTCATGTCTAAATGTTCCCTAACTTTCAGTATTTTTCTTTCTGTGTGCAGGTGTTCGAGTGTTGTTGTTTCCTGCTAGTTTCCAAAGTTTGTACCTGTTAGTACCCTAATCATGTTAAGTCTTGACGTACATTTGTTTTTAATGTCCTGAATGTGGTTTGCAAAAGATAATGATGTGTTGTATGTGACCCCAAGTATTTTGGTCCTATGAGTGTGTGGAATGTTGTTGTTTAGTGTAAGCTGTGGAGTTATCTGGTGTTGTTTTGTGTTGCTTGTAAGCAAGGTGATGGTTGATTTTGTGGGCGCTACTTTGAGTCTATTGTGTGTGAGCCAGTCTTATATACCGTTTATGTATGTTTGTAGGTTATTTGTAGCGGTGTCGATGTTGTTGTGGGTGGATGTTAGAGTGATGTCATCTGCATATGATAAGGTAAGCTTGTTATCTATGGGTGTTGGAATGTCATGCATGTATAAGTTGAACAGTGTTGGTGAGAGAACAGAGCCTTGAGGGACCCCGTTTGGAAAAAGCTTGTTTTTGGATGACTTGCCATTAAATGTGACATGCGAGTATCTTCCTGAAAGATAGTTGCTCAGCCAGCTTTTGATGTTATTATGCATGTTTGTGTTCAGTGGTGTAGTCCGGGGGTAACGCAAGGTAACGGCGTTACCCCCACTGGTTTTATTTTATTTTTAGCGTTACCCTACTGGTTTTATTTTACTTTATATTTTTTGCTGTTTCTACTGAACATTTTTGTAATACATACTCTCTCTAACTATATGTCTTTCCTAACCCCTTCAATTTCAACGTGTTTTTGGGAATGTAAATAATAAAATGTAAAAACGCTGTAGAATTTTATAGAAACGCTATGTAAGAAAAATTGTTGTTGCGTTACCCCACTGAAGAAATTACGACTACACCACTGTTTGTGTTGAGTATTTTGTTTATGAGAGGGAAGCGTGGGATAGCATCAAATGCTTTACTAATGTCTATTGTTGCTAATAGTGTACGTTGAACTGGTCGTCTGGAGTTGATGCCATCCATGATGTGCTGCGTGAGGTTAGTGAGTAATGTCGTGGTTGAGTGGTGAGGTCTGAATCAATGTTGAGTAGGCGATAGTGGTATGTGTAGGTTGGTGATTTGTAAGATTAGTCTTTGTTACTTTGGAAGGTGTGCAGAGTAAAATAATGGGTCTATAGGAAACTGGTTCTGTTGGATTTTTGTTTGGTTTGAGTAGTGTAATAATTTTACCTTGTTTCCATATGTCAGGAATAATACAGTGTTGGTATGAATGTGTGCTGATATTTGTGAGAGCTAGTATTCCCTGGGGGCCCAAGTGTTTAAGGTGTGTGTTAGATATGCTGTCTGGTCCAGCAGCCTTCGAATTCTTAATGTTTTTGATGATGATGGTGGTCTGGTCTGTATTGAAGGGTGTAATGGTCGTGTCGAGTCTGTCGGTTTTTTTTGTGTCTGGCTGTTTGTCTGTCTGCGTGTTTCCAGTTGTTCTCTCTGTTTAAGCGACTTATCTTTGCGTAGTGATTAACTAGAATGTTAGCTTGCTGTGTATATGTTGGGATATTATTTTGGCTGCGACAGATAGCCGCGTGTGAGGTGTGAATGCCGCTGTTAGAGTGGGTAATGCTGTTTATAGTCTTGTATAGCCTAGAATAGATGTATCTGTGGAGTGGCTTAGTGTTATGAATTCCCTAAATGTTTCTACAGTTTAGTGTGTGTGTACTTTTATTTCACAATGACAGGGTCCCACGATCAATGAAGGCACTACTCCGCCTGAAACAAAGCAGGAAAGAACCAATTTAAGTAACAGGACTTCTCAGGCCTACAATCTCAGAATACCGATAAGAATTTTTCCACCAGAACAAAGGCCATTTCAGTAAAAGAATTTCAAATGTACCACTCCAAAATAGCCTCAGAAGAGAGCAGTCATCGCCAAACCTTGGAAGACGAAACAGTTCCTTCCATGAGCTTTCGCCTGTAGGGCCCCATTTTCAATACAGTGTTCTCAAATATTCAAGCCCGTAGCATTCCGCCTCCGCCATTAATTCAGAGAATCACCTCTCTCATAATTAATTCGTGTCCTTCATTGTTAATTGAAGTTTATCCATTCCTGCATATCAATCATTGTATTTTGCACAATCCTAATTTAAGTAACTTATTATTTTCTGATGAACATTTATTTTCTTATATCAGTAAAAGGAAAACGTATGCAGCCTATTCCTTTTCCTTGATTATTTGATACCAAGATATCTGGTGACCCCTTCACAAACTAACTACTTCATTAGTTATCAATATGGTAGCCTATAAACACAGATGGTCAAGATACATTAAGAAATGTATCTGATACGAGATACTAGCTGACTGCGTATCAAAGATACAAGATATTTTCTAACAAACTGGCAACATACAGATAAAAGATACGTATCTAAGATACTTTCCGCAATGCAAAATACTTCTCCGATCAGTTTAAGTTTGGAGACTAAAAATAATAAAGAAAAGGGGGGGGGGGGTAAGTCGCTCAAATCATTATATTTTAAATGACATGCCTAAAATTAGTTTCAGTATGTAAACAAAGGTTTTGATCACTTAACTCTAATTTAATTTTGAAATCAAGCACTTTCGAAGGTTTCGCGGTTATGATATGATGTAAAATGTTCCATTTAATAAGGCACAAGACTGTATTATGACAGAAAAGTCCCTTCATAGGAGGGAAAATTTATTCGAAGCCGCGCGCTGCGCTACTTTCAGATGCTCTTTATTTTTAATTTCAGGCGCGCAGCTCGGCGATTACTTCCCACTCAATGTTATTTTCGTTCCCATTTGTGGTAAAGCGCCAAATGAGAAGAGCTAATATTTCCTAATCGAACTTAATTTAGCCTAACTTAACCAATCTTAACTTAACCTAACCTGAACAAAGGTGGGAAAGCCGTGGATGAGAATGGGATTGACGTTGAGTGGGAGTAAACCTAGCTAGATTTCAAAATTTTTGGAGGGGCAAGAAAATTATGGTTTTGGTGGTGGAGGGACAAAACTGACTTCGTAGTATGAATATTGTAAATGTAATAAATGCAACCAACTTATCGTTCTGTATATTAGAATTTATTACATCTAATTTTAAAAATATCACATTTTTACAATTACTTCATTTTAGTTTGACATCGGTAATTCTTCTGGGGGTGATCAGGAGGGGGGACAAGCTAGAATTTTGGAGGGAATTGCCCTCCCATGTCCCCCTTAGCTACACCACTGAATTAATTAATTATTAACTCCACAGGGTGTCTGAAAAGTCACTCCTTATTTTTAAATTCTTATTGCTCCTAAACGAAAAAGGATGAGAAACATTTCTTTAACCGAAATGAAGCTTATTTATTACCGTTTACTTTATTATAAAATTGAAAAGCTTCGACACAGTTCGTCGGACCGTACTTGCTACGAGACACCATAAACAGTGAGCGATACTTGGAGATGCTCCAAAATTTTGTGCGAGCTACCATTTCTGAATGGGAAAATGCTGGAAAATGGCTCTTCATACAAGATGGGGCTCCACCAGAGGCGTCATTTGCGGGGAGCCGTGAAGGGCGGTCGCCCCCCCCCCCCAAGCTCACCAGGGAGGCCTCCAAAGACCCTCCAAATTGTAGTTTCTTAAAAAAAAGGCACCTAATATTTTGTGGATTACCTATATAATGAACTGCTTAGTTTAAAAACTTTTTAGAATAATTTGAATAAAATGGCCTCTGAAAAAGAAGTGGTCAAAAACCTTAATTTCGATGTTTTGGTTGATGATTTTGAAAAAATGAAGTCTAGAAGATATCCTCTACTACATTAGGTGATATAAATTTCATGATTTATTGCTTAACTTAATAATATGATAGTTAACTGTAAATAACCAGCCTAGCTGATGCCATTTAATTATTCTTGTTTATATTAATTTGATTATGAAGTATATTGTGAGTAGCACTTAATAAATTTTGACATGTGAGGGGCCTCTCACTGCCTTCTTCGCACCCCCCCCCACGCCAAGCCAATTTGAAATGACGCCCCTGGGCTCCACCACAATTTGCATTAACTGTTGGTGCCTGGTTAGATAACGACTTCTCCGGACAGTGGTTAGGTCGTCGAGGGCCAGCGGAATGACCTATTCGAAGTCCAGATTTAACGCCATGCGACTTCTTTCTGCGAGGCTGGGCCAAAGAAGTGGTGTACAAATCAAAATCAAGGACCATTGATGAACTTTAAAACAAAATTCATAATGTTCTTGGTAATGTACCACGTGACTTCTTGAGAAAATCTGTTGCAAATGTACTGGTAAGGTTACAGATGTGTGTGGACAATACTAGAGCCTACGTTGAACTTTAACTTTGCATTAAAGCTTTTCAGTTTTGTAATAAAGTAAACGGTAATAAGCTTCATTTCATTTGAAGAAAGTAGAATGTGAGCAACACGTGGTGTGGTGAGACGAGAGCTTGGTGTGAATGATCTGAAAGTAAACGAGATGAAAGATAATAATGGAAGTTTGAGGATGATTTGTGCTTGTTTTCTCGACAATAAGGGTTGGGAAGCGGGAGATTTAAAGTTACACAAATTTTCAAGAAAGTTGGATATTTACAAGTTTCTGAGTTCGTTGGCAATAGATCTGTAGTCACTTCAGATAATTTTTATATATGTATTTCCACGTTAATGTATATTTTTATTGAATAACTTAATTATTTACTGCTACATTGCATAGATTACGTTGAATTGTGATTAATATTTAGTTTGGTTTGCCTTTAATTAAGATGTAATTTTTAAAATTATTTATAAACGTGATAATTGTACAAGGTACAGCGGTGTCTTTGAGCATTGCCTGTAGTGCGAGTGTTCAAGCCTCTATTACGAGGTAAGATCCAGTTAAAATTGTTTTACTGCAAGAACTTGTGAAATATCGAATTGTACGTGCATTTTTTGAAGTTTATTTAGCTCATATGTTTTTTGTGACTTATGAGTCCAAACCTGTGTAAGCGACATTTGTCTATCATTGTTTCAATAGGCTTCAAATTTGGAATCTGGAACAACGCTTAGGGGATCTTTTCCGTTTGGGGGCTGGCAGCGAATTTTAATGAAAATCGGGATACTAATGTAGTTTCGGTCACTGATTTCAAAAATAACTTTTTTTTTTTGGAGAAATGAAAAACAAACATGTTAGAGCACTTTAAATAATTAATGTGTTTTTAACGAAAATATCATGACTTAACCTAACCAATCGTCAAGGGCGTACAGTTGACCTAACCGGGCATTCAATTGACCTTCGTTATTTAATTGGTGATAATTATTGACTTTTTTCTGCTACTTTTACAGATCTGCCGGGATCCTTCAAAAAACGTATTCTTCGTTAGGGATAATTTAAAGTTGCACTTTTTACCGTTTGACCGACGCTTTGGCAGCGAAAGAACTGGGTATTTTTATCAAAGGAACACACTTTCCCACACTTAGAGCACTTTTTCATAAACAGTAGCAGTCAGGGCCGTAACTAGGGTTTAGAAATTAGTGAGGTCCAGATTTTTTTCGAGCGCGGCGGGACGAGCAAAATTCAGACCAAAATGACATCTACAAACACAACCCAAGCTATACACTAAACACAAACCGTATTTTCAACATAAAAGCCCTCTAATGTTTAATACACGCTCGACGCTCCCTCTTTTCAAAAGAAAAGCGGTAATATGCGTTTCATACACGGAGAACGGTTCAGTCTCTTTTTTTTTTTTTTAGGAAATAATTACCGAGGTCCGGACCTCGGTGACCTCATAGGTAGTTACGGCCATGGTAGCAGTTTGTGACTGGCTAAATTTAACACAATCCTCTGTAACTAGTTTAAGCTAGTTAAAACACATTATTTATTTAAAGTGCTCTCTAACAGGTTTGTTTTTCATTTCTCCCAAAAAAAGTTATTTTTGAAATCAGTGACCAAAACTACATAAGTATACCGATTTTCATTAAAATTCGCTGCTAGTCCCCAAACGGAAAAGACTCCGCTGAGGTTCGGGTGGGGAACCGAATTCCCAGTTTAATTGAAATTGTTTAGTCTACGGGAGCTAAACGTGAACAATCGGAACGTTTTGTGGCCCCAATTCCGAGGCTGAGCTTCAGCAATAAATTTGGAAGTCGAAGGCATGATTGGAAGCAAAGCCTATCCTTTCCTGCCCATCTACGACATTTACAACGGTTTTAGACACCAATGCAACTGGAACTAGCCGAAGTGAAGCAGTGATAGTTTACTTTATTTAAGTAGGAACAGGACCTACTGGTTGTATATATTTTTATTAAGGTAAGTGCGTTGTTTCAGTGTTAATTTAAGTTTAGATTATATGTTAGGGTTAATAATATATTTGACTTGTTTGTATGACTCAAGGCGTAAGAGTCAGGCAAACGAACGGTAACAATATCCCTTTTAGTTTAGGAGCAATAAGAATTTTAAAATAGGGAGTGACTTTTCAGACACCCTGTAGATAACGGTCGAGGCGGTAGAAGAACCAAATACCCTTTTCCACTTATTTAGAGTAAAATATGTACGCAAAAATCCGCAGAGTTCTGACCACAACGAGATTCGCGATTATCTTGTCAACGTCACTGCGGCTCTCACAATACTAATTGTGCTTGTGCAATAGTTCACACTTCGAGTTTAGTTATCATATATTTGGCACTCTCATTAGTTGGAAGATGCGTAATTTTTATTTCAAGTCACGACAACGGGGAAATTATGTATCTTGTATCAAATATATCATTTTAAGATACAAGATACAGATAAATTTGTATCAAAGATGCAGTATCACGTATAGTCCTATACTATCCATCTGTGCCTATAAGTTAGTGCTTATAAACTGGCACCATAGTGATGATAAAGGAACCTCAATAAATTGGTGACTAATATATATATATCTTCACGGCTAAACAAAATAGTTAAAAATGGTCAGTGCTGTGCTCGTTACTTTATAAATGTAATGCTGTTACCGTTACCACAGTCTAAATGTAACGCCGTTATCGTTAGTTACCATTTTTAAAAAGTAACGAGTAACGGCACCGTTACTCGTTAGTAACGGCACCGTTACTCGTTACCGTTACTTTTAATGAAATGTAAATATTATATATATGCATAGGTATATTATAATTTATATATACATAAAATATATTATATAAACACTCGCTTGTGCGAGTATGTGGTGGTTTGTATCCACTGATTAATGCATAGGCTGTGAAGTCTGTGCATGCCTTCATTGCGTTATGACTTATAAGGCATAATATTTAAAAAAAAAAATGAAAAAAATTACTGCGAGATTTATTACTAGGAATTGCAACATGACAGAGGATGTAGCATACTACTGATACTAATTTACTCATGCTAGAATATACCAGGAAAGTTTAGTTTTACAAAACAATAATAAGAAATACTAAAGAAATGAATCAAATGAGTTATTGTGCATGGCAATAATAATTGAAATTTATTTGCTAAATATACAAACTTAAGAACTATTATTCCAAAGATCTTTATTGGCCTTTAAGAAAACAAGCTTCTCAAAAGTTGCATCTAAGAACGAGCCTCGTTTCGGACGCAGTATATCCTTCCCAACTGAAAAAAACCTGCTCAACAGCGGCACTAGATGGTATAGGAGTGTTAACCCTCTCACGCCGACTGGGTCGAATACGTAGTTTCAAATATACGCATTTAGACTTAACCCTACAAAAACGTTCGGCGTTAAAGGGTTTAAGTTTAATAAACATATTTTTAAAGTTAGTGGATGGGAAGGATGCAGAGCTAACCTGCCGTGAAGGCCCAGATGAGAGGAATGACGAAACCTCTGTTGAACTTAGGTCCCTCCCTGCTCCAGGATTCTTCGCCTTTTTACTTTGACAGTGCTGTCAGTGTAGGGGGAGAGGGTGGATGTAGGTAGGCTGCCAGCATGGCAACATGCACATTGCACCCCTCGCTCATAGTTAAAGGACAAATTTTTAACGATTAATGAATAATGAGTGAGAATCTAAAGAAACTAATTGCGAGCTACGATAAAAAAGTAACGAGTAACGACTAACTAATGTATTTCCCTAAAAAAGTAACGTCGTTACGGAGTGTTACTTGATTTGAAATGTAACGCCGTTACTAAAAAAGTACCGCGTTACGTAACGGCCGTTACTTGTAACGCGTTACTGCCCAGCTCTGGAAATGGTTAAGGGAAATGTTCCTTTCAGTGATATCTTTATTGTTTACCAGAATTTTAGAACCTTCGCCATTAATTAATGCTACGATTAAATTTATACCTATGGTTAAAAAATACATAAGAATTATTCATGGTTTTACGAGCAAACAGTATTTATGCGGTTTTACTCTGACATCAAAAGTTTTTCCAGTTTAACCTACAATAAACTGAATCGTATTGTTTGTATATATCCGATAGAAATGAGACAACCAACTGCATTATCTGCGATGTTTTTTATTTGACGAGATTTAATGCTATTTTTATACTCGTAGGCGTACGGGCCGAGGGGTCTTGAGCGCAGCAGCTCCCCAGATTCGCAAGTTTCGGATATTTTCGGGCAAATGCTTCAAAACAATGTGGAAAATTAGATTTTATTAAAATTAGACTCGGATGTACTAATTAAACCAAACATAATAAATAATGACAATTTTTTTTGCTTAGCTGTAATGTAGCACAAATTGAAGACAAACCTTCGCAGCACGATGGACAAGAACCACTGGACAGTATTGCTCTCATCAATATCGACGAGCTTACACTAACAGCGTGATTGAAAATGATATTGACAAGATAATCGACATTTTTTGGCCAAAGGAAGGAAGGGACTCTTATTTATTCTCAGGTTTGCATTGAATTCACTTCCAGTTGGTCGTATTTTCATTTAGTGCTGAATGTTACAAATGGATTATTACGTCACCTCTGCAAAGAGTGACTGAAAACGTGCCGCAAGTTTCATTCCAACACAACAGTCGAAAAATCTGTTATGTGCTGGCAAATAACTTAAGTGTTTTTTAGTTTTTTTTTTCTAGAATATGCGTGAAAAATGTATTTTTATAATGATGGTAATGCTCTGTGAATATATGGGCATTATTGCGACAAAATCTTTTATTTCCTTGCCATGTTAAGTTCACTATGTTGGCATCGGAAAATTCGAACACCTTGGAAATTTTTTGGACAAATTGTGAGGCCCCCCTCCCCGGAAAAAAATGATGCTCCTACGTCAATGTTTATACTTTAAAGCAATTGGAATGAACGTAGTTTTTAAGTATAAAATTTTTAGGTTAAAAACTTGAGCATAAAACTTGCGAAGGTGAGCAATTTGGAGGTAATTTACTAAGCAGTCCGAAAGATCTTTGAAAAAAGTAAATTAAAGGTTCTGCCAAAACATTCTTTGTACAGGGTGGCCACAAAGTCCCTTTGTATGAAAAACGGGGGCAACATACAGATATACTGTAATTTCACTGCAAAGGGACTTTGTGGCCACTCTGCAGTTAGCCGAAGTTGCTGCAAAAGCAAAGGAAGAGTCTTTAGCTTCCTTTCTACAGAATATATATCTATATATATATATATATTGCTCTACCTTAGACCTACAGTTTAACGTGAATCCGAACAACGACCCACCATAGGTAGTCAGAAATTGCAAAGTCCTCTCCCGGACTCGATCTCATGATTAGGGCTGGGCATCCGGGATCCCGGGATATTATTTCACCCCATACTCAAACGAAAACGGTTTTTCAAAATTTAAAAAACAGGTGAACGAGCGTCAAAATAAATATACCTCATAATAAAACTGTTTAAAAGTCCCATGAAAACAGAATACGGGGAATTCCCGGGATCGAAATCCCGGGAAGTGAGCTGTCTACTTCCTCCGGGATCCCGGATGCCCAGCCGTACTCATGACCTCCCGATCAGCAGCCCAACGTATTAACCACTCGGCTACCCACGGTACCCATTTATCTATCAACCAATGTCATTGTATGAAATAGTGAACAGCGTGGTGGTTTGCTGCGCGCCGACTGCCGTCACCAGGCGTCGGACCCGGGGCCGGTGGATTCGTAGTCAGCAATTCTGACCACCACACCACCGATGCGCATATAGATACATTATACAGTATACATACCAGAGCGCCCACTGCGTCTTGCGCAGCAAAAGCCTCCGAAACACAATCTAAGTGTGGGGGACTGGAAGGGGCGTGTGTGTTACGAAATCTTTCCCGATTCTCCCTTAATGTGTTTTCTAAATTTGGCGCAGATTACCGTTCAGTCTAAATGGAGATACGTACAATACTACTAAAAATTTGGTAAAAAAAAAAATTTACATTAGTTTAAATTAAAAAAAAACAATTTCAAATTAAAAATTTTACACAAAGGTTAATGTAGGTTAATAACAACAAAATTACATGGCCAATTAGAATAATCAGAAAGTGAATACTTTCTTCAAAAATTTATTAGTTCGGCGGACGTGTTACTAAAACCTTCCCTGTTCATACTAAACTTGGAGCAGATTCCCCGAGCCGTTTAAGCGTGTATGAACGAGCATAGAACACACAGATAACATCATCATCCCATATATATATATACACAGGGTGTCTCATAAGTCCGGCATCATAGGAAAAATAATAAAAAAAGGCAAAACAAAAGCTTTTATTTACAGAACGTGCTCAATATGTCCACCATTGCTTTCAATACACAAATTCAGACGTGATACCCAGTCAGCAAACACACGATGAATGATGTCAGGAGTAATGGTGTTACATGCCCCAATAATGCGCTGCCGCAAATGTTCAACACACCTAATTTTCTTTGCGTATACCAGTGCTTTCAAGTGGCCCCAGATATAAAAATCTAGTGGCGTGAGATCCGGGTTTCTAGCTGGCCATTCCACAGGCCCTCGACGTCCTATCCAATGACCAGGGAATTGTTGGTACAGGTATTCCCTTACTTGGGTGCTGTAATGTGCAGGAGCGCCGTCTTGCTGGAACCATGTTGGGAAATTTCCTTCTTCGTTCAAGACACTGGGAAATGCTTCTTCCTTGAGCATACGAAGGTAGGTGCCTCCAGTGACATGTTCATCGAAAAAGAGGGGGACTATGATGCGATCCTTCCAAATGCCATCACCCGAGATGCACCTTGTTCCTTTGAAGAGGTATACCAGTGAGGGTTGTTTTGAGACCAGTAGCGGATGTTCTGTCGATTTACCTCACCATTTCCATAAAAAACAGCCTCGTCACTGAACAGAATGGTGGACGGGAAATTGGCATCCTGAGCATATTGTTCCGTAGCCCATTCACAAAATTCCATCCGCCGGTTGGGATCATCATCGCTTAATTTCTGTTGGATCTAAAGTTTATATGGATGCCATTTGTGAGCCTGAAGAATGCGATGGATGCTACTTTTCGACACTCCTGTCTCGGCGGACAATCGCCGAAGAGACTTATTGGCATGGGCGCCCGCAGGTAGGGGCAAGGGGGGGCGCTTGCCCCCACCTGGAAATGCCAAGAAAATATATTAAATATTTTCTAAGAAAATATTTATATCCTAAACTTGCTGAAAAGTATCCAACTGCCTCCTAAAGGGTGAAAATTTTTATTTGTGTGCATGATAAAAGGTTGCTACCTTTTTATTTCTTCAGAAGTCCCCCCTTAAAATTACTTACATTTACTTCAGTGTGCTTTTTTCTTCATTCTATCATGTTTCTGTTATAAATAAAATAAATGATTGTTATCATGTGCATTGTATGTATATACAATATATATTTGCATTTTCCATTACAGAAAATGCAACACTAAACTTGCTTAGAATTAACCTGCTGGTTCCTAAGGGGTCAAAAGTTTTTTGCTTGCTCCAGTCCCTACCTATTAATACATTAAATTTTGCCCCCCCTTGGAAAAAATCCTGCGGGCGCCCATGCTTATTGGGACTTCTGTTAAAATGAGCCAGGATAGCAGTCGCTGTATCATCGTCAATGGACTTCCTTGAAGGTCCACTGCGTGGTTTATCTTCTATGGATCCTGTTTCCTTAGACTTTGCAACAAGTCTGCTAACACAACTCTGTGTTATTGGCTCGCGGTCTGGATGCAGTCTGTTAAATTCAGCAGCGGCCTCTCTTTGACTCCAATTTCCTATGAGTAGAATTATCTGGATTTGTTCTTCCTTGCTCAGACATTATGGCCTGTAGAAAGAGAAAAATATGAATTATGGTTTGTAGAAATAGAAAAATATGAATTTCTCCTATGATGCCGGACTTATGGGACACCCTGTATATATATATATATATATATATATATATATATATATATATATATATATATATACAAAAGAAAAAATAAAAAAATGTATTTTCTCAGCTCACTGTATAACCCTAAAAAATCTAGTAGGCTTATGTACCCCGGTTGAAAACCCCTACGTTAGAGCGTGCTTGAACGCGCACAATTTTGCATAATCTATGAACCCCCACTAAATAATCTGACTGAAATGCTGGCCATTACCTCGAGTGTGTGTGGGGGGGGGAATACGTAAAACACCTCTGGGCGTGAAAGCGTATACATTTCCTCGGACGATGAAATACTTATCAAATTGTATTACCTTACCCTGTTGTAGTATCGTGGCTAGCGCCGTCTTCTTCTACTCGAAAGGTGGTGAGTTCGAATCCTGGTGAGGTAATTTTGTGTGTAGGCCTATGTATATATTTGTATATAATTTGCAAAAACTGGGTATAAATATATAGTTTCAATAAATTACGGTACTTTTTATATGTTGTAAAAACATAAAACATATATTTTAAATATGTAAAATAGACGTTTCTTTAAACTTACACCTACAGGCATAGGCCTCATAACTTTATTCAGCTTTTATATTTCAGACCAAAAATATAGTTAAATATATAGCCTTGTCTGAAGCAACTAAAGTTTTAATTTCATTTGCAACCCCTAAGGCATAAGTAATGAAATTGTGTATGCATTACTTCGTGTTTACTCTGTTCAGCCAAATATTAAAGTGATTAAACAAATGCCAAGCAAGCACAGGTAAGAGAACAGAGAAATAGTTATGAAGCCTACGACTAACCGAAAAATAGTTTCAACTGTATTATCACAAGAGTTTTTCACTTAAAAAAAAAAAAGGCTGTCTGATTTTACACATTTTGTAAGTTTCGCTGGAAAAATAAACTGATTTTCCCATTTAGGCTGTTTTTTTTTTTGTTTTTTTTTTTTGCTAAACACAGGACGGGATCACATTGAGCACTTCCCGCGATCGCCAGGTTAAAAACTACTGTACTGCCCTTGGTTAGGTTAGGTCGTGATATTTTCGTTAGTTAGCCTTATATGTAAGCCTAACTAAAGAAGGCTGGGGTCCCTATTCTTCAATAGCTCCCTTACTTTACATTGTACTGTACATACACACAATATATAACATTAATTACTGCACTTAGTTTACTATTAGCAAAGTACCAGTTTGTTTCAGTAGTATGGTATAAATAAAGTACAGGGTGTTCGAGAAACAGTGCTTCCAAATAATTAGTCATATTTTTCTTAATATTTATACAACATACATGGTTCTTTACATTTCTGAAATGTCCAAATTTAGAACACTTTCACATGATGACCATCATTCGTCACTACAGTGTGTATTCGACTCTCAAACTTCATTACAACCTTAGCATTGAATTGAATAGAATAAATAGCCTTTATTGATAAAATAAATAGTTTACCATTATTGTTTTAACAAATAACTGTGAAATTTGACTTTTAAGCTTTAGGCTTTCCAGGGCTCTTAAAAATAAAAGTTATTATCATCAATAATACATAAATAATGAATAAGAATTATTAAGTACAATGATGTATTAATATTAAATTATTATTATATATAAAACAAAGTTATTATTGAAGGTATGATACCAATATTATACAAGGAAATTAATATTAGACACGAGAGATGAACAATGAGAGCAAAATGCTCTTGTGGAATGGATTCAATAACCTCCGATTCTTTGACGGAATTCTACCTACCTGGGTTTGTCATGATACAAGTGTGTTTTAACATAATTCCATAGATAAAAGTCCAAAGGGATTAAGTCAAGTGATCGAGGTGGCCTATCCAGCGCTGAAACACGTCAACATGAACGGGATTCACCAAATGTGAATGTTTGGTGTGTTGTCACGTAACTGCAAAATCAATTCATTTTTCTCTGACGAGTGTACCGTGACTGGAGCGAATTATCTTAATATTATGCCGACATTTTTTCTTAAGCAAAAGCCACGATTTTGAAATGTTCGTAACTTTGTAGACGCAACCTTTCCTCAGCGCTGGATAGGCCGTGGTGGACAGATAGAATGGCCACTTCTATCATGTGAATAGAATCTGAATATCTCTGGGTTTTTTTTATCTGTGGACGTATGTTTAGGTTTGTCACAATACACGAGTGTTTTAATATAGTCCAGCAGAACTTCGCCAAAGAAATAAAAATCACTGGGTCAATTCTACAAGAGCATCTTGCTAATGTTCGAGCATCGAATACACACTGTAGCGACAAATGATGGTCATCTTTCACTGTAATAGTGTTCTAAACTTGGACAGTTTCGAAATGTAAAACAATCATATGTCTATATTGTATACACACATTGATTAAGAAAAATGACGTTATTTTCGCACCATTATTTTTTGGACACTGTTTATTCAACAGCAAGAGTTAATATGATCCTAAGACACGTCAAAAGAAGGGGGTTTTTTAAGTTATTCGATCACTTTCAGGAGAGTAATATATACAGGGTGGCACAAAAGTCGCGCACCATAGGAATTTTCAGTGTTGACTATAATATGGAGCGATCGGTTAATCGGTCCGTACTTCTTTGATGGTAATGTGACAAATGACACTTGTATACAAATGGTGCAGACATTTTTAATGCCTATTCTGTACGACATTCCACTGGCACAACGGGCACACCTGTGGTTCCAACAGGACGGTGCACCGCCACATTTTGCAATCATCATCCGTAACTTCTTAAATGCGACATTCCCAAACAAATGGATTGGACGGCGAGGTCCAGTCGAATGGCCACCAAGGTCACCAGACCTCACGGCTCTTGACTTCTTTCTGTGGGGACATCTCAAGTCGATCGTTTATACCAGGGGTGGCGAACCTTTTTACAGTCGTGTGCCAAAAAAACCATGTAAACCATAAAAAAAAAAATTCGCATGCCCACCGAAGTCTGTTATTTTATACTCATGTTTTGGATAACAATTTCCATGCTTAGGCGTGCCAGGCAAATTTGATCGCGTGCCATAGGTTCGCCACCACTGGTCTATACTGATCGTCCCAGAAACATCGAACAACTGAAAGAGAAAATCAGATCCCAGTGTGCCAAGATCAGCAAAAGCGTGTTAAGAAAAACTCAATCATGTTTACATAGATTCGAAAAGTGTATCGAGATTGATGGCCAGCAATTTGAACATTTACTTTAATTTGTCGTATGATGCGCGACTTTTGCGCCACCCTGCGTATATACCGAAATTTTAGAATCTAAACGCATTTCGGAGACAGTCCACCGTTATTTACCTACGTTTACTTCACACCAGGCATGGGGTAATTGTAATTTGCAATTGTAATTGATTTCACTTTCTCAATTGCTGTGTAATTGACTCGCTAAAAATGTAATTGTAATCAATTACATTCACAGTGACAATGAGAATGAACCCAATGAACACTGAACAATTCACCTGATATTACACTGGATGCTAATTGAACTGTGATTTAAATGTGTTTAAATAGAATACAAGCGGTAGCTCGCTATCGCCCTCCGGATTTTTTTTATTGGTTGTAGATTTAAAATTATATTATAGGAAGAAGTGGCTAAGCGACAAAAGTATGGCATATCTCATATATATGGCATATCACTGGATGGTACAATCGTAACCACTAATACTTTATGAAATATCGGTAATATAATTACAAAAATTGTAATGAACCGTAATTGCAAATCGATGAAAGAATGGAGCTTAATATCCCAATTAAATTGCGAGTCCTTTCGGGCAATCCAATCAATCACAAATGTAAAGAGAAAAAGACACTTTTTCACTTTTTCATGTATTTTTTTTTATTATATTATATGAGGCCCTCATAGGAAGAAGTGGCTAAGCTACAAAATTTTTAAAAAACTATTACCCCATTACCCCCACCCCTCTACTCCATTACCCTCCCGCCCCCACTCCCCCATACACAAGTAAAAAAAGCCATTACCCCCACCCCACTCCCCCAATTACCCCCCGTTCTCCATTATACTGCTACCCGCCCGGGCGGGTAGCAGTATATATATATATATAATGTGAAGCTCAAGATTTTCACGGCTGCGTTCTTTTCTGTAGTTTTATCGTGGGTATGGGTATGGAAATAAAAAGTTAAGGTTGTAAATTAATGGTAGACTTTTTTCTTTTCATTTATATTAGGGGTTTCTATGAAAAGTAATTGTAAATGATTAATTACTTTTCAATGTAATTGCAATTAATTACATTTGCAGTAATTGTAATTGAGCACATGCAAAATAATTGCCCGATACTGCTTCCTACGTTGTTCACGTGGGAAACACCCTGGCTGGCCCGTGTGAAATGGCCAGATCATCGAAATCTGATGCCTACGAAACTAATATATATATATATATATATATATATATATCGTGGGACACCAATTTCAGTGATCCTCCCACTTCATACGTCGGACTAGGGTTTCTCAACCGGGATCCCAGGCGGAAAATGATAACCTTAAATCCCGGTACGGGCACAGCAAATCCCGGGATTTCCCAGGTTTTACAAAGTATTCTAAAAACATTATTTCAAGTAGTTTTACGTTAATTTACTACTGTATCTAGAAAATACAAACAAAGACTATGATGACAAATTTATAACAACATGAATCACGTTGCGTTGTACAACTCGAATAGTGCCTATAATATGCCCTGTATGATGTTGTGCATGTGTAATATGACTGGTATTTTTTACGAATGACTGACTGAAAGTCAATCATTTGATTCCCTTGAATCGAACATTGTGTTTTAGTGGATTTTAATTTCGGTTATTATTTTATTCAGTGGCACACCTTTTGTTTTTTTTTTTTACTAAAAATTAGTTAGAAGTATACAAAAGGTGTTGATTCGTATAAATTACACTATAATATAATTTATTTTTGTTGAAGTGCAAAGCCGCAAATTAGCATTGTAGGCACAGTCGCCTAGGGCCCTAGGCTATATATACACCATATTTATGTTTCAGCGGTGTTTAAAACGGTCTAGACTCTATCCTTTATTATATTTATAATTATTATGTTAAAATATTTATATATTTATACTTAATAGTAACAAACTAATCTAGATTTATCTAATGCTTAAACATTTTAAGATTATTATTTTTTATAAACCGGGAAATCCTGAGATCCCGGGACGATGGCCGATTTTGTCCGGAAAAACGGGATAGTGAAAATCCCTGAAAACGAGAAACCCTACGTCGGACAAATCAAGGGTCCAAAAAAAAAATATATATATATATTTATATACACGCATACAAAGAGTTGACAAAAGTAAATAGATACCACGATAATTGCCCTTAAACTTGTTAAAAATTAATATAATCTGCTGAAACCAAGTTGTCGGGGTAAACTAACTAACTATCGAAGATAAATTAGTATGTATTTCACAACGCACTTAGGCAAAGGTTTCCGAGAATTAAGAGATTTCACAAGAGGTCGAATTATTGGACTTTTGGAAATAGAGTAAAATCAGTGGAATTTCGCGGTTTTGCATTCCATTGTCAACAATTAACGGTCCATGCCGTCAGAAGGCATGCAGAAACGAACCCTTCCCAAACGGCTGTTGAAGTTGCCGTTCAAGTTAAAGTTAGCTCTAGGATCAACAGACTAATATCGTCACGAAATGGGCTATTATTGAGGAGTAGCTACAAGCAAGCCTATGCTCACCCCTGGGAACATTGCCCGTCTGAAGCAGTGGGCAACATCGATGGTAAAACATGATTGTCTTTTGAAACAGTAGTTTTCTTAGATGAGTATTAATTTGCTTCATTTCCAGACAATTGGTGTCTGTGAGTATGGACACGTCCATCCCAAGAATTTCCTCTGAGGTATTTGCAAGCTACGTTAAAACTTGGGATATTTTCTTTAATGGTATTGTAGGTGCAGTCTGGAGCAGTGGACGAAGAAAGAGATGGCGGTCTGCACAGGAACGGTTAATTCAGTCAAGTATGTAAAGATCCCCGAAGAGGAGCTTCTACACATTTTTTTCAATGAAAATGTATCTCCACACCAAAATGCATTCATGAAAGATAGAGCCCCAGCAAATACCGCTCGTGCTTCGCAGAGGTGGCATAATAGCCACGAAATTGATCAGTCTCCGGATAAGAATGCAATAGTGTGTGTGACTGTGTGTGATACTTGACAGAAGGTCATTTAGGAAGCAGCAACCAAAGCCTACATCCATGGAAAGTCTCATCAAAGCCATGAAAGAAGAAAGGGCTACGAAACCTTAAAGACAAAGAGCAAAGCTCATCAAAGAAATGCCACAGTGTGTATCAGCTTGACATAATGCATAAGAGAAAGTAATACGATTCCAAGTACACTATATTGATTCGATAAATTTGCTATTTACTCCTTCATTTTCAAATAAAAAAATCTTTGCTAAAACCAAAGTTATCTATTTACTTTTGGCAACCCATATATATATATATATATATGTGTGTGCGCGCGCGTACATACTGCCAACTATGTCATATTGCTGCACATGCCAAAGTTATGTAAAGATCAGGAATCACTTTTAAGGAACAAAAACCTACCTTTTTGAAAGACTCGCAGGTGCTGCCGCATGCGATCGTGGTGGGGCCGTAGCAAAGGCACTTTGGTTATCCCTCACGTTTTCCCATAAATCAAAATGTATAAGATTTATTGTTATTCAAACTAAATATATTAGTAATAACTAGTCGCCTAAATTACGCTCATTTTGTGTTCCTTTGCTGACAACAAAACGATACTTACATAAGAATGTACAGAAGCGCTTGTAAAAAAAGTTTAGTACAACGTATATTATTATTATTATTATTTCTGGTCGTATATCACAGTACCCCCGATCCAATAAAGCATTCTTACCTTGTGTCCAGTGCGGAGACGACTTCCCTCTTCTATAAATGTTTCGAATAAATTCTCCTTCCCATGTGTGAAACGCCACATTTCCAACACTTCACCAAGGCCCAAGGGTGGGCGGTAAAAAAAAAAGAGGGTAAAGTTTACTGGGGCCCGGACAGCCAAGGGGCCCGACACAGCCCAATTAAGAAAATGTTTTAAACCATTCTTTTCGTAGCTTTATTGTCAATGATGTACCGTATCTATTCATTCTGATCTGATCTGGATGTAATGCATTTATTGCAATAAAAATATAAAAAAATATGCATGAATGACCTGTCTGAAGCCCAGGTGGGGGGGGGGGGGTCAAGAGTTACTGGCAAGGGGTCCGACATGCGACTGTGTACCGGCGCCCCTCTTATTCATGCACACATCCTTGTGTTATGAGCAGCGCTTTATTGTAACTTGGACTCTTATTCTCAAACCATTTTTAACGAACAACGAACACTACTACCAAATTCACTGGAATAAAAAATGGTCACTATTTTTGTGGGTATGCGAAAAGTCTCAATCCAATGAGAATTACATTACTTACTTAGCCTACTTAATTACACTTAAGTGTTTTGAAGTGAATGGGGAACATTATGATAAGGTTCCATAAATAAATGTATTTCCCATTGGGCAGAGACCTTTTGGCCACCCGTTTTACTCTTACGAAAGCACATCTTGCAATTCATTCTTTACTCACTTCTTAAACTGAAAATAAACTGCCTCATACTCGCCTTCCAATAGTTTAAACAAATTACCCAATCATTTGATCACATCCACCCTACACGAAGTCTATCTGACACTGAATTTTGAAAACTGTAAACAATGTATTATATACATCACAAGATGCGAAACACACTTTTTTCCATTATTTATCACTTTATTTCGCAAAATTAATATTAGGTGCACTCCACCTAGCATATGGAGTAAGAACTAAACTTTGCCCACGGAAATACTCGCATGATTCAGAAAATTGAATATTATATATATTTTTTGAAGATGAATAGGATAAATTTATACACTAAATTTATTAACTGATTCTTTATTTGATTGCGTATTAAATTATGCAATAATAAATATTAAATTATAGTTTAAGCTTACAACGTTTTTTCGCGGTTAATTTAGTTCTCCTCCAAACACTAGGTGGGAGAAGCAAAAAAAAGCAGTTAACACAGTTAACAAAACGAAATATAGGCGGAGTTTCATATCTCGTTATAAACAACCTTTGGTATTACATTACTCCATTAGAATAACACCATGTCTCAAGGAAGTTCATGATTGAAAGAAATTTCTTTACCATTATTTTTCAGTGGCCTTATGTTTCCAAACTGTGTCTGGATTCTGGAATTTCGCAAAAGCCAGGAATTAAAATTTCAGTAATCGATGTTTTGTTTATCAAAGCTATATTTTATTCCTAGAAAAATATGTTTGCGAACAATATTGATAATTAATCAACCTAGTTTAGGTTTTTGTGAGCTGACGAAAGTCGAGGCAAACTATCTGTTAAGTTATGCTTTCTTGTCATTGCCGCAAACTTTTATCAAGTAAAGTGAATTAAATATTTCATTTACTATTTGTTTTGCATTTTTTGAAAGATTTAAAAGGAATTTAAAAGGATTTATTTGTATATCATTTATTTTAAAAATTCAAGTATTAGATAAAGGCGAAAAACCGTTGCACTTTGGCTGGCCACAAATTTATTTTCACAGTATTGCACAATGTCATGATGATAATGTTTGGCGTTGTCTGAACTCCAACGTAACAGCAAAGGTCATGTATAGGAGGAGACGGATCACCTGAAGATCAGGGCCCCCAGCTTTCTCTAGTTAACCTTATAAGGCTAACTAACGAAAATATCACGACTTAACCTAACCAATCGTCAAGGGCGTACAGTTGACCTAACTATTGGTTAGGTTAAGTCGTGATATTTTCGTTAGTTAGCCTTATAAGGCTAACGAAGGCTGGGGTCCCTGATCTTCAGGTGATCCGAGGAGACCTATACCTTTACTTGAGGTCCAAACCAAGGGTCGCTATAGCATCCGAACGCAAAGGACGGTCACCCATACAACTATTAAACAGACCCAACGTCGCTTAACCTTAGCAATCAAACGGGAAGTGGTGTTGCAGAGCGGATAACTGAAATTGGTGGTCAGTCTCGAAGTCGTGGGCGATTTCTCGGACAAGATGTTGAAAGGGCGCTTCACATATCTCCATCTCAGTGTCTTCTGTTGGATGAATGACATTAAACGGATGAACCAACCATTTACACATTAATATACCCATACCGTAAACTTATATACTTATCATTCATCCTCCTACATCTGCAAGAGGGCAGACCTTAAAAAATATTGGGTACAATTTAGCCGTTATTTACCTGTATTTTTCTATATACAGGGTGTACATAAAGTCAGGATCTATTTTTGTGAAATAATTATTTTTTTTCTATTTTTCTTTTCAGAAGCCCTTAGAATGAATACAGAAGAGCGTGTGGCAATAGTAATTTGGCGAATCGAGGGAAAGAAATACAATGACATCAGAGAGAAGTTTAGAAAGAGATTTCATAAGCCGGGGCCAATAGACAAGACAATACGAAAATTGGTGAACAAATTTAAACGAACGGGATCTGTAAATGATGAAGCAAGATCAGGACGACCGTGTATGTCAGATCTTACCGTGAATGCAGTACGCGGAATTATCACTGAGGAGCCACGTACGTCCGTTCGTGCTGCATCACACAGACTCGGCCTTCCGACGTCATCTGTGCACAAAATTCTGAAAGTTAATTTGCGGAAGAAAAGCTATCATTTGCAGGTTTTACATGATTTACATGAGGAAGATTTCCCTCTACGAAGTGCTGTGTGTGCTGATCTCGTAGAACAAATCTGGAGTGATAATTTAATGGACAACATTCTCTTTAGTGATGAAGCCACTTTCCATACGTGTGGAAAAGTAAATCGCCAAAACTGTCGAATTTGGGCAGATGAAAGACCGAATGATTTCGTCCAAAATTGGGAAAGAGACTCACCTAAAGTTAATGTCTGGATGGGTTTAACAAAATCTAAGGTTTATGGTCCTTTTTTCTTTGCTGAAGCTACAGTTACGGGGCTTATTTATCTGGACATGTTGCAGCAATTCCTTGAACCTCAGCTGATTGGGGATAGGATTGTTAGTACCGTCGTCTATCAACATGATGGTGCTCCTTGTCACTTTGCCAAAATTGTTCAGGATTATCTAAATGGACGTTTTCCAAATCGCTGGATCGGACGCGGAAGCAACAAAAGACCTTGGCCAGCGAGATCACCAGATTTAACCCCTTTAGATTTCTTTGCATGGGGCTTTATCAAATCGCACGTCTATCAGACGAAGATTACGAGTCTTGAAAACTTACGTACACGTATACGAACTGCTGCAGATAACATAACACCGCAAATGCTCCAGAATGTGTTTAGAAATGCTGCGGAACGATTTGAGCTGTGCAGGGATACTGATGGGCGTCACGTCGAATCCTACTCTTAATTATTTAATAAATGTTACCACTTTATCATTTTATGATTGAATTCCATATAATTTCCAAGTGCTTCACAAAAATAGATCCTGACTTTATGTACACCCTACATAACATGCAGGGTAAGAATTAATAACATATACTGTATGTAAACCCCAAGCAATTCATCTGTAATGAAATACACTTTTTACCTCCAACGTACGGCTCTTAAGTGCGTGGTCGATACACAAAAAGATAAAAGAACTAGGGAACCAGTTCAAATGGTTAATATAATTCAACCATGCGGTAATTAACCTAACCTATGCGTATTGCTCCGGTAAAATTAAATTGCTAAAGCTGATGTATTAGCTACTTTAGGTTGGTGTAATTGAATTTTATGTGTCCGAGATCAAAGTGCGAGTGTGCTATCAAGGATTTAATGATACCTTTTAAAAGGTATCGAAAATGTGTGGAAATGAGTCACTTTTTAAAATGATCAGAAAATGAATTTGGTTAATGGGATTAAAAACTTTTAAGTGTGTGGACAAAGAAAATGCTTTTAGGCTTTGCGTGAGTTGGCGTACTTGAATAAAATATTGTCTCAGATTATACCTTGATTAACTTTGGTTTTGTTTCCGGCCGAATTGCTCATTCTGACGAAAGTCAAGCTTGTTGTTTCGCCTCGTACCTACAGCTTAACGTGGGATCCGAACGACGACCTACCACGAGTGGTCAGAAATTACAAAGTCCTTGCCCGGACTCGATCTTACACCCTCCCGATCAACAACCCAGCGTCTTAACTACTAAGTTACCCAGGGTACCCATTTACCTATCAACCTATTTTTTCCTGGAGGATGAACAGCTGGGTAAGCTGCCCGCCGCCTGCTTTCGCCGGGAATCAAACCCGGGACCGGTGGATTCGTAGTCAGCGATGCTAATCACTACACCACCGAGCCACATGTAAGTCTATAACTGACTTACAAACGTTGAATAATTATTATAGGCTTAAATGAGTTAATGCATCAATGCATTTAAAGGATAAATTAATGTATGTAGAATTACAAAACGTAGATGAATGAATGAGTAAATGTTTGAATGTGTATTTATAGGTGTCTGGGTAGAGATCTGCACGGACACGGTAGGCCCGCAAGCCCGTGCCCTGCCCGGCCCGTGGGCGGGTATGAGTAGGCTTGTTGAAAGCAAGATGGACACAGGCCGAGTATGAGCTGAAAATATAATTTTTGGCTACTGAGCTTGGGCGGGAACGGGTTTCAACTTTCTTCGAGTGTGTAGCGAATGCTAAATTTTTTTTTTTTTTTAAATTTTAAATATTTGCAAATTTTAAAAGAAATGTTGCTGACATTAATTTTATAGTTGCTGCTTCTCGTAATACTCGATTTTGATAGTCACACACACACGTATAAATAATACTGTATATGGCGTAGTGTTATAGGTCGGTGACAGTGTCAAATGCTGGCCAGGCTGGGCCAGGTACACGTTTTACAAAATTCTTACAGGCCATGCTGGACACGGGCTTCAAAATAAAAACAACATAACGGGGCGAACCCCTAAAACTCACGGCTTAGGGCCGGGCCTGAAAAAGTAGGCCCGTGCAGACCTCTACGCCTGGATGAGTCTTCATCTTTCCATGTGGAAATTATGTAGTGAATAAGAGAATAATTAAATTTTGAAATGAGAAATTGAAGGATTAAATCAAATTAGTGAATAAGAGGATACACCAAGTTTGGACATACGGTTTTTAGAAATGTTTAATGAGTGTGTTTGAATCAGTCAAATTACGCCATGATTGATGTGTATAAGACATGCGTTGTAATGATGGCCTACCTTTAATGCGTTATGTATACGTAACCGGAACATATGCGAGATGTTCTAATTCATAGATTACAAGCTATTTAATTAAGATAGGTTTAGCATTTTATGCTTTAGAAATTAAGAATTTAAAATATCGTATAGGCCTAGACTGTCTATTATACATATTGGGCTAATCTATAAATATAACTAAAATTACATACCTTACGTATGGTTCTAAAAAAAGTCTGTAAACTCAACTTATGATCATCTCAAATCAAGCCCAGTCCGATTCTGGATCTAATAGGCCATGCGTGCTAAGGCTGCATTTAACGTTATTAAATTAAGCTCTGTCCCTATTTCAAATTATTAAACGCATAGAAAAACTAAAATGTGGGTCATACGAGTAACCATAATTGAAATGTTCCACGAAATTCTTCTCGGGGAGCAAGCAATCCACATCAATTCAGTAAGTTGGTTGGATGGTTGATCCATTTGGTATCCAAATGAGAGTATTGAGACGACTGGTAATGTCACCAACTGAAAAAAAAAGTCCTCTTTAGAAAGAGAGCCGAGACGAGCCAAATATGTTACGTGCAACAGTCTCGTCACTG
>JAJOZX010008035.1:150000-199148 GCA_023014485.1 Bathynomus jamesi | reverse complement strand
TTTGTAATTTGAACAGGTCGAGTACATTTGTGCTACCTCAAGGATGAAACAAATGTGCTACCGAGCTAATGATAAACGTACGTGAAAAGATTTGGATGGGACTATTTACTGAATTCAAAGCAATGTTGTTTCCAGTGATGATTAGGTACGGAGACTCCCTTCGTGACCCTTTATTCTTCGCAGTGTGCTACGCGCTGCGCGTACTTTGAATGTGTGATGCAATGAAGCCTTAGAAAAATTAACATTTACTTCTCAAGAAAGAATTTTTGTCTGTTTGTATTTGTATTTCGAAGAGAGATAATATTAATATATATATATAGATATATATATATATATATATATATATAATATATATATATATATATATATATATAGAGAGAGAGAGAGAGAGAGAGAGATTTAATAAATCCTCTTAGACTCTCGTATGAGATCGCATGTCAGTTCACGTTTTTCTGAACGTTTTTTAGACACAGACTTCTGTAAATGGTATCAAGTAAAATAAATTGCCCATTAAAATTGTATTCGATGTGCAGCAAATGTAATTGGCGAAGAGCAATAATTGTATTAAAAGAAAATCAATAACAGGGTTGGGGGGGGGTAAAAGACGTTTTTTCGTTCCCAATTTTTAAGCAAATTTGAAAGCTAATTTAAAAGTACTCGGACGAATATATATATATATATATATATATATATATATTTGGGGGATGAATAAACTTGGGGGATGTTTGTAGTATTCATTTAGCTATCTACAAAGGAAGGATATGTATATATATACACACTTCAAAATCACGTTAAGACAATTTTTGTTTTTAAAATTGGGCAAATGGAAATAAATAACAAATCGTAAGTTTAAAAACAAAACGACTTAAAAAATTGCATAAATTAAAATTTCTTGTGAAGGACATAACTTGAATCGCTAATAATGAATTAATTTTATGGGTGAGAATGAGTTATTGGCGGTGGAAAAGTATTGTTGTGTTTATTGATGTTGTTTAAATTGCTTTTTGTTGTTGTTTGTTATTGCTGTTGTTAATTATAATTAATATTCGTTCGGTTTTTACGAATCATGCTCTGAATTGGCGCATTTTGTCCCCCGTTGAAAGATTGCAAAGATGAACCTTACATTACATCGCGTTTGGAAAACAACGTCACTTGGGCTTATCAAGCTTATCCAAATCAGATGAATTATCTAAATATATATACATACAGGCAGGGCCGGATTAAGACCTTTAGAGGCCCTAAGCACTTAAAAGATTTTGGTGCCCCATATATATGTAATTCAAAATATAAACAAAAATAAACCATAAAATAAAATTTTATTTTTTGAAATGAAACAAAACTTACAGTAAGATGGAAAATAATGTTTATTTTTGTATACTTCCACTTCATTTATATTTGAAAAGTTTTCTCCTACTTTTTTTAATTGCAAAGTCTTTGATCAGATCCTCAAAACTAATCTTACGTAACACATCTGCTTCTATACTTAGTAGAGATAAGGCATCCAGCCTGCCTTGTTGCATAGTTGTTCTGTTGGTATTTTTAATATACTTCAACTGAGAAAATGAACGCTCAGCTGAGCAATTTGTGACCATTAATGTTAAAAATATACGAAAGGCAATTTCTACATTTGGGAAGGCACACTCAATATTGTCTTCTACAATTATTTTATAAAGTTCAGCATGACTGAATCTTGTTTTTACATTTTTTTTTGCACTGAACTTATGGCACACATATGAGTGAAACTGCTGAAGCTCAGCAGAGAAATTAGTGTTCAAGTCCTCTGGTAAGCATCAATCATCTTTTTACAACCCTGAGAATACCTTTCAATTTCAGTAGATGATGAAGTGGTGACATTATGTGGCACATCACTTAGAAAAGAAAATCGTAAATCCGACAATGGAAAATTTCTGTGGTGCCCCCCTTCCCTTGATGCCCTAAGCACGGGCTTATTTTGCTTAATGGTTAATCCGGCCCTGCATACAGGGCCTATCAGACGGGGGGGTTAGGTGGGACACTTGGCCTGGGCCTCAAGCTTAAGGGGGGGCCTCAAATTTAGAAACTTTCAGGTTTGAATATAACGTTTTGCAGTGAAAGTAATAACTGGGTTTAGCTATGGGCCTCAAGAACTGGAAGTGGACCGGGCCTCTCTAGACCTCTGAGAGGGCCTATATATATATATATACAAACTGGCTATTATATACTTACTTCAACTCCCAATTTTAATTTCATGTTGGAAAAATTTTATGGTACAAATTTTGTTCCCAGTTATATTTTTAGAAAAAGTCACAATTTTCTTTGGTGTTTTTCTTTGAACTTTTACAAAAATGTTTGTTTTTCACTTTAAATAAACTCTAAATAAACTCTTCAATATCACATTTAATTCCCTTTATAACTATAAAAGTCGTGATACACTTTGTATTCAAGTTAACTACTTGAGAATTTATTTGAAATTATTGAATAATAATTATTAATATTATTATTATCAGCGGGAATTTTAAAGGAACGTTTGAGGTAGAATGTTTTAATTAAAACTTGAGGTAAATTTCCTCTCAATAGATGAAATTGTCTTTATAGTTTGAGCAAAGTCGGTCCCTGTGAGGCGAAGACGCTCGTTGATCGAGAGTAAACGATACACAACATACAAAACGCGTCTCTCAGAATAACTTGGCTCACGGAAATTTCTGTCTAATATAAATAGTTTTCAATCCGCGGTAAAGGGGTTAAGCAGCCGTTATAGTACCCCAAATCTACTCCCCCAAAGTAGGTGGAGCTTAGGGCGGAGCTAAAATGGAATGATTTTGAGTATTTTAATTTAATTTTTATTATTATTATTTTGATTTTTCATTTATTTTTTATTTTTTAACATTCGTAATGGCAAGATTTATCTTTTAATAATGTAAGTCATCGTTCGTAACACACTGAGTAACGCCGTTTCTACTTAAACGAAGTGAAGACACTGACTGAGGTCGGGGTTCGAATCCCATGGTGCTGGTAATGATAATAATCTGGGAGTTATCGCAATGGGCCACTTTAGATGGCCTGAGCGCTATTGCCAATTTCCTGCTGACTATTATCATTAATGTAAACTCCATACAAACTTTCTTTATAGGCTTATACATATTCATATATCATTCAATGAAAATAAAATTAAAAGATTATTTACCTTTTTATTTGATCATTATATGATAATTAAAACCCACTCTAATAGACAGAGTTTATTTCCACAACAGTTTCGATGCCCACTGGCATCCTCTTCTGTATCCACCCGAAGAGGATGTCAGTGGGCATCGAAACTGTTGTAGAAATAAACTCTGTCTATTAGAGTGGGTTTTAATTATCATATTTTGACCTTCACGTAGAAAAAAGTGAAGTTGTTTGCATTTATTTGATCATTGTTCAAGTTTCAAGTGATGTTTGGATCACTCTGTATATATATATATATATATATATATATATATATATATATATATTATATATATATATTACTCATTTCTAAGGACGTCATATATAAGGACGTCCAGAAGAAATTTTAATGCAAAGTGTAAATAGATTTAAAAAATTAGAAAAGTAGGAAAGTTGCTAAGGACGCTTTACATCTGTCCTCTTGATCTGGAAAGAAGAGAGAGAGATACATACCATCCTTTACACATGGAAAATAATTAAAGGACAGTTGAAGGACACGCCCCGAAGAATCTCAAAATAAACCCAATCCCATTAACCTTTACAAATTAACGCAGAAAACAGAAAAGGAACGTGGACAGATCCTTATTCCCTTAGAGCAGCGGTTCTTAACCTTTTTCGTGTCATTTCCCCTTTCGACCAGTTCGCCCTACCCGAATTTCCCCTCCATTAGGATACGGAAAAGGTAGCCTCGAAGACAAAATTTAAAACATTAGCAGACTTATAATGCACACTAATTATATGATCACCAAACAAAATTTCTCCACTGGATTCCTGAAATTTCCCCCCCTGGGGGAAATTTCACCCAGGTTAAGAAATGCTGCCTTAGAGGGAATAATTTTGTAGTTAGAGGAAAAACACTGGCCAAGAATAATCAATCAATTAGGAGGGACAGAAACTGGTATAGCGCACGCTCAGGCCAACTCACGGGGCCCATTGTTATTGTTATTATTATTATTATTATTATTATGTCCCTTATCTGAGTAATTCAAGCGCAAAAGGTGGTAATGAAAATAGTAAATTTTTGAAAGGTGTTTGTTTCTCCGTCAGGCTACGGAGAAATGCTGTACAACGATGAAATGATGACTTTTTACACATAAATAAATAAATAAAAAATTCTTTAAAAATGTATATGGTGTAGATTAGATTAAATAGTTTAGTATTCATGCTACCCTTTATTTTCCGCTGTCTTCTAATGCGTAACCGAGTACGCGAGATAAGTGTACGCTTGGTGTGAATGAACTCTGAAACTATTTTCTTCATTATACTTTTTCCTACTTTCCTATAAATCTTCTTTCACCACTATTTTTCTACAAAGGGTACGAACGACTTTAATGTCTTCACTTAGCTTATTGCAGAGAAAACTTATTATTAGAAGCGAAAATGAAAATAAAAATGAAAATGAAAAGGTTTATTGGCAATCTAGAGTCCACATGACAAATATTATTAATACAATGAAGGTTCACATACTAAGGATAGAAATATATACAGTTGATTATAAATAATACAGTAATGTCGAAGTTAAGTGGAGCTACAGACAGACGTTTTCGTACCAAGAAGTCCATAGCTTAGACTTTAGAAGTTTAGAGGATAAACGGCAGGACTCATGGATAACTTGGAAAATCGGGTTGGTTGATTTTTTAATTCTTTGCATCAGACTGTAGTGAGCACGTCTTGTTACCTCCGGAGAGCTCGGGACATTCAGAATAATGTTTGTGTTTTATAGCTATTCGCCCTCTAATGTAGTTATGTTATGTACTAAACTCAAACCAATCTGATATCAACTAATGTTTAATTATTATATTATGACATATATATATATATATATATATATATATATACACACACACACACACACACCTCATTAACCTCATTTTAGTTCCGTGCGTTGATCTCTCTTCACACGAAGGCCAATCTGGTGGCCCCGCCTTTAGGCCTGGCTTAGTGGAAGCGCGAGTTGCTCTCTCGAGCTCTCCACCGCACATAGCCAGGTACACCCGGTTCATCTTGTACCGTCCTGAGCCAGACATCTAGTCTTCTTTTGAAGACTTCAACTTTGACCCCTGTAACGTTTCTGAGGTCTTTTGGAAGCTGGTTAAAAAGTCTTGGCCCCATGACAACTAAGCTGTTTTCCTTCAGTATTGAAGAGGTCCCGTGTCGGGCCTTTAATTTGGGAACACTACACATTCTGCCTTCCCTATTTTCCAGCGTTGTTTGGGTGGTAATTAGGTTTAGTTTGAGGTTTAGTACCAGATTTTCGATCATTTTCCATATGTAGATTATGGTGTACCTCTTTCTTCTTCTTTCCATGGATTACAGATTTAGTTTACATAATCTTTTCCAGTAGTTGAGTTCTTTGCAGCCATCAATCTTGGCTGTGAAATGTCTAAGTTTCTTCTAGTTTATTAGTTTCTTCCTTTTTGTATGAGGACGTCAAGACTGAGCAGTATTCAAATTTTGGTACGATCGGCGTTTTCAGCAGGGGACTCATTACTGTCTTGTCCTTTCTTTTGAACTTCTCAGTACCTGTCCCACGACTCTTTTTGCTTAGTTTTCCGCTATCTGATTTTGTCTCAAATTCCGCATCATCGGTCATTATAACCCCCAACTTTATGGCTTTCATACTTCTCTGAATTTCCTGTCTATCTGGAGCATAATATGCAGTTTGTTTAAGTTCCTCATTTCTACCATATCTTAAGAGATGAAATTTCTCGGTGTTAAATGTCATGTTGTTGTTTTCTGACCATTTGTATATTTTGTTCGTCCCTCTGCAAGGCCTCCACCTCTTTTGCGACAATGATTTATCTGCTGATCTTTGTATCGTCTGCAAAAGATGTTACTATACTGTTGCTCTTTACTTCACTGTCTATGTCTGTTAGCATGATAATGAACAGGAGTGGGGGCAGTACTATACCTTGTGGTACTGAGCTGTGTACTTCTGATTCTGATGATGATATACCTTGCATTTTGATGACGCGTAGACATTCTCTGAGGAAGTTGTAGATCCATTTTCCTACTTTGCCTGTTACTCTCATGTTTAATTTTATGTGCTATTATATCATGATCACATTTGTCGAAGGCTTTATCAAAATCTGTGTATATGACATCGTAGTTGTTATTGCCTTCAAGTGCATCTGGGATATTGTTGTAGTGTTCTATTAGTTGTGATAGCCATGATCTACCTGATCGGAATCCGTGCTGATTTTCGATGAATCTTTCCAGTGTCTCCAAGAAATCATAAATTTTCTTTCTAACTATTCTTTCAAATAGTTTGGTGAGGTTGGACGTCAATGACACTGGTCTATAGTTCTTTGCTTGAGATCTGTCCCCTCCATTATATATAGGGACAATGTTTGCTCTTTTCATGATGCTCGGTATTTCCCCAGTGTCTAGGGATCTTCTCCATATCCAGTTTTAGGGTGTAGCTATTTCATTTTTACAGTTTTTAATCAATAATGCGTTCCATTTGTCCGGACCTGCAGCTGAATGTGATTTCATTTGTCCTATTGCTCTCGCTACATCTTCTGGGGTAAAATCAGAGTATGTTATACAATCTCCTTGCAATTTCTCTTCAAAGAATGTAGTTTGTCACTTTTTGAGGTACTGAAGACTGATTCATACTGGGCTCTCAATGTTTCAGATATTCTTTTAGATCGTCCGTCAGTTCATTATTGCCTTTCCTTAAGGGCCCGATAGTGGCGCCCATTTTTGTTTTCCTCTTTGCATAGCTATAGAAGTATTTTGGATTTTCCTTTATTGCTTCTACCACATTTTCCTCTTCCCTCTCTGTATGGCCCTTAATCAGGGTTTGTATTTCCCTATGATACTCTCCAGTTTTTCTTGTATGTCATTGTTGTCTCCGCAATTATCTAACTTCGCCGCTACTCTCTTTCTTTTGCGGAATATTCTTCTCTTTTGCCTCTCTAACCAATTCCTCTTTCCTTTTGGCTGTGCTTTCTGAGCATATTTTACTAAAATTCTCAGCGTCTTTTCTTTCAAGGTTGTTAGCACTTCTTCAGTTGTTTTATTCTCTAAAACTATTCTCCACTCTATTTGGGCCATATGTGATCTAATTGCCGCCCAATTTATAGTCTTGGAGTTTAAGTTAAAAGTCCAAAATTTGCTTCTTTTTTCAGTATGTGTATTGTCTTTTAATGTTGTCGCCATATTTGTTGATATCTCGATTATATATATATATATATATATATATATATATATATATATATATATATATATATATATATATATATATATATATAATCGAGATATCAACAAATATGGCGACAACATTAAAAGACAATACACATACTGAAAAAAGAAGCAAATTTTGGACTTTTAACTTAAACTCCAAGACTATAAATTGGGCGGCAATTAGATCACATATGGCCCAAATAGAGTGGAGAATAGTTTTAGAGAATAAAACAACTGAAGAAGTGCTAACAACCTTGAAAGAAAAGACGCTGAGAATTTTAGTAAAATATGCTCAGAAAGCACAGCCAAAAGGAAGAGGAATTGGTTAGAGAGGCAAAAGAGAAGAATATTCCGCAAAAGAAAGAGAGTAGCGGCGAAGTTAGATAATTGCGGAGACAACAATGACATACAAGAAAAACTGGAGAGTATCTATAGGGAAATACAAACCCTGATTAAGGGCCATACAGAGAGGGAAGAGGAAAATGTGGTAGAAGCAATAAAGGAAAATCCAAAATACTTCTATAGCTATGCAAAGAGGAAAACAAAAATGGGCGCCACTATCGGCCCTTAAGGAAAGGCAATAATGAACTGACGGACGATCTAAAAGAATATCTGAAACATTGAGAGCCCAGTATGAATCAGTCTTCAGTACCTCAAAAAGTGACATAACTACATTCTTTGAAGAGAAATTGCAAGGAGATTGTATAACATACTCTGATTTTACCCCAGAAGATGTAGCGAGAGCAATAGGACAAATGAAATCACATTCAGCTGCAGGTCCGGACAAATGGAACGCATTATTGATTAAAAACTGTAAAAATGAAATAGCTACACCCTAAAACTGGATATGGAGAAGATCCCTAGACACTGGGGAAATACCGAGCATCATGAAAAGAGCAAACATTGTCCCTATATATAATGGAGGGGACAGATCTCAAGCAAAGAACTATAGACCAGTGTCATTGACGTCCAACCTCACCAAACTATTTGAAAGAATAGTTAGAAAGAAAATTTATGATTTCTTGGAGACACTGGAAAGATTCATCGAAAATCAGCACGGATTCCGATCAGGTAGATCATGGCTATCACAACTAATAGAACACTACAACAATATCCCAGATGCACTTGAAGGCAATAACAACTACGATGTCATATACACAGATTTTGATAAAGCCTTCGACAAATGTGATCATGATATAATAGCACATAAAATTAAACATATGAAGTAACAGGCAAAGTAGGAAAATGGATCTACAACTTCCTCAGAGAATGTCTACGCGTCATCAAAATGCAAGGTATATCATCATCAGAATCAGAAGTACACAGCTCAGTACCACAAGGTATAGTACTGCCCCCACTCCTGTTCATTATCATGCTAACAGACATAGACAGTGAAGTAAAGAGCAACAGTATAGTAACATCTTTTGCAGACGATACAAAGATCAGCAGATAAATCATTGTCGCAAAAGAGGTGGAGGCCTTGCAGAGGGACGAACAAAATACAAATGGTCAGAAAACAACAACATGACATTTAACACCGAGAAATTTCATCTCTTAAGATATGGTAGAAATGAGGAACTTAAACAAACTGCATATTATGCTCCAGATAGACAGGAAATTCAGAGAAGTATGAAAGCCATAAAGTTGGGGTTATAATGACCGATGATGCGGAATTTGAGACAAAATCAGATAGCGGAAAACTAAGCAAAAGAGTCGTGGGACAGGTACTGAGAAGTTCAAAAGAAAGGACAAGACAGTAATGAGTCCCCTGCTGAAAACGCCGATCGTACCAAAATTTGAATACTGCTCAGTCTTGACGTCCTCATACAAAAAGGAAGAAACTAATAAACTAGAAGAAACTTAGACATTTCACAGCCAAGATTGATGGCTGCAAAGAACTCAACTACTGGAAAAGATTATGTAAACTAAATCTGTAATCCATGGAAAGAAGAAGAAAGAGGTACACCATAATCTACATATGGAAAATGATCGAAAATCTGGTACTAAACCTCAAACTAAACCTAATTACCACCCAAACAACGCTGGAAAATAGGGAAGGCAGAATGTGTAGTGTTCCCAAATTAAAGGCCCGACACGGGACCTCTTCAATACTGAAGGAAAACAGCTTAGTTGTCATGGGGCCAAGACTTTTTAACCAGCTTCCAAAAGACCTCAGAAACGTTACAGGGGTCAAAGTTGAAGTCTTCAAAAGAAGACTAGATGTCTGGCTCAGGACGGTACAAGATGAACCGGGTGTACCTGGCTATGTGCGGTGGAGAGCTCGAGAGAGCAACTCGCGCTTCCACTAAGCCAGGCCTAAAGGCGGGGCCACCAGATTGGCCTTCGTGTGAAGAGAGATCAACGCACGGAACTAAAATGAGGTTAATGAGGTGTGTGTGTGTGTGTGTGTATATATATATATATATATATATATATATATGTCATAATATATAATTAAACATTAGTTGATATCAGATTGGTTTGAGTTTAGTACATAACATAACTACATTAGAGGGCGAATAGCTATAAAACACAAACATTATTCTGATGCTCCCGAGCTCTCCGGAGGTACAAGACGTGCTCACTACAGTCTCTGATGCAAAGAATTAAAAAATCAACCAACCCGATTTTCCAAGTTATCCATGAGTCCTGCCGTTTATCCTCTAAACTTCTAAAGTCTAAGCTATGGACTTCTTGGTACGAAAACGTCTGTCTGTAGCTCCACTTAACTTCGACATTACTGTATTATTTATAATCAACTGTATATATTTCTATCCTTAGTATGAACCTTCATTGTATTAATAATATTTGTCATGTGGACTCTAGATTGCCAATAAACCTTTTCATTTTCATTTTTATTTTCATTTTCGCTTCTAATAATAAGTTTTCTCTGCAATAAGCTAAGTGAAGACATTAAAGTCGTTCGTACCCTTTGTAGAAAAATAGTGGTGAAAGAAGATTTATAGGAAAGTAGGAAAAAGTATAATGAAGAAAATAGTTTCAGAGTTCATTCACACCAAGCGTACACTTATCTCGCGTACTCGGTTACGCATTAGAAGACAGCGGAAAATAAAGGGTAGCATGAATACTAAACTATTTAATCTAATCTACAATATACATTTTTAAAGAATTTTTTATTTATTTATTTATGTGTAAAAAGTCATCATTTCATCGTTGTACAGCATTTCTCCGTAGCCTGACGGAGAAACACACCTTTCAAAAATTTACTATTTTCATTACCACCTTTTGCGCTTGAATTACTCAGATAAGGGACATAATAATAATAATAATAATAATAACAATAACAATGGGCCCCGTGAGTTGGCCTGAGCGTGCGCTATACCAGTTTCTGTCCCTCCTAATTGATTGATTATTCTTGGCCAGTGTTTTTCCTCTAACTACAAAATTATTCCCTCTAAGGCAGCATTTCTTAACCTGGGTGAAATTTCCCCCAGGGGGGAAATTTCAGGAATCCAGTGGAGAAATTTTGTTTGGTGATCATATAATTAGTGTGCATTATAAGTCTGCTAATGTTTTAAATTTTGTCTTCGAGGCTACCTTTTCCGTATCCTAATGGAGGGGAAATTCGGGTAGGGCGAACTGGTCGAAAGGGAAATGACACGAAAAAGGTTAAGAACCGCTGCTCTAAGGGAATAAGGATCTGTCCACGTTCCTTTTCTGTTTTCTGCGTTAATTTGTAAAGGTTAATGGGATTGGGTTTATTTTGAGATTCTTCGGGCGTGTCCTTCAACTGTCCTTTAATTATTTTCCATGTGTAAAGGATGGTATGTATCTCTTCTCTCTTCTTTCCAGATCAAGAGGACAGATGTAAAGCGTCCTTAGCAACTTTCCTACTTTTCTAATTTTTTAAATCTATTTACACTTTGCATTAAAATTTCTTCTGGACGTCCTTATATATGACGTCCTTAGAAATGAGTAATATATATATATTATATATATATATATATATATATATATATATATATATATACAGAGTGATCCAAACATCACTTGAAACTTGAACAATGATCAAATAAATGCAAACAACTTCACTTTTTTCTACGTGAAGGTCAAAATATGATAATTAAAACCCACTCTAATAGACAGAGTTTATTTCTACAACAGTTTCGATGCCCACTGACATCCTCTTCGGGTGGATACAGAAGAGGATGCCAGTGGGCATCGAAACTGTTGTGGAAATAAACTCTGTCTATTAGAGTGGGTTTTAATTATCATATAATGATCAAATAAAAAGGTAAATAATCTTTTAATTTTTATTTTCATTGAATGATATATGAATATGTATAAGCCTATAAAGAAGTTTGTATGGAGTTTACATTAATGATAATAGTCAGCAGGAAATTGGCAATAGCGCTCAGGCCATCTAAAGTGGCCCATTGCGATAACTCCCGATTATTATCATTACCAGCACCATGGGATTCGAACCCCGACCTCAGTCAGTGTCTTCACTTCGTTTAAGTAGAAACGGCGTTACTCAGTGTGTTACGAACGATGACTTACATTATTAAAAGATAAATCTTGCCATTACGAATGTTAAAAAATAAAAAATAAATTGAAAAATCAAAATAATAATAATAAATTAAATTAAAATACTCAAAATCATTCCATTTTAGCTCCGCCCTAAGCTCCACCTACTTTGGGGGAGTAGATTTGGGTACTATAACGGCTGCTTAACCCCTTTACCGCGGATTGAAAACTATTTATATTAGACAGAAATTTCCGTGAGCCAAGTTATTCTGAGAGACGCGTTTTGTATGTTGTGTATCGTTTACTCTCGATCAACGAGCGTCTTCGCCTCACAGGGACCGACTTTGCTCAACTATAAAGACAATTTCATCTATTGAGAGGAAATTTACCTCAAGTTTAATTAAACATTCTACCTCAAACGTTCCTTTAAAATTCCCGCTGATAATAATAATATTAATAATTATTATTCAATAATTTCAAATAAATTCTCAAGTAGTTAACTTGAATACAAGTGTATCACGACTTTTATAGTTATAAAGGGAATTAAATGTGATATTGAAGAGTTTATTTAGAGTTTATTTAAAGTGAAAAACAAACATTTTTGTAAAAGTTCAAAGAAAAACACCAAAGAAAATTGTGACTTTTTCTAAAAATATAACTGGGAACAAAATTTGTACCATAAAATTTTTCCAACATGAAATTAAAATTGGGAGTTGAAGTAAGTATATAATAGCCAGTTTGTATATATATATATATAGGCCCTCTCAGAGGTCTAGAGAGGCCCGGTCCACTTCCAGTTCTTGAGGCCCATAGCTAAACCCAGTTATTACTTTCACTGCAAAACGTTATATTCAAACCTGAAAGTTTCTAAATTTGAGGCCCCCCCTTAAGCTTGAGGCCCAGGCCAAGTGTCCCACCTAACCCCCCCCGTCTGATAGGCCCTGTATGCAGGGCCGGATTAACCATTAAGCAAAATAAGCCCGTGCTTAGGCATCAAGGGAAGGGGGGCACCACAGAAATTTTCCATTGTCGGATTTACGATTTTCTTTTCTAAGTGATGTGCCACATAATGTCACCACTTCATCATCTACTGAAATTGAAAGGTATTCTCAGGGTTGTAAAAATGATTGATGCTTACCCAGAGGACTTGAACACTAATTTCTCTGCTGAGCTTCAGCAGTTTCACTCATATGTGTGCCATAAGTTCAGTGCAAAAAAAAATGTAAAAACAAGATTCAGTCATGCTGAACTTTATAAAATAATTGTAGAAGACAATATTGAGTGTGCCTTCCCAAATGTAGAAATTGCCTTTCGTATATTTTTAACATTAATGGTCACAAATTGCTCAGCTGAGCGTTCATTTTCTCAGTTGAAGTATATTAAAAATACCAACAGAACAACTATGCAACAAGGCAGGCTGGATGCCTTATCTCTACTAAGTATAGAAGCAGATGTGTTACGTAAGATTAGTTTTGAGGATCTGATCAAAGACTTTGCAATTAAAAAATAGGAGAAAACTTTTCAAATATAAATGAAGTGGAAGTATACAAAAATAAACATTATTTTCCATCTTACTGTAAGTTTTGTTTCATTTCAAAAAATAAAATTTTATTTTATGGTTTATTTTTGTTTATATTTTGAATTACATATATATGGGCACCAAAATCTTTTAAGTGCTTAGGGCCTCTAAAGGTCTTAATCCGGCCCTGCCTGTATGTATATATATTTAGATAATTCATCTGATTTGGATAAGCTTGATAAGCCCAAGTGGCGTTGTTTTCCAAACGCGATGTAATGTAAGGTTCATCTTTGCAATCTTTCAACGGGGACAAAATGCGCCAATTCAGAGCATGATTCGTAAAAACCGAACGAATATTAATTATAATTAACAACAGCAATAACAACAACAACAAAAAGCAATTTAAACAACATCAATAAACACAACAATACTTTTCCACCGCCAATAACTCATTCTCACCCATAAAATTAATTCATTATTAGCGATTCAAGTTATGTCCTTCACAAGAAATTTTAATTTATGCAATTTTTTAAGTCGTTTTGTTTTTAAACTTACGATTTGTTATTTATTTCCATTTGCCCAATTTTAAAAACAAAAATTGTCTTAACGTGATTTTGAAGTGTGTATATATATACATATCCTTCCTTTGTAGATAGCTAAATGAATACTACAAACATCCCCCAAGTTTATTCATCCCCCAAATATATATATATATATATATATATATATATATTCGTCCGAGTACTTTTAAAATTAGCTTTTCAAATTTGCTTAAAAATTGGGAACGAAAAAACGTCTTTTACCCCCCCCCAACCCTGTTATTGATTTTCTTTTAATACAATTATTGCTCTTCGCCAATTACATTTGCTGCACATCGAATACAATTTTAATGGGCAATTTATTTTACTTGATACCATTTACAGAAGTCTGTGTCTAAAAACGTTCAAAGAAAACGTGAACTGACATGCGATCTCATACGAGAGTCTAAGAGGATTTATTAAATCTCTCTCTCTCTCTCTCTCTCTCTATATATATATATATATATATATTATTATATATATATATATATATATATATATATATATATATATATATATATATCTCTCTTCGAAATACAAATACAAACAGACAAAAATTCTTTCTTGAGAAGTAAATGTTAATTTTTCTAAGGCTTCATTGCATCCACATTCAAAGTACGCGCAGCGCGTAGCACCACTGCGAAGTACATAAAGGGTCACTGAAGGGAGTCTCCGTACCTAATCATCACTGGAAACAACATTGCTTTGAATTCAGTAAATAGTCCCATCCAAAATCTTTTCACGTACGTTTATCATTAGCTCGCGTAGCACATTTGTGTTTCATCCTTGAGGTAGCACAAATGTACTCGTACCTGTTCAAATTACAAACGCAGTCATACCACCTCAGACCTGTTCTACGCGCGCTTGCGTGCCCTCACATACACACATAACATACATATGTATGTGTGTGTGTGTGTGTGTGTAAACAGAGTATCTCTCCTTATAGAAATCATATTTATTTCAACGATTCTCATGTCAGTGTATGAAATAGCAATGTCTTCATGTTAAATGAGAAGGAAGAATGTCTAAATATTTTTAATTGAATTCAATAACCTTCATTTATAACCTAAATACAACTTTATAATTTTTGTTTCAACGTAAATACTCATGAAATTGGACCATTTATTTTATTTAGTTTGGGCCCTTAAGCTTTTGGCTTTACTGGGCTCTTAATAAAAAATAAAAAATATTGTTATTTTTATTATTATTATTATTATTATTATTATATTAATATATAAATCATGAATAAGAATTATTAATTGAAGTAATTATTAATCTTAAGTTATTATTATTAGATATAAAACAAATACAAAGTCATTAGTGAAGAGAAATGAATAAGTAATGGAGTCATGTACATTTAAGTCGAGATTTTTATTAGTATACATACCATTATTAATCGAGATTTCAACTTGGTTTTAAACGAATTTACATTCACAATATTTTTTATATCAACATTTAAATCATTCCATAGTTTCAATCCAATGAAAATGGGTAGTTTTTGAGATGAAGACAATCTAAATTGAGGAATAACGTGCTTTGATCTATTTCTGGTCTGATACGAGTGGATTTCTTGATGAGTTACAAAATATCTATTTACCCATTGGAAGTTAATTATTTTGTTCTTACATTCGTAAATAAAAATAAAATGTGCCACTTTGATTACATCTTTGAGCTTTATGAAAATGAAAATGAAAAAGTTTATTGGCAGAGTATAGTCCATATGACAAATATTATTAATACAATGACAGTTCATATACTAAGGATAGAAATATATACACAATTGATTAGAAATAATACTGTAATGGCGAAGTTAAGTGGAGCTACAGACAGACGTTTTCGTACCAAGAAATCCATAGCTTAGACTAGAGGATAAATGGCAGGACTCATGGATAGCTTGGATGATCGAGTTGGTTGATTTTTTAATTCTTTGCATTAGACTGTGTTGAGCACGTCTTGTTACCTCCGGGAAGCTCGGGACATTGCGGGTAACAAACATTTGCGAAGCTGAGCATCTCGGGGGTAATTTATGTAAGAGTCTAAAAGACCTGTTGTATAGCAAATTTAGAGTTCTGCCAGAACCTTTTTTTATAATTCACCCACAGTTGCTGTCCGTATATATTACTGCAGAAAGTACGAAAGAGAGTGTCTTTAGCTTCACTTGTACAGAATCGAAAGTTCCTTTATATGTAAAAAGCGTTATTTAACTAAGATACGATTCACACACAATTTATTTATTAATTAACTCATTTGTACAAAGATTTGCAAACTTCCCAAAAGCCTGAGGGCGCAACTAGCCTTAACTAGTGGACTTTCGGAGGTGAACTAGTCACTCGCTTCAAAATACTGGTTCAGATCTTTAATTTGCGAGTTGATGCCCTTACTGTGTATTAAATATCTTGTATGTCTGACTACTTTTATAAAAAAGCTTCAAATGTATTACGTAATAACCGCTTTATATCCAATATATACACAGTGTATATATATATATATATATATATATATATATATAGGGTCGCGCAAGAGTCAGGAACCATAGGCACAGTTTATTAAATTATAATAAATGTTCGAATTGGTGGCCTTCCACTTGGAGACACTTTCTGACGCGTTGAATACATGATGTTTGAACATTCCTTAACACATTGGTACTGATTTTGGCACACTCAGATGTGATTTTATCCTTTAGAGAACTTATGGTTCTGGGTCGATCAGCGTAGGCTACCGACTTGAGATGGTCCCACAAGAAAAAGTCAAGAGGCGTGAGATCTGGAGACCTAGGTGGCCATTCGATGGGCCCTCGCCTTCCGATCCACTTGCTGGGTTATGTTTAATCTAAAGAGCTCCGGACGATGTTTGCGAAATGTGGTGGTGCACCATCCTGCTGAAACCACATCTCCGTCCGTTCTGCAAATGGAATGTCGTCCAGTATGGGCATTGGAAATGTTTGCAGCATATGCAGATATGTTTCACTTGTTACATTGCCGTCGAAAAAGTACGGACCAATTAACCGATCCCCCCAGAGCGCAGCCCACACCATAATTCGTGAATCGAATTGCACATGTCCTTCCTCCATCCAGCGGGGTTCTCATTGTCCCAATAGCGTGCATTATGCCTATTGACACGACCGCTGAGGTGAAATATCGCTTCGTCGCTGAACATGATCCTTCGTTGAAGCTGTCGATGTTGTAGAAACCACTGGCAGAACTCTACACGACGGTCTGTGTCGTCACCGTGCAGTTCCTGAACGAGTTGGACTTTGTAGGGGTGGAAACGATTTGTTGTAAGAATTCGTTGAATGGACCTTCTGGAGACACCCGTTTCCTGGGATAACTTTCTTAAGGACTTACGTGGGCTGTTTTCAAGGTGATTGTGTACCGTTAGCGATGTTGCTGCATCGGTTGAACTTTTTGGCCGGCCACTACGCGGCCGATCATGAACACTTCCCGTTTCTTTGAAGCGAGTGAACAGTTTTCCAACTGATGCCTGAACAACTGGCGGCCTCTCAGGGTGTTTGTCATTAAAAGCAGTAGCAACTGATCGGTGTGTGTTACCACGCCTCGCACACATTAAAACTATCTCCACCCGTTCATCTATTGTCAATTTCTGTGCCATAGGTTCAACAACAAATCTGAAAAGAACAAAACACATATTAAAACACAATTATTAAAATGTGCCTATGGTTCCTGACTTTTGCGCCACCCTGTATATATATATATGCAAAGACACAAAAATTTGGGTGTACAAAGAACACCCAAATTCTTGTTTCCTTTCATAAAGGCTTTTGTGTTAGTCTTTCAACATACATACAGTCACTATTGATAATTTACTAAAAACAAACTCTTTATATCAAACTGCTTTGTCATATGTACTTCATTTTATTTATATATGTATATGTATATATTAAAATAAAATGACAAGCTGTGGCGGTATTCCAACACGTGATGAATCTGGCGCTTCTACTTGGCATAAAGGACTGACTAGCTTACGTAGGTAGGGCAATGAATAGAAGAGTTTACTTGTATTCTATTTGTGCCACGCCGAAAGTTACGATAGTCTTTTCTAGTATCACTATAGTTGCTGGCTTTCTTTAACTATCGTATACAATAGCAATAGACGCCGGATTTAGTGTCCCCGGATATTGTGTCTCGCCGCTTATAGTGTCTCAAAACTAGGAAACAGTTACTTTTACATGGTAATTGCTATGGATAGAGTGTCTCTGATTACGCTTATAGTGTCTCTTTTCAGCTAGTATAGTCTATTTGGTATCTCTAGTTTACACTTATATTTGTGATGCCGTGCTGTTTACAGGCTTACTAGATGGCCATGGAAGGAAAATGTTTTGTTTTAATGTAAAATGAACATAGTTTTGATGTTTCAGTTGAATTGTAAAAACAATTTTAATGAGAAATTGCATAATAAAGGTGTTTATATTGTAAATATATTGATATACGGTACATATTCACTATTTTTAACCTTGCAACCCTCGAGAGACCAAACTGTGGATATAGTGTCTCTCGGATATAGTGTCCTTTTGGCTTGGCACCGAGTTGGACACTATAAACGGCGTCTTATATATATATATATATATATATATATTACTAAAATGAACTTTGTAAACTCTTAAGTAATTCTGTAAATACATTTAAGAGAAGTAAAGTCACTGAAATGTGTTGTCGTATTCATTTTTGTGGCGACGGTAACAGGTTCTTTTTCACCTTCTGAGTTATATTCTGCTATACTATACTCATGTCCTTTGATTATGGACGAATTATCGAAAATATTGCGACCCTTTTTTTCCAAAATTTATTTTGCAAACGCCCTAAGGTTAGCTTAGCTTAGGTTAGGTTAAGTTGGTCGAATTTGAGCTTGTCTTTTCTAAGATATATACGTCAATGGCTTTTAAATAAATAAATAATAATACCTTTTTTTTCTTTCACAGGGGTGAATCCCCGACTAGCGTTTGCTGTTTGTGCGGCTGCCCTTGGATCAGCATTCCAGCATGGCTATAACTTGGGTGTCATTAACGCTCCACTCACGGTAAGAATCTTGAAATTAATTTTTTTCTCTGATAATTAGTGGTCAACTTAAAGCCACCATTTATTATTATTATTATTATTATTATTATTGATTAATAATAGATAGATTAAGACTGTTGCTGGATAGTATATTGTGAATGAACGTGTAAAGGGTGTCCCAGAAGTCTTGGAGGGGTTTTATTTGGCTATAACTTTTTTGTTTGAGGATTAAATAAAAAAAGGTTTGTAACACTTGAAAATATATTTATTGCGATTTTAATTACAAATTTAATATCTGGTGAAAATCTTCATTTTCATTGCGTAAATCTAAAATGGCATTAGCGTACGTTATCAGACTCTGCTGATCTTGTGGTTTAATTTCTGGAGCAATTTGAATTTTGTACGGGTAAAGATTGATATCCTCTCTTAAAATTCGATGTAAGAAACTTCTTGAAATGTTTAATTCCTGGCTGCGTCGTCGGACTGATGTGGATTTTCCTTAACGCTTTCACGAACCATCTCAACCCGAGTTGGACTTCGGCTTGTCCGAGGACGCCCAGTCCGTGGTTCGTCTCCCTGACCCTTTCCCATACGAAATTTAGCGACGTACCGTCGAATAGCTCGATCAGAAGGAGCGGAACGTGCGTTGAATTTTAATCGAAAAGCTCTTTGAGCGGCAACGATGGAAGAGTTGTCTGCCAAATAAAGTTCCACAATAGCCACTCTTCGTTGCACTGCCCAAGATTCCCCTTTCATTAATCGCAGCAAGGCTACTTTAATTGAAAAAGAAAAAGAAATAAATTAATCAAAAAAGAAAAACGTTATAGCCAAATAAAACTCTTCCAAGACTTCTGGGACACCCTATATGAAAATATTCTGTACGTTCCCTTATGTGAAGAAAAGTTAAGTTGTATGCGGTATGACAATTATATATAAACAGAAGTTTGAAGGTGTGTATATATATTATATATATATATATATATATATGCAGTAAAATCACAGAATAACACGTGATCTTATTAATAAGCAAACAACCACAGGGAAAAGGAAAAAGAAACACGAAATCCGAGCGCTTTCGTGATATATTCACATCCTCAGGGAAAAACAAGTAATAGGAGTTTGCTATTACTTGTTTTTCCCTGAAGATGTGATATATCACGAAAGCGCTCGGATTTCGTGTTTCTTTTTCCTTTTCCCTGTGGTTTGTTTACTTATATATATAATATAATATATATATATATGCGCTCGAACACTGGTATGTGAATTTACACTCTTCTTTAATAAACAGATATACATATTACGTGAGGATATTTGAGAAACCAAATGCGCATTTCAAGCGAGCAATACATGACAAGCGAAACAGTAGCCTGGTTTGTGTTCGAAAGCATCACTTATCTCCAATTCCCCTTAATTGTTCCAATATTTCGAGCGCAGTCTCAGCTCTCGTTCTTAACAGGATAAATAGATTTTTAAACAAGACCTATGCAGTAGTAGGTTCGAAGTCAACGATGCGGGTCCTAAATTAATCCCAATGTCGTCCTGATTTGAAAGAGGTTAAGGACTATAAGCGTGAATTGGTTTATGAGAATAAATTGGTTTGTTTGTTTAAAATAACGCTACAAAGGAAATAAAAATTACATTGGAATAAAATACATTATTTTTTTTTTAATAATTCTGCGGATGAGATAAGTAGCAGTCATTTTTTTTTCTAGTTCCATCCCTATGCAACATCCGAAACCTAAATTTCTTTTTAAATTTCGTTAATTTTTAGTTTTTTGAGAGACGGATTCCAATGACTGATGCGTGTTTCATTTTCTCTATTTATAAGAGAAATAATGGTCGCCGATGCAGATAACACGATTTGACTCTCTCTCTTTCTCTTTAACAGCTCATGGGAGAGTGGTTGAACAGCACAACCTACAACCGAACTGAGGAATATTTGACCGAGACCGGCTCGACTTGGATCATCTCGTGGGTCGTTTCCATTTACTGCATCGGGGGTATGATTGGCGGCGCTTTGACGGGATTCTTCTCTGAACGGTATGTTCCTTTTCTTTAGCGACAGAAAAGTTCTCAATTGAGGAATTTGCCTTTGTCCATCCTCAGAAGCCAAACGAAGGAAAGAACAGTTAGACAGAGAGTGAAGATAATTTTCAAATGGTGGGAAAGCATCGGAACTGCCCAGGAAATTACTAGAGAATCCTCCTGAAATAAATGTGCGCCTCTTTAGATTTAAAATGTGTTGGGTATTTTGCTTTACTTTTTACTACCGACCTATACTTCAAAGAGAGTTTCAAGATGAAATAACTAGGAATCTGCTGGATAGATATTCATTGAAGTTCACTGAGGTTGTGCTTAGGGGTTGTGAAATTCCCGGAAATTTTCAGAATGGTAATTTTATGCTGCGAATTATGGGAATTTTTTGGAATTTTCGGAAACCTTGAGGAATTTGAGGAATTTTCAAAAACTTCTTATTTTCGTAAATAAAAATATTATAGTGACATCTGGCAGTAGCGTGGAGTTGGAAATGCTGAAATGGGAGACCCCATTCCTTCAAATTTCTTTTAACCCCAAATTATTTCACAAGAAATAAATTCCTACAATGCTAAAATGGAAACTCCCCGTGTAAAAAAAACTTACTAAGTAGTAATATTAAAACGTGAATTTCCTACAAACTAATTTCAAATTCATATTTTTAGCCACGTGTATATTCCCAGCAAACTACTTGAACTCAATAAAAACAATTGATATAAGAAACCAGAACTTCTATTTTAGGGTTGAAAATGCTTAAATATGTTATAATTTACTGTTTACTGCCCAGAAAAATATCTAATAAGCTTTAAAAATGACCTAAAATTGAAAATTCCCCAAATTCCCGACGCATTCAAAATTCCCAAAATTACCCGTGGAAAGAGTCCAAAGTTCCCGGAAAGTTCCCATCCCTCTGGAATCCTAATTATGTTTGGAACCTAGTTTAATAACATTGTGGAAAAGCAGAGTTTTTGTTCCGTGTACGTTTGAGTTTTATTTAGCTGCCATAACACTGGTTATGGCAGCTAAATTGCACAGTCTTTGTGCAGTACATGCGTATTAAACTGGAGTTTTCTTGATGAAACAATGGAAGGAGATGATTCTCAAGGATGCATATGTATTCCCTGAAATTCAGACGTCCTCGGTAAATATCGTGCCTGTGCCTCTAGCATCCAAGTTGCTGACCCAACCATAACGAAAAACCTCGATACTGTACTGTAGGCTGTAAGAAGGACAGTCCACATTCATGTGGGTCCGTTTTAATGTCTACTGATGGAGCTGAGACTTGTCTGAGAAAGGAGTGGTTTTGTGGATCATTTGCTTGGACTGAAGCTGCATTTTATATTTGCTCATGTGAGGAAACGATTGCGATTAACCAGGTGTCCATTGTAATCAAGTTTATGGAAATACTACTGAGCTGTGTGTGGTGTGTGGTGCCTGGTGGTGATGTCTGTAAGTCTCGCGCATGGAATCAACCTCACCTGACGAACAACGGCCCTGTTGGTTTCTCTCTAACAATTGACGGTCTTACTGGTCGTCGAAAAGTTTGTTTCATGTTTGCATCGCGCAAACTTCCGCAATTATATTGTGAACCGTATCATGTGGAAGTCTAAGACTTTGAGCAGTCTGTGTCTCTGCGACCACAGTCTGACTCTGCTATCACTCGATCACCGATCACGAGTACAAGGGAATATGCCGCGAGCACCGACAGCATGAAACATCTCCCCTATTTTAGTTTGGTGGTGTCCTAATATAAACATATGCACTGGTTTGTAAGGTTTCGCACGTAAATTAGTATGTTCCAGTATTTTTAGGTCCTCATTTTGTTCCCGGGGATCTTTTGTGTATACAAAATTATGTTAATTTCAAGTTAATTACTGCTGTCTAGTTTTATCTATTTTTAAATTAAGTCCATAAACCTTGTAATCATCATATAATAATTAAAACGTGAAATGAACCAAATGATGGTGGTAACGAACCTTCCTCTCTTTATTTTAATTAGAATTGTACTTTTATTTAATATTAATAATAATTAATAAATATTGTTGTCATTTTGTTTTTGAAACAGGTATGGTCGAAAGGGAGGTTTGCTACTTAACAACATATTCGCGTTCATCGCAGCAATATTCTTCGGTTTTTGCAAGTTGGCTGGTTCGTGGGAAATGGTTGTGATCGGTCGATTTATAATTGGCATCAACAATGGTCTCAACGCTGGACTCGCTCCCATGTACCTCTCTGAGATAGCGCCTACCAATTTAAGAGGAGCTATTGGTACTGTTTACCAGCTCGTCGTTACAATTTCAATTTTGGTGAGAACCCAATATTTTTCTTTTCTCTCTCTCTCTCTCTCTCTCTCTCTCTCTCTCTCTCTCTCTCTCTCTCTCTCTCTCTCCTTTGCATGTAATCTGAGGCTGAGCAGTATACAACCAGTGAGACGATATACATTCTTTATTTAACAGCAAATCACACGTATGTTTTAATTAACTTAATTTCAATATTTACTCGAATGTCTTTTAGCCGCAAATCACCTTTGTTTTAATTTTTTAACTTACAATCGACATTATATTTAATTCTATAAAATTTAATTGTTTAGCTAACCAATGACTGATCTGATGAGGAAAAATGGAAGTTTTTCCTAAATTATTTTTGCTATTTTGTTAAATAAGAAGTTTACTCTAACTATTGATCGTGTTTCAGATTTCTCAAGTGATGGGTCTGGAATCTCTTTTGGGAACGGAGACTTTATGGCCTCTCCTCCTTGCCCTTACCGCTCTTCCAGCCATCTACCAAATCTGCACGCTTCCAGTTTGCCCGGAGTCGCCAAAGTTCCTTCTCATCAACAAAGAACAGCGCCTCGAAGCTCAAAGAGGTAAAAACCAAAAATATTGGAAATAAAGTGTCCCTTTATATTCATAAATTAAAAACAGGGGAATGATTATTAGGGGTCGGAGGGTAACTACCTCGGTAACCTTAGTTTTACTTCCTCCAGAATTGTTCATTCTGACGAAGGTCAAGCTTGCTGCCCCATTTTAGTGGGAATTGAATATCAGCTTTCCTTTACTAAAATTTCGCACTGAAGAAATATTTGAATTTATATATGAAAATCGATAAAATGAAAATTTGTTTTAAGAGTAGCGATATTTTGTACCATTGCTAAAGAGATATTAGTGAAATATTTTGTGTGCACTACCTCGGTATTGCATAATAATTTTACTATAATAAACGAGAGAATCAACTCAGACGAAGAAAACATTCAAACTGTAGAATTTGTGTTACTTTACAAGAAACAGAGAGAATTCATCTCAATTCTTTTCATTTGTAAAACTGAGAAAATAATTATAATATCACAACAACACGAATCTAAATTTCTGACTATAACCAACGTACGACCCCTGTTTCCTATACAAATCATGCTTTTTTCAGCTCTCTCGTGGATCCGTAATTCATCCAACGTTCATGAAGAACTTGAGGAAATCCAGAACGAAGCGGAAGCCCAAAAACTCGTGCCAAAAGTCTCCCTCCGCGAAATTCTGACCAACCCTGCATTAAGAATTCCTCTTGTGATCTCCGTCATGATGATGGTCGCACAACAACTTTCTGGTATCAACGCTGTAAGTTTATCAAAAGTACCGTGAGGTTCTTGTCGCCTTGTTTCATGTACCTCAGAAGTCTGACTCATAGGCTATTAGGGTTATTTATTAATTTTGTGTAGGAAAATCAGTATGAAGAAACTAAGAAACGTCAAGACTTGATATGCAAGTTAATGGCATGCAACAATTTCAACAAATGTTAAAATAAAAGTAAAAAGTGAATTTTGCCTCTGAGTTCAGACTTCTGAGACGCCCTGTATAGTTTCAAACGTTGTATATAGTTTCATTAATGAAAGTAAACAGTGGCGTTTGCGGGTAAAGGACGTTTATTTATACATTTTATCATTAACTTACAGGCTATTTTCTTCTCCGTGAAAATTTATGAAGAAGCCGGCTTGAATGAAGATGAATCTCTGTACGCTACGATTGCCATGGGAACGATGAATGTTCTTATGACAGTCGTGTCTCTGGTTCTCGTAGAAAGAGCTGGAAGAAAAACTTTGATGCTCACTGGTCTGGCCGGTATGATGATTGACACCGTTTTGTTGACCATCTGTCTCGCCTTACAATCGGAGGATGCCAGATGGCTCAGCTACGCTTCTATCGTGTTGGTCATTATGTTCGTAGTGATGTTCGCTACTGGTCCGGGATCAATCCCGTGGTTCTTTGTTAATGAATTGTTCGCTTCGAACGCGAGACCAGTCGCTTCTTCCATTGCCGTTGCAGTCAACTGGACCGCAGCCTTTTTGGTCGGAATAGGCTTCTTACCAATTCAACAAGTAAGTTCGCTTATTCATTTTTTTTTTTCACAAAAGCTGTTAAGCTTCTATAAACTTAACCTAACATATTTTAGGTCCATGTGGACAGTTTGCTCTGCATTTTATTAACATGTGTATATATATACAGAGTTGGGTAGTAGTGAAGTAGATAATTGAGGGGTCTCGCGTCTTACGGTACCTAAACGCTAAAATTAAAATTCGCCACAAATCGCCTCCAAAGTTCAGCAATATTCTGGCAATAGTATCTCTGTTATTAATTGAGCTAGAACGTTCATTTTTGGCTAAATTAGAGTTCTAAGTATGCTAATGAAGATGTTGATGAGTTTTTGGAATAGATTTTCATATTTTATATTTTATATATATATTTTTTTATTTTTTTATTTTCTTATTATGCCGAACTTTGGGTGCGATTTCTGGCACAGAATGAGGTGAAAAAAGTAGTTCGCTTCATAAGGTTTTCAACCATACTTCTAGTGTCGTAAGGTCATTATAACCCAAACCACGCGATAGAGGAAGGGTGAAAATAGTGATATCCATCAAAAACACGTTTTCGCCTGTGTTGGCGCTTAGGTACCGTAAGACGCGCGACCCCTCATATACTTAAGTAGCTTTTTCGAGAATGTACTTTCTAGAAAGTACATTTTTTGTAATACTTTTACTCTAACTTAAATACAATCTTGGGAAAAATTTTGTACTTTAACTTAAGTACAATGTTGCGAAAATCTGAAAAGTATGAAGTAACAAAACAGCTGTATGCTTCACAATTTCATTCAAAATTGGTAAACAAATTCTGCAAAAACCCGCTTCAATCTGCCACCTCTCAGTGTCAGGTAGTGAGAGGAGGAAGACACCGAAACCGGATTATTTCAGATTTTGTTTACCAAAACATTTGGGTTTCATTAACCAATCAGAAGAGTCATTCAGTACAGTATTAAGGAGCCAATCGGCTTTTTCGATAGCTGATAACGTCACTCGTTTCACGCATGCGCGCTCCTCTCCATCTCAGCTCATACATTTTGTACATAATACATACTTATTATAATAAATTATTAGATAATAAATTATAGTTCTTAATATAATAATTCCTACTTATAATAATCCTAATTCTGTATCCTAAGAAAGTCTGTTTGCCATAATGATGTTTATTTTATATTATTATATATTTCTAGTGTATTTTATTTCATTTTTTAAAAAGTACTTCTTACTTTTCAGTACTAAGTACATTATAAAACACTTACTTTTGTACTTCAACTTAAGTACTTTTGATAACGTGCACTTTTACTTTAACTTGAGTACATTTTTTAAAGATTACTCGTACTTCAACTTAAGTAACAAATGAAAGTACAGGGTGTTCATAAAAGACCTGAATGATTTCAATCTTTATTAATGTGATAACCCAATAATATACAAAGAAACAAGTTTGTCCTTGTGACTCCGCACAGCTAAAAGTTTTACATACATGCTTAATAAACTTCAAAATATGCGCCATTGGTCGTCCGTACAACATCCAATCGATATTCAATTTCTCGCCACGCGCGTTCAAGCATGCCAGCATCGACCATCACTATTGCATTCCTGATCCTGATTCGTAGTTCATGGATGTTGACAAGCTTGGTCTTGTACAGAAAAAACTTTATTAGTTGCTCTATCGCTTACATACGATTCATGCTTTATATCACATTTAGTATGAAAAATATTAACGAATCAAATCGTTCAGATCTTTTATGAACGCCCTGTTCTTTGCCCACCTCTGAATATGTAGTATATATATATATATATATATATATATATATATATATATATATATATATATGTATGTGTGTGTGTGTGTGTGTGTGTGTGTAAGCAAGCATAACTGAGTATACGTAAATTCATTGTATTTCAAAAGCTTAAAACTGCTATATAGGGGGGGGGGGCATTTTGATGGGGGGCGCTCGTTCTTGGCCTCTCCTCCCTACATAAAAAAGTAACTGCAGTCGGAGAGTTGACTGGAATTTCAAGCTTTTGTTTTAAAATCAGAGCGAGAATTGCGTTTTTTTCTAACTCACTGTATTTCACCCAATAGGTCCTTGGACCCTACGTGTTCTTAGTGTTCACTGCTCTGCTGGCACTATTTATCTTGTTCGTTATCAAGAAAGTTCCTGAAACCAGAGGGCGCTCCATTGATGAGATCACGGCCGTATTCAAACAACAAGCGTACGGAGGTGGTATCAACAGAGTGTAAAGGAATTAATCTGTGGCGACAGTGAATAATTGAGACACAGCATTCATTGATTACTTTTCCTTTTAAGAATTTTAGTGACATAAAATTTTCTCGAGGGACACAAAACCGATTTTTTTAACTCACTTCGAGTATTCTCTTCTTTAATACCTTATTGAATGTGCCTCCAGCAACAACTGTAATATATATATATATATATATATATATATATATATATATATATATATTTGCTAGACACCCATGAAAGACGTATAAAATAATTGCGTGATAAGCTTCTTAAACTTGAAGCCAATGTATTCTGTCCATCATTTGGTGGGAACTTTGTATTTCAAGGATTCCCAAATAGACGAAATTTGCAGTCATCTGCGTTTCGCCAAAGGACAGCACGTCCTTTCATGGCTCTAAGAACAATTTTTTAAAAATGTGGTAGGCGTAGTTTATATGTGGAGGGGCTCTAGATGTTCTAACTTTGGTCCTAATATATATATATATATAATATATTAATTCCGAATGTGATACTTCATTTTTTGTGTAATTTTCAATTGACAATAATCATTAATTGGCTCATAATTCCGTTAAAAGATGTTTTCCTACAAAATTTAATATGAAGTTCCATTCAGTATTATATATATATATATATATATATATATATATTATTTTTATTATTTGTGATATTTCACTTAAATCAATGTTACAAAAAATGTATGTTTCACTCTTTATCTTGGAAGAATATGAACGATATTTCATACACAAAACGTTGATGGATAATATCAATACGTTGAAGAATTTATCCCATTTGACCCCCATTTGACCAAAATATTTACCAATTTGCTTCTAATTTATGAAAATTGGAGCAATTTTCTCAAAATGTGACATACAGGAAAGACATTTCGTATATAATTAACATCAACAAAGAAATAAAATGAAAGGATTCCCATTTTGATTTTTTTGTAATTTAAATGAGATCAGTTTGAAACTGCCAATTGCCCGTATCTCAGTGGGTATAAAACCGTTTCCTTTATATAAACGGAATGAAGACACTGAGGACCGGGGTTCGACTCCCGATGGTGGTGTTTAATAATGATAATCTAGGAGTAAGCGTAATGACCGCTGTGCCAGTATCTGTCTCTCCCGTCTGATTTTGATTATTATTATTACCAGTTGGACGTAGTACTGTCATAGATAATTCCTTAACTAATGTTAAGATTGCGGAAGTGTAGAAATAATGTTGGAATTCGCTTTTTGTTCTTCTCTTATTTTCCTTTTATTTTCTCAAATGGCTTTGCGGAGCGTTTGGCTCCTTCGATGGTCCTATCAGCCGATGGTTGAGCCATTCGAAAAGTAGAGAACGCCGCAGGCAATCATATAACCTTAAAAAGCGGTCCACAAACTGCAGGAAGAGAAGGTGGGGGCACGAATTCCCTTCTTCGTCTTTGCTGGAAATTGTTTTCTACAATAACCTAGTCACTAAAAGAAGACATGAGCACTTGGCAACGTAGTTCCAGTTAGGATTTATATTTTAGTATATGCATCAAACAATGTTTTCTATTAATAATATGTAATAAAAACAATGCGTAGTTCAAAGGAAATGGCCAAAGCTATTTAGTATCCGATAGCGAGATTTGTCGCCACGGGTATTACCCGACATCGGTACTAAAATGATAATTGAGGATGGTAAAGGCTAAAGGAAGCTTAATATTTAATTTATAATGAATAATTTAATATAAATTTAATGTGAACGAGTATTTTATATTCATATTAATTTGTATAATATCCTAGTTTATTTTATGTATTTTAGGACAAACCATCTCGACCTTAAGTTCCTTATATATTTATATAACTTTTATATTTCATTATACAGAATATATAATTTTATATTGAGTCTTATTTTGCGTTGTAGAATTTAAAATAAAAATGACATATCGTTAAAATTAATTAAAATAATTTCATACGTGTCGAGATTTCCAGCCAGAAACGCGTCACTGACTCAACGTGACGACGCCATTCTCTGTATTCAGAAGACACCATGCGAGTAACGCATCTGCAATACTTTATTAATGGCAGTTGCGCAAAATTAAAATCAGGCTTAAAGTAATTTGGTTTGCCTTACACAAAACGTGCTTATTTACTCACAAGTACTGATCATAAATTAAGCTTAATAACTTTTCAAACGTCACAAGAACATACAATTAAAATATCCATAGTAGAATATTTAATATTTAATATTGGCTATACACCTGATCACAAAAGATTAGTTGTAATTGAAGGCTGAAGCATTATATATATATATATATATATATAATATATATATATATATATATATATACACACAGAGAGAGAGATGTGAAAATCAGTGGCATCCTTATCCTTGAAAGAGGGGAAACCTTGCATGAATCGTGTCGGGACAGTATTTGCAGAGTAGGACACCATAATCGAACCATCTGCACTGGAATGTTGATTAAAGTGATCCATCAGCAGCATTTATTTATTTCCTATACATGTGGCACTGTAGACACTTTTCACGCTTACACCAGTAATGTACCTCCTGTGGTTTAAGCATTGATGAGCTTTGACTGGCGCGTATTCCAGGTAAAGAAGATTAAACGTGCGCGATAGGATGTGTTCGCCTCGAAAATGTTCATGTAACGATGTCATGCACTGAGTCACATTTGCATAAACAAATACAATGTACCCAATGCCCGGATGCCCAGAGCTTTTATACGAAATGCGAGTTACCCTGAATGTCTGGAAAATAAAACAAAATTAGGTCGTATTATGTATACATTATTATATAAGTTATTATTTGTATTATGTAGCAAATAGTGATATGATTTTAGGAGTTTGTAAGTAATTGTAAAGAATTACAATTAAAATTTGTATTAAATAGTTTTTTATTTGATATTTATTTTGTTATTTCAGTTGAGTAAGGAACAAAAGCGTTTAGGATAAGATTTTGTTTGGAGTAGCTTCACTTGAGATTACTATTAATAATTTATAATTATAATATTGGTAACAATAATAATAATGTAATTATTGTACATACAAAGATAAATATCATTTTATTTACCTAAGTACTTCATTATAATAAACTATTATCATTATTATTATTATTACTATTATAACTGATAACTAAAATTTCCATGTTTTGAAACGTCTGTGAAAAGCATTGTAATATACTGTAATGTCTTAAATGGTGTAAATATAATTGATAATGATTAAATGTTGTCTGTAATAAAAAAATAAAATTAAAAATTGTTTTATTTGACTTTTGAGTATTCGTTGGTATTCATTTGAGTATTCAGTGGTCATATTGTGTTCAAAGTGTGCCGCCCATTGGTTGGTTACCAGCCAAACAAATGTGCGAAGTAGGCCTATACTACATAAAGAGGGTGTGGAGAGAAATAAGAGAGAAAAGTGCCAGGCTACTATGGAAGCTGTTCAGCTTAATTACTGTGTAGATGTTTGAAAGCAAGCCCCTTTGCTCTTGTTTTATGTACGTTCAAACAAGACTCAAATTAGACAAGAGGTAGAAGGAGAGCAGAAACGAAGATTCTGTTCGAGGAACAGAAACGGAAATTAATGTACCATCGGTTCGAATAGTCGGGATAAAGTGGTTTGTAAAGATAGGTATCGCTCAATGTATTTCGATTCTTGGAACCGATGGTACAAGAAAATAGTTGAACGGATTAAATGTCGAATGAATTAAGTCACAGAGAAAATGTTTCTCAACTCTTCTAGTCCAACTGTTTATGTGAAGTACGACTCTGGGCCCTAATATAACTCAATTGTTAGTGTTTACCATCGATTACCAGGATCGGGATACACTTGGCCACATTTATACCTCACATCTTAGTGTATCCTGACCTTGGCAACCGATAGTACATTAATAGTCCAATGAATTTATATATTGCTGTCACAGAAGGGTGTTGTACAAACGATACGCCATTAATAACACTGGTCAACACTCATTTTATTGCCAATCATATTAGAGTGATTTTGGGGTAACTTTGTGGTGCTGATTCCGAATATGACATCGGTTTTGCTAGATTGGCTCTAATTTATGAGATAATTGGTACCCCATTGAAACACGTAAAAATGCAAAAAATTTAATGTTCAGGCGGAGCCTACTTACAAATCGCATTGAAATTGTCTCAAATCATACAAAAGTAAACACATAAAATACATAATGGCATTTTATTCGGTCTCACCATCGAGAATGTTCCGTTAGTTTCCCATATGCACGCGTTATGGTTACGTTTCCTATTAATTGAGGGTATTCATTATCTCAAGAACTAGAGCCAAATCGGAAAAACTACTTTCATTTTGGAATTCAGCAACCCCAAAATACCCTAAATTCGTACAAATTTCCTTGGCAACGAAAAAAAAAAGTTTTTTTCTTGACCTGTGTAATCTATGCTGATGAAACGTGTTGTTCATTCCTGTAATAAAAAATTTTGGTAAATTGAAATGGTTACTTTCCATTCATTGTCATTTTCATTCCCATCCGTGGTAAAGGAGCTAAGGCCCAAATGGGAATAGCTAATATTCCCTAACCTAACTTAATTTAACCTAACATAACATAACATTAGCCTAACCTAACCTAACCTAAGTTAACCTAACCTGGACCAAAGTGGGAAAGCCGTGGATGAGAATGGGAATGACTTTGAATGGGAGCAAACCAACTGAAATACTGTAAGTTCATCATTTGGATCACACTCTCGATTCGGCAATGCAAGATTCTTTCCGACAATTTCGTTGATGATAAAACACAAAATTTATTAAATCTGCAGTTTTAGGTTGCGTTGGAGGCTCTTTTAATTAAAAATTATAATAGTAAATTAATAAAGTATCACTGGCAAATAATACAAAAATTACTGCTTAACGTAATCACAATATTCAGAAAACTCGTTCGAAGGAGTTCGACATTTGAACATTTTTTAATTGATTTTAACTGAAAGCTATTCTCAAAAGTTAAACTTGTTATTAAAAGTCTTCTTAAATTATATGTTAATTTCATGAGAACATCCGTAATTATTAAGTAGCTAAAAAATATTTTAGAACAAAACAAATGAAGAACTATAAAAAACAGCGTAGCGTCCGAAGTTCAACGGGTAACATCGTTGCCCTATGAGGCCGGCCGCACGGAGGATCGTCTTGCGACTCACGACTGACGACTTGAGTCGTCAGTCGTCAGTCGCAAACGATCCTGTGTGCAGCCGGCCTAAGTAATAGGAAGACACTGAAGTAGGGGATTCCACTCCCGATGGGTCTGGAAATAATAATGCAGGAGTTAGCTAAATGGGCCGCATTAGTTGGTCTGAGCGTTGTGCCAGTTTTTGGCCCTCATTACTGATTGTCAGAACCAGTGAAGGAGAGGGCAAAGTCGTCATTTCCTGGCTGAAACCACCTAAAAGAAAGGATACGAATCTGACTCTCTGATATCATACACCTCTCCCATAGAGCGACAATAGTAATACATTGCGGAGTACATGAATGGAATTATTAATCTTTTAATCTCCAAGCCCTAATATATTCGTGTACAGAGATACCTGCCCGTAGTGCCATACCAAAGTTAACTCGATTCAAAGTTTTACAAAATATTTCCATTTCACATCAATATTAAAGCCCACCATTACTACCTACCTCACAAAACCGCTTTCATTCTTCCTCTCCGTCTCTCGTTAACTCTTGTGTCACACTTATAGGAACGCCATGCTTATTCATACATTTAATAATTACATCTTTCCATCTTTTATGCGGTTTTCCTTTATTTCTCACACCTTTGCGCTCATTATCATACACATTTTTCACACTTCTACCATTATTCATTCTCTTTCATTGGCAAAGCATAATCCCTCTTAACTTTTCTTCCTCCTTCTATACACGATTTCACAACTTTAATTATTTTCCACTCCACATCGCTATTCCCTTTCAGGTTTGCTTTGTACAAACCTAAGTGGTAAGTCCCCACGTCCGTCTCCACAAATCTTCTTGTCTTCACTCTCTTTGCATCCTCATTTATACCTTTAACATTTCACATTGCCAGACGAGCCTACAAATATTTCTGAAGGCAGCGATAGAGGGCGAGCTGTCCAAGTCCGAGATTTCTTCGTTGTCGTGGAACAGTATCTTTATAAAGATGAGGACCTTAGCCCAGTCTCCAATTCTGTTAAATACAGCGAGATGGAGGTCCTCGTACAGTGGTCTTTTACGACACCACGAGGAAGGTGGGGATTAATTCTTAATTCGGCCGTGTCTCCAGGGGAAAACACTCAAATGTAAGATTACACAAGTTTATAGAGTGACAAAACAAAAATATGATACGATATCTCTAATTGGTGATTCTCATCACAAGAGGTTTATGTCAGTCATTGGTTATGTACTGAGGCATAATGATAAATTTGTCTCACTATAATTAGTTTCCTCAATTTACTTAACTACAATCAAAGACTAAAATAATAAAAACCTAACTCAAACTATATAGTAGAGTAGTCATATATAATAAGTTTTATTATACAAAGAGCGACTGCACCTCGTCTCCTTAACACTGAGAAAACCAAAAATGGCTCTTCTACAGTAATAATAAAAAATATGAGTTACCGTAAACTCTTCCTAATGATAGAAAACGTTATGATAAACTAAAGAAAATGTAAAATATTCAGTGGGTAACTGGTCAATTTAACTGACGAATGTGTAGTGCTCACAACATTATACAGTACTATTCAATCCATACCTGAGCGAGTTTCAACGGAGTCAAATTCCAGTTCATACCTGTTGAATATAATTAAATTTGACGTAATAAGTTCAATAGCTAAATGGTAAATAATTTGGAATTTCTAATCGTCCAGGTGTAATAATAACACTGTACAACAGTGAAAAAAAAAACGGAAACGAGATCGTCATTTTTATGGCTAATTATATGCGCAGATGAAAATAACACTGCAATTGATCTATCATTTTCTTATTTTACAGGTTTTTATTGATGTTATGCTACAATGCCTAGAGAGTGCAAAAATTCGCCAGACAGTTTTTGTTATATTTGTGGGACATTAACGTTAAAACGGTATAAAAGGAAGTTGACTTCTCATGTGAAAAAGCTTTATGAATTATACTTCGCATGCAAGGTTGGTGATCAGGACAAGCACTGGGCGCCTCATATCTGCTGTGTGAGAGGTACAAGCTCGTTATCTGCATGGTTCAAAGGCACCAGTCCTGGTCTGGGATTCGGTGTCCCAATGGTATGGAGAGAGCCGCTGGATCATTCAACTGATTGCTATTTCTGCTTAACGAACATCACAGGTTTGAATCTTTTATTTTTCTGAATATACGTCAAATTTGAAAGGGGAAAAAGCCGATAACACAGACTCTGACAAATCGGAATCAGACGGCGAATGCTATGAAGCTCAAGTCGAGTCCAAGAAATAACAACATCTCATCACGCAGCCTGAACTCAATGATTTGGTCCATGATTTAATACTTACCAAGCAATAAAGTGAACTGCTGGCCTCACGTCTACAAGAATGGAATCTGCTGGCGGAAGACGTACGAATTACAGCATTCCGAAAGCGCTCCTTGGATTTGCAGGAATATTTCACAATGAAGAACAGTCTTTGTTATTGCATTGATATACATGGTCTGTTCGATGCTCTGGGTTTGTGCTATGAACCGAATCAGTGGAGATTGTTCATTGATGCATCTCTGTACAGTGTTAAGGGTGTACTGCTACACAATGGGAACACAATGCCTTCTGTTCCGATCGCTCATTCAGTCGTCTTGAGAGAAACGAACGTATGACAATGTTGCTTTTATTCTGGACTGTATAAAATATAATGAACATGAATGGCTTATCTGCGCAGATTTGAAGGTTGTGGCTATTTTCAATGGATTGCAAACTGGCTATACGAAATACATGCGTTTCCTATGCAAGTGGGATAACCGAGCAAGGTCTGAACACTACACACGCTCAGTATGGCCGCCGCGAGACAATTCCTCACCTGGATCTCACAATGTTATTCACGAACCACTAGTACGAAAGGAAAAGGTTATCTTGCCGCCACTTCACATAAAACTAGGGCTGATGAAACAATTTGTAAAGGCGTTGAAACAGGATAAGCCTGCCTTCCAGTGGCGTAACTAGGGTGGGGCAGGTGGGGCGCGTGCCCTGGGCGCCAAATTTGGGAGGGCGCCATTTTTATGATTTAAAAAAAAAAAATTAAGAGTAAAAACATGCTCTTTTGGAAATGTACCGGTACCATATCTCTAGCCATCGAATTTCCATGAATTTCAGATTTTTAACTTCATTTAACTTTATTAATTCATTCTATTTTTATTAGAATTTTATTATGAATTATTAATTTATTCTATTTTTTTGTTTCTTTCTCTAGAAAATTTTACCATGAAGCGAACATTGCCGATACCGAAAAGTCCGAAAAAGAAGCTGAGTGGAGCAGAAGGCAGGAAGAAAAGAAAAATGCAAGAAGCAGAAGCTAAAAAGTCAAGTGGCTTTATGATATCATTTCTTGAACAGCAACAAGCTGGTCCTTCATCAGCATTAACTGCATCAGATATGAGTGTTGACCAACCCGCCAATGTATCAGAAGGAGAATTAAGTGTCTTTCAAGAACCAAAAGTATCTTTCAAGAAGCCAGAAGATACTAAAACTTTGATAGGCTTGGAGTTTGATAAAATATCAAAAAAAGTAATTTTATCAGATGCCCTGAGGACAGAAATGGTCACACTGGGTTCGAAGTATTTTCAAAATAGTGAAGGGCCATTTGTTCCCACACAAACCCGATCAATGAATGAAAGATGGTTTAAAAGAAAGTTGGGAAATGGATGTGGAGAAGAAGTTTGGCGCTCATGGCTTGTTTATTCTCCAGAGAAGAAAGCAGCTTTTTGCTTTTGTTGTTTACTATTTTCTCAAATTGACAATCAGTTTTCATTGGAGCAAGAAAATGGGTTCAATCATTGAAAAGCACCAGAAAGGCTTAGCACCCATGAAAATGCAAAAAATCATCGATACTGCTTCACCCAATGGAAGGAAATGGAAAGAAATCTTTTAGAAAGCAGAGGAATCATTGACGTAGAGCTTCAAGCTCAAATTGCAACAGAAAAACAAAAATGGCGAGATGTTCTCCACAGAATTCTCCATTGCATAAAATTTTTAGCAACTCAGAACCTTGCATTGCGTGGTCACAAGGAATCCCTTAGACAGGAAGAGGAAAGCAATATTGGAAATTTTCTTGGGTTATTAAAATTGTTGGCAAGGTTTGATCCTGTCATGAAAGAACATCTCAGTATTGTGGAAAAGCACCCTGGAAGAACATCATATTTATCTCCGTTAGTGCAGAATGAATTTATTCAGTTGATGGCTTCTACTGTTCGCCAGAAATTGTTACAGAGCATTCATAAGGCCAAATATTTTGGCCTCATGTTTGATTCTACTTCAGATCAAGCACATCGAGAGCAAATGGCAGAAACAGTTCGTTATGTTGATATTGATTTTCAGGAGAAAACAATTTTTATAAAAGAGTCTTTTCTTGGATTTATCCAATTAAAACGAAAGGATGCTGAAAACATTGTGGAAGTGATTTTGGAACAACTGGAAAAAGACAAAATGCCGTTAGAAGACTGTCGATCTCAATGCTATGACAATGTTGCAGTTATGGCTGGTTATAAAAGTGGTGTTCAACAGAGAATTATTGAAAAAAATAGCAAAGCTATTTTTGTAAACTGCGATAATCATTCTCTCAATTTGGTTGGAGTGCGTGCTGCTAACCATGATGCAGTGATGGTGACTTTTTTTGGTGCAATTCAGTCGCTTTATTCATTCTTTTCACGTTCAACTCTCCGTTGGCAAAAGCTGAAAGATGCCATACCAATAGTTGTCAAATCTGAATCTGAAACTCGATGGAGTTCCAGAACAGAGGCTGTGAAGCCTGTTCATGAATACTTTGATATTATAGCGGAACTCTTCCAAAGCATGGTTGATGATCAAAATGAAACTGCTGATACAAGAGGTGATGCAAGGCAGGTGCTGAATCAAATTTTGACTTTTCATTTCTTGGCTTTGCTTGGATTTGAACAAAATTCTTGTTCGGATTGATGGTGTTCAAAAACGACTCCAAGATCATACCATGAACTTTCATGATGCTGCTTATGATTTGAAAGCCCTTCAAGATTATTTTTTAAGCAGTCGAGAATCATTGGCCAGTGAATCACTTGAAGCAGGGCTGAAACTGTGTGATGAATGGGATATTCAAGTAGAAAGACGCCCCATAAAGAAGAAAAAATGCCTGGTGAAAAAAGCCAAGGATGTAGGGTTAACTGCGAAAGAAGAAATGATGAGAATAATGAAAGAAACTATTGATCGTCTCCATAATGAAGTGGAAGAAAGATTTGTCCGTCTCCATGACTTGGATTCAAAATTTGGATTTCTTTTAGATGCTAGAGGATTATTGTTTGACTCAAATGAAGCAACAGTAGTCATGACGTAAATATCTTAAAGAAAAGTTGTCTCAACCTTGGACAGTTTATAGCAATGATATTGACGGCTTTGAGCTTTATGAAGAAATCCTGGATTGTAGATGCTTCTGAAAAGTCGCCCAAATGTTCAGATTTCTAAAGCTGAGGAACTCCACAAGTTTATTGTTTAGTATGGAGATGAAAATGTTTTTCCAAATTTGAGAGTAGCTATTCAGATAATGCTCACTATTGCAATTTCAATTGCCAGCTGTGAGCGATCTTTTAGCAAGTTAACATTGATCTTATCATATTTTGAGAGCTTCATTGGGCCAAGAAAGACTTTCTGCTTTAGCCTTGCTCAGCATTGAACGTGAGGAAACTGAAATAACAAATTTTGATGACATTATTGATAAGTTTGCATCAGCAAAAGTAAGAAAAATACATGTTTAGTGTGAAGTTCCAATTATTCATTAAAAGAGCCAAAAATAATAGGTGCAAACAAGGCATTTTTTTAAAGTACCATATAACTGGAATGATTTTTGTTCAGTATCTAATATTCTAATTGCTAATTCTGCTATCGGTAATTCAGTAAAATTCAAGAAAACATCAAAGTGTATTCTCATGAAAAGTTATGCCTCTCCTTGTACATATATTAATTGTTTCTGTTGTAATTCGGCAAATAATTAACCATACTTTGGTTCTATAAAATTAAATTGTATTAATAGAAATTTAATATCAACCTTAATAGTAAATATACGCGGTTATGTTTATGGATAGAAAAACATTAAAGTATAAACTGTAAAAATAATTTTTTATGAAATTGTATTTTCATTTCATTTCAATTTATTTTTACATATTTTTGTACAGTTTTATATGTATATAACTGTTTTTCATTTTCATTTGTCATAAAATAAACTTCTTCTTAAAAGTATATTTTGTTAGCAGTATTATTACGAGTAACCAGTTTCAGTACCATTATAAGAATTCAGCCAGAATTTTAAAGAACACTGGTTTTAAGGGCACCATTTATTGATTTTCCCTGGGCGCGATCAACCCTAGTTACGCCTCTGCTGCCTTCAAATATCTAAAGGAAAAATTCCCAAAAATAAGTGATGCCAAGATCTGCTGGCGGCCCTCAAATAAGTGATGCCAAGATCAAATAAGTGATGCCAAGATCTGCTGGCGGCCCTCAATGATATAAGTGATGCCAAGATCGAATAAGTGATGCCAAGATCTGCTGACGGCCCTCAAATTCGCCAACTCATGCTAGACGAACACTTTGAAGCGGTGATGGATGAGGTTGAGTTGGCAGCCTGGCGTGCATTCAAAAATGTGTGCAGCGGTCTACTAGGAAAGACTAAATACGACAACTATGCTGCCCTTGTGGATCAACTTATCAACTCATACCAACGTCTCGGATGTAAGATGTCATTGAAAATTAATTTTTTGCATTCACATCTCTCATTCTTTCCGGAAAATGCATCTGCTGTTAGCGACGAACACGGGGAGAGATTCCACCAGGATATAGCCACACTGGAAAGCCGATACAAAGGGAATTGGAGTCCTGCTATGGTCGCCGATTTCTGCTGGAATTTAAAGCGTGACCAACCAGAAGCATCACACAAACGCCAGCATAAATACAAATAATCAGTTGAAAACAGTATAATACGAGAGTTTTATGTTAATTTTGAGCATATATGTTGAAGTATAGCAATAATTAAACTGTTCCATATGATAAAGCCTATCTGTTTATCAATATATTCTTATTTTTTGGTATGAAGATTTAAGCAGTCATTACAAAAAAACGTGACGTGATAGAAAAAAACTATTTCAGATTTGAAATAGCACACTCGAAATATTAAGAATGACCGAATGTTATTCCCGTTTTTTTTTCAACCGAAAATTTGTTGTACAGTGTAATTAGTCAAGAGGGTAAGAAACTGACACAGTGCTCAGGCCAGCCATGTATAATGCAACCCCATTGCTTGAACTCTCGTATTATTACCAGCATCATCGCAAGGGCGGATCTAGGCATTTCAGTAAGGGGGAGGGGGTTACAAAGTAAAAAGGGCGCCCCTAAAATAAAAAGGGCGCATTACTTTTTTTCTTAAAACAGACCACCAATGAGTGAGTTAAAATTAACTGTATTGTTTTATTTGATCGGTCTCATTCAAATATGATACAAAATAAAAATCTAATCTGGGTACAACAATTATCACAGAAATTTTTTCAAACAATTACAAATGTCTTGCCATTTAAAAGAACTATCAGAATAAGATAAAAATAGTGATATGGATGCACCAGTACTAAGGGCACCAATGAAAACCATTACAACTACAAATTTGGAAGTACAACGTATACGGATAAAGACTCAACCTAGAATTTGAATAAAATACCCATGATCTATTTACAAAAACAAAATTTGTTTTCAGAGGCATACACATCATTCAAATAGAGCAATTGCACTCGAAAAAAGGGCACTTGCAAGAAATTGAAGGGGAGTTCAAACGTCGCCGACTCTCCTCCTAGATCGGCCTATGCATCAGGATTCGAACTCCCGAACTCTGTGTCTTCACTTCACTTATAGGAAAACGGTGCTACCTCGTTTGGGGTCCGTTCGTCGGTCTCTCTTCACACGAAGGTCAAGCTGGTGGCCTCGCATCTAGTCCTGTCTTGGTGGAGGAGTGAGTTGCTTTCTTGCGCTCTCCACCGCACATAACCAGGTACACCCGGCTCATCTGGTACCGTCCTGAGTCAGGCATCTAGCCTTCTCTTGAAGACTTCAACTTTGACCCCTGTAACGTTTCTGAGGTCCTTTGGAAGCTGGTTAAAAAGTCTTGGCCCCCCCCCCCCCTGACAACCAACTTATTTTCCTTCAGTGTTGAGGAGGTCCATTGTCGGGCCTTTAATTTGGGAACACTACACATTCTGCTTTTCCTATTTTTCAGCGTTGTTTGGATGGTAATTGGGCTTAGTTTGAGGTTCGGTACCAGTTTTTCGATCATTTTCCATATGTAGATTATGGTGTACCTCTCTCTTCTTCTTTCCAGGGAGTACAGATTTAGTTTACGTAGTCTTTCCCAGTAGTTGAGTTCTTTGCAGCCATCAATCTTGGCTGTGAAATGTCTCTGCGTTTCTTCTAGTTTATTAATTTCTTCCTTTTTATATGGGGACGTCAAAACTAAGCAGTATTCAAGTTTTGGTATGATCAGTGTTCTCAGCAGAGGAATCATTTCTATCTTGTCCCTCCTTTTGAACGTTCTTAGTACCTGTCTCGCGACTCTTTTTGCTTTGTTTATTGCTATCTGATTTTGTGTCTTGAATTTGGCATCATCGGTCATTATTACCCCCAAGTCGACCGCTTTCGTACTTCTCTGAATTTCCTGTCTATCTGGAGCATAATATGCAGGCTGATTAAGTTCCTCATTTCTACCATATCTCAAGAGCTGAAATTTCTCGGTGTTGAAAGTCATATTGTTGTCTTCTGACCATTTATATATTTTGTTCGTGTCCCTCTGCAAGGCCTCCTCTTCATTTGCATTGTTGATTTTTCTGCTGATCTTTGTATCGTCTGCAATGATGTTACTATACTGTTGTTGTTTACTCCACTGTCCATATCTGTTAGCATGATAATTAACAGGAGTGGGGCCAGCACTGTACCTTGTGGTACTGAGCTGCGTACTTCTGATTCTGATGATGATACACTTTGAATTTTGACGACCTGTAGTCGTTCTCTGAGGAAGTTGTAGATCCATTTTCCCATTTTGACTGTTATTCCCATATGTTTCATTTTATGTGCTACTATACCATGATTGCATTTGTCGAAAGCTTTAGCAAAATACGTGTATATGACATCATAGTTTTCATTGCCTTCAAGTGCATCTAGGATATTGTTATAATGCTCTATTAGTTGTGATAGGCATGATCTTCCCGATCGGAATCCTTGCTGATTTTCGATGAATCTTTGCAGTGTCTCCAAGAAGTCATAGATTTTCTCTCTAACTATTCTTTCAAATATTTTGGTGAGGTGGGACGTCAATGACACTGGTCTATAGTTCTTTGCTTGAGATCTATCCCCTCCTTTATATATAGGGACAATGTTTGCTCTTTACAAGATGCTCGGTATTTCCCCAGTGTCTTGGGATCTTCTCCATATCCAGTATAAGGGTGTAGCTATTTCATTTTTACAGTTTTTAATTAATAGTGCGTTCCATTTGTCCGGACCTGCAGCTGAATGTGATTTCATTTGTCCTATAACTCTCGATACATCTTCTGGGGTAAAATCAAAGTTTGTTATACATTCTCCTTGCAATTTCTCTTTGAAGAATGCATCTATGTCAGGTATCGCTTTGTCACTTTTTCGGGTACTGAAGACCGATTCATACTGGGCTCTCAATGTTTCAGATATTTCTTTTAGATCGTCTGTTAGTTCATTATTTCCTTTCCTTAAGGGCCCGATAGTAGGGCGCGTTTTCGTTTTCGCATAGCTGTAGAAGTATTTTGGATTTTCCTTTATTGCTTCTACCACCTTTTCCTCTTCCCTCTCTGTATGGCCCTTTATCAGAGTTTGTATTTCCCTATCGATACTCTCCAGTTTTTCTTGTATTACTTTCCTGGCATTGTTGCTTCCGCAATTAGCTAACTTCGTCGCTACTCTCTTTCTTTTGCGGAATATTCTTCTCTTTTGCCTCTCTAGCCAGTTCCTCTTTCCTTTTGGCTGTGCCTCCGGAACATATTTTCCCAAAATTCTCAGCGTCTTTTCTTTCAAGGTTGTTAGCATTTCCTGTTGTTTTATTCTCTCAAACTGTTCTCCACTCTATTTGGGCCATGTGTGATCTGATTTCTTCCCAATTTATGGTCTTGGAGTTTAAGTCAAAAGTCCCAAATTTGCTTCTTCCTTCCACATGTGTATTGTCTTTTAAAGTTATCGTCATATTTGTTGATAACTCGATTATGTTGTGGTCTGAGATAATAGTTGGAGTTATTTTTGTATCGGCAATCAAGTTCGTGTTATTTGTGAATACCAGATCTAGGCAGTTATTTTTCCTGTTATTTTCTGTTATCTCGTGTGTCAGCATAAACTCGTTTGTGAGAGCCATCAGCATTTTTGTTTCCTCCTGGTCCTCTCTTGTGTCCCCCTTATCTTGCTGTATAAATATATTTCCACCACCTTTTTGTATTTATAAATGGGAAATTAAAATATCTGATATCTGATATCATCAATGGCATTCGGAAATTTTTCATTTGGAGAGTTTGGAGGTCTATAGATGACTGTCAGTATCACGTTTAGTTTTTCTATTTTCACTGCAAGGGTTTCCACGAAGCTGTTGGATTTACTTATTACCGTCTGTGTCATATGTCTCTCATATATATATATATATATATATATATATATATACACTGTATAGTTGAACATTATATAATAAAAGTATTGGCATTTGTAGGGAAACAACCCTCTCATGCCTGAATTATGAAATTTTTGTTTTACATTTTTTTCCTTTTCAAGCCAAAATAACCTCTAATATTCGAATCGTAAGGCTCAAAATCGATTGTCAAGCTCATGTTGCCATAAAGCAACGGTCGGCGTTAAAAGGTTAATTAAGTGTAATATTATTTGAAGATCTTGCAAATTCAATATGAAATTAAATGAACATTGCGCATGCGCAAGTTTTAGAACGAAATTATATAAATTTTTAATTAAAAATCACCTATATGTATGCCATCATATACGACGCGTAATCAGTATCAAATACTACATATACATATATTGTATATATAAATAAATACATACGCACATATACATTATATACACATACAAATATGCTTTGAAATTATAAGCGACACTGAATTTATTACAAGAAAGGCGAAGATTACGTAAAACTGAAAGTACCAAAGATTGGCACTTTTGCTGTTTTAGAATTCAGGAATGTTTGTGCATGATGCAGTGCTAAGATTACCACGATGGCTATTTAAAGCGAGATTTTCAACTGTTGTGGGATAGTAAGAGTAAAAGTTAACGCTTGAGGGTCAAATTAAATAAAAATAAAATATCAATAGTCCCGTTAACATCCGCGTATTCTGTTTTAAAAATGTTGTAATAAGTGTAATAATTTGAATGTTGTATATTTGTTTTTATCACTAAAGAGACATCTATTTATCTGGCTATCTGTTATTCCATAGAGAGGGAGCGACTCGTGACACTGCCATTCTCTAGCGCGAGATCGTCACTATAAAAGTGTCTCTAAAAAACTCTTTATGTTCCGGCTATGTCAATTTGCCAAAGGAACGTCCGCTTCAACTGAAAATCTAATCCTTCTCATGTAGTAATTGTAATTGTGTTTATATCACTACATACATTGCACCAACTACACTCAATTGATGGAACATTTTTAGGGGGCCATTAAAGATGGCTTATAATCGGGGGATGAGACTTCAACCTGAAGACACACTCCCACAAACCAATCACTCCCTACAACATTGCAGAACGTTTCAACAAGGCCTACGCGCATGTAGCAACGATAAAAGGGATTATTAAAAGCTTCGAGAGAACGGAATTCTTTTCTCTTAACTTTAACTGCTTTTTCGATGAAGACTTTGCAGCTGTTAAAATCTTAGTTCCATACTGTTAAGTCTTGCTGTTAAAGTCTTGTTCCACACATACTTACTTACGTGCATATACACGCAAAATGATACATTTTGTTCATAATGTACTAAGATAAATATAAGAGAATACAACTCATTTTCTTTTTTTCCTCTCTCTTTATTGGAAGGACTATCTAGTGAGCTGTCTACCCGATGGCGATGAAGAGAAGCAGGGAGCAGAGTCGAGTCAAATGCAGGCACAACATACAGAAGGAAGACTTGTGCCTCCAGCAGCTGCTGAAATAAGGCGTAAAGAAAAGTTATAAGATCCAGTCCCCCAAACTCGGATGTATCTCCTCAAATCTCACGAAATAGAAATTCATTCAATGAAATTTCACCAATTTCAGGACCTTGTTGTGCCACTATAAGTGGTAGAAGTCAAAACAGCATTCGAAAATACAAACAGGAATCCCACTGAAGAGGGTTTTGTAAGATAAAACCGCCGTTCTGCAAAACGAAAATTTCTGTCAGAACCAAGCAACCAACTCCTAAGCAAAATAGCTGGTAAACGAAAAGTTACAAACAGATATCCTGCTCAAACCTAAAGCAAGGAAAGTGACTGATGACAACTTATTCCCATTAATTTAGTCGTCCGAAATGATCATGTACTGTATAAATGTATCAAAATCTTACTATGTTCAAGCCCAGCGGGATTAAAGTAATTAATGGTACCAAGGTATTAAACCCACTTTCAGTATGTAATTCCTTAAAACTTTGTTTGATTAAAAACTTTTGGTAACAAATTTAGATATGTGAATGTATACTGTAACTTCTTTAGAGAGCGTAAGGAAGTTGTCATGGTCCTAGAATTATCATCAGAATCGGAGGTACGTAGCTCAGTACCACAAGTGCGAATATTTGTTCCGCTATTATTTATAATTATAATAATAGTAACCAATAAAGATGATGAGGTAACCATGAATAACATACTATAATCATTTCCTAACGATACAAAAATCAGCGGACAAATTAAATATACAGGCAATGTAGTGTCTTTGCAAATGGACAAGAACAAGATATACAGTATGAAATTCAACACTGAAAATTTTCAAGACGGAAAAAGTGAGGAACTCAACTCTAACGAGTTATTTGCCAAGATAGACATAAAATTCATATAAACTCAAAAACAAAAAACAGAATTATAATGATTGACGGTACGAAATTTGAAACACAAAATAAAATGAAAATAAACAAAACTAAAAGGATAACGACAAACACTGAGAACTTTTAAAAGAAGGAATGAGAATATAATGAATTCTCTATTGAAAATGCGAGTCATACCAAATTTGAAATGAGTTTATTAGAAGGAGTCCTGAAAAACATTAGAGTCAAAATCAATGGCTGCAAAGAACTGATTTACTGGGAAAGATTACGTAAATTATATCTTTAATCCTAGTAAAGAAAAAGAGAGATACGCAATAACTTACTCGTGAAAATAACTGAAAAGCTGGTTTCTCATCTTAAACTAAACCCCAAAACTATAAAAAATAATAATGGAAAACCAGAATGTACAGTGTCCTTAAATTGAAGGCTAAACAAGAAACATCCTGAACGCTGGTCTCTGAAGAAAAAACTTAGCCGTTAGAGGGCCAAAGCTATTTAACGAATTGCCAAAAGAAATATGGAATGTTACTGATGTCAGTGTGGACACCTTTCAACGAAGACTAGAAACTTGTCTCAGGAAATTCCAGATGATCCAACTGTGCCTAGTTATGCGAGATGGAGAGCTCAAGACAGCCTGACCTTTGTGCAATGAGGGATCATCGTGTTGTACTCGTGGCACGTTGTCGTATATATGTGTGTGTGTGCGTGTGTGTGTGTGTGTTAAAGAAAATTGTTGTATTGGACAATTTATCAAATTATACCCGCAGGACTCTGTACGAGGAAATATAGAGCCTAGTGTAAACGATTTTATGAACCAGCGCATAAGCTAATTTGTGATTCATTGCTTATTAACACATTTATTAATGTTGATACTGCTTTTAAATGAGAAATATTTATTTTAGGATAAAAATACAACATATCTGTAGCAACAACAGAAAATATGATTCATCATTATTTTTTTAAAAGTCAGGCTCCTAAAGTATCTACTTTAGCCTAGGCCCAAATTCAAACAAATCGAGAGAGAGAGAGAGAGAGAGAGAGAGAGAGAGAGAGGAGAGAGAAGAGAGAGAGAGAGAGAGAGAGAGAGAGAATGATTCGAAGTACTAATTGTTGGTAATAAACAATTTTTATTTTCAAGAGCCATACCTAATGTTTTTTATGTAAGTTTTAATTGTAAACTCAAAAAAAATAATGTTAATAGCAAACCGCAACAAACACGGGATTTCGGCAGTGCTTTGAAACTACGAGTAACCACAATCAACTTTCCCGTTTTCCAGTAGAAACACTGTTGGAATGTGGTTACTCGCAGCTTCAAATCAAATAACGTTAAGTTTATAAATACAGACCGCCATTAGAAAATATTTTTTTAGAAGTGGCGGATGAACTTTTGGCTACGTGAAATGTGGCGCCATAGGAAAAAGTTTGGGAAATACTGACTTAAAGCGCTACTTTGCTTTAAATATATGCTTTAATTCAGGAGTTTCCAACTGGGGTACGTGTACCCCTAGGGGTACGTGTTAAATTTTACAGGGGTACATAATGAGCTGAAAAAATACCTGTTTTTCTCTTTTTCTTTTATTTTGTAAATTAATTTTTCGGAACATTTCAACAATCGGTTGAATATTAATTTCTTAACAATGCATATAACCTTGGTTTTGCTTCCGCCCGAATTCTTCATTCTGACGAAGTTCAAGCTTGTTGCTCCACCTTAGACCTACCGCTTAACGTTGAATCCGAACCACGACCTACAACAGATGGTCAGAAATTACAAAGTCCTTCTCGATCTCACGACCTCCCGATCAACAGCCAAGCCTACAATTTATTATCTCTAAATCAATATGGCTTCCGTAATAATAAAACAACGGAAATGGCTATTTTAAATCTTAAGGAAAATGTAAATATAACTAAGGAGAACAAGGAAATAATGATATCAATATTTATGGATTTGAGTAAGGCGTTTGATGTAATAGACCATAATATTCTACTTTAATAAATTATATTGGTACGGCTTTAGAGGAGCAATCAGTGATTGGTTTAAAAGTTATTTGTCCAATATATATCATTTTGTATCAGTAAATAAGGTTTGCTTAACTAAAGCGCTTGTCAAACATGGTGTGCCACAGGGCTCAGTTCTGGGTCCACTGTTATTTTATTATATATAAATGACCTTCCACGTTCATCAGATATACTGAACTTCATAATGTTTGCAGATGATACAACTCTCTCTTTTTCTTGCAAAGATGTTAATACACTCAGTAATACAGCTAAGAATATACTTCATTCAGAATTCATCAGTGTAATGAAATGGTTGACCACCAATGAACTCTTCCTAAATACTAGTAAAACAAATTTCGTGATTTTTTACTAATAAAATTAATATTAATGAAATCGCCATAAAGGAGTGTACTGCAACAAAATTTCTTGGTGTAATGCTAGATAAGAATTTGCAATGGAGTGATCATGTAAATTATATCGCGAAAAAGATTTCAAGGAGCGTTGTTATAATGTTTAAACTTAGAAATGTAGTCCCTAAACAAGTTTTATTGACTCTTACTGCACCCTTTTTTGTGGAAACTCCGCTAACAAGCATTAAATGGCTATCTTTGTCATCCAAACACGAGCAATAAGGTTATTATCTGATGCTGATTTCCTTGATCACTCTAGTGCATTATTTAAAGAGCTAAACCTACTAAAGCTCAACGATATAACCAAACTGGCACATTTTATTTTTATTTACAAGTGTAAGAACAAAATCATTAATTTGCAATGGGTAAATAGATATTTTGTAACTCATCAAGAAATCCACTCGTATCAGACCAGAAATAGATCAAAGCTTGTTATACCTCAATTTAGATTGTCTTCATCTCAAAAACTACCCATTTTCATTGGATTGAAACTATGGAATGACTTGCATGCCGATATAAAAAATATTGTGAATGTAAATTTGTTTAAAACCAAGTTGAAATCCCGATTAATAATGGCATACTAACAAAAATCTAGGATTAATGTCCACTAATATTGTTTAATATTGTACATTAATATTGTATAATATTGTAATACATGTTTTAACTATTAATAATACTTATTTACTTATTATTATTAATTAATAACAACTAGCTGCTTATTTTTAATAAGAGCCCAGTAAAGCCTAAAGCTAAGGGCCAAATTAAATAAAATAAATAGTCGAGCTTCACAATTATTCATGTCATTGTAAATTGAAAAAATTATTATTTTATTATTATTAATAAAGGTTATTCTATCTATCTATCTATCTATATTGTACCGGGTGGGTGGGGAGTACACCAAAACACCTTGACTTTTCAAAAGGGTATACGCAGTGGAGACTAGG
>JAJOZX010008035.1:127500-145000 GCA_023014485.1 Bathynomus jamesi | reverse complement strand
TTAAAATTGTTACCTTTGATAAGAAATAATCTTTCCTACTCAGATAGGAAGTTCTTAAATAAAGTTTTAAATTTTAAGTTTTCCCCCAAGGTGGAAACACGTACCACACTCAGTTTCTCTCTTTTACCAATGCCTCTTTCAGTCTGTCTCGCTGAATCGGTATAATTTCTCCGTTTAGTCTCACTTGATCACTATACAGTTGAAGTATCACTTAACCTTCTTCATTTTGAGTACATTTTGATCAGTAATTGCCCTTCAAAGTATAAAATTCTTGCTTCATTCAGAACATCGATGACTTTTATACTCCGCTTATTCAGCTTTCACGTTTAAGAACAAAGTACATTCAAATAACTGAAAGAAGGTAATTTAGGCGATTTTGGTTGCAAGCTATTATACTGTTTATTTACTACAAGGAAAATGTCTTTCGGGTTTAGGTTTAATTCATACATTTACCAAGAAAATATGACGGCGGAAGTTTTAAAACAGGATAAAATTTCAAAATTTTCAAAAAAAATTAAATCAGTAAAAATGTCACAAAATTTCTTGCATAAATTCAAAGCAAAAATAAAAAAAATGACGTTCAAATAAGCTTAGTCAAAATTTCCTAGTTAGACAACAAAACAATTTATTCAAACAAGTATAGCAAAATTGCGCGCGCCGCAGATTGAGAACTATGTAAGGAAAAGGAGCGTGTCAACCCAAAACTTTTTTACAAGATTTTCCCCGCCCAATAAAAACTGTGCTCGAGTCTATATATCCAAAAACCTTGGGTGGAGTCAACCAAATCAGACTACCTTAAAGGTGGGGTTTCCCCTTCTATTAACCACTTACTATTCAAACAGACAGCTATTTAAAGTGATTGATTTTCCCCCGAAGTGGGTTATTTCTTTGAGCCAGCTAACAAAATATCTTAAATCAGATAAGGAATTCTTTGGTTTGACAGAACATTTTAAACAAAGTACTGAAAAGTTACAGACTGACTTGGAAAAAAAATAAATCACGATAACGAGATAAAGTTTCGACGGCCCCGGTCATTAGGTTCCCATTTAGGCGACAAGTAGCGGCAGCATGGAAAAAGGAAACCAAAGGTATCCAGAATTTGACGTCATTGTAATTAGAGTTTTATACTTTTAATATCCTTATTCATTCAGTTTAAGTGAATTTCCTTATGTTCGACGTATTGGGCGGACATATACGGTATTATCGAAGCTTAAAAGCACTATTCCAAAATACCGCGTATCGTCTGTACTGTAGGTGAGCTCGGACCACCCGGGTGAGCTCTGTAAGTGTCAAAATGTAGCCACTTACGAATCTGTGTATTTGAGAAAGAAAGAGTTTATTGCCATAATGGGTTTAGCCATGGTTTTTGAAAGGTTTAACCTTGCTGAATTTCAAAATAGTTGCGCAATATGAATAAATGGTGAGTTCCGTCAACACTCGAACGTCTCAGCACTCAAATATCGTGCAACTGCGTCATTTAAAATAGTTCCTACGTCCTAATTATAGATTTACTCAAATTCTCATACCCAATCGGGAAATGTAACACTTATTGTGTGTGTGTGTATATATATATATATAATATATATATATATATATATTGAAAGAAAAATATAATACATACACATTGTGTGTATATATAATATATATCTCTTTGAGTGTGTGTGTGTGTGTGTGTGTTATGTGTACCCATGACTATTAAATTTGTATATAAATGTGTTTGCCCTTGCAACTTTTTGTGTATAAAACAAATGAAATAAAGGCACGAAGGCCTATGGGCTGTGTGATCTCTTCTCATTGTGACTGACAGCTATTGTAATTACATTTAAGTAAAAATTCAAGGATAACTCGTTTCATAAACTAGAATTACTCAATTACATCACTCAAACAGTGCAAGGAGGCATCTAATCTGTGTATATTTATGTACAAAATACATAATATTAATAATGGTGGTATGTATATATATATATATAAAAGTTAAATACACTTTATCAAATTACACACATTTTATACATATTTATCAAATGAAAACAATTATATAAAATAATTTGTTAAAAATACATGCAAATTTTTAAAATATTTCTGGAAACGTTTTTTTCAACTCCTCTTTAGTAACTTTTTTAATCCACATTATGTACAATTGCGTACAATCATGTACAAATTTTTATCTTTGCTGTTAAGGAGGTCCTAGAAAAAAAAAGGTTGTAAGGTTGTGGGGACTTACTGTCATACACTGCGAGTGCTCCTGTAGCCTTAAGGGTCAGCTGACCTTAAAATCGAGGTCAAATTACTCGCTCGTTCGCAAAATCTAAGACCGAATTAATTATAAAGTTGATAGATTCTTAGCGTTTGCCTGTATATATATATATATATATATATCCGCTCGCAATAAGTTTAATGCGTCTTACTTATTGCCCGACCTCAATACCATAATAGAAAATGGTTTAAAAAATTAACCGTTATTGTCAGGTAAAAATGTTTTTAAGGGTTGCTAATATTATTAAATAAGACATGTTCCAGGGACCGGAAGACTATATACAGGGTGAGTCAAAATTCCTGCTTCATAGGTATTTATTGTATAATTATTTTTGAGGTGAGACATTTTTGAGGTGAGACTTTTCGATTTCTCTCTCTCTCTCTCTCTCTCTCTCTCTCTCTCTCTCTCTCTCTCTCTCTCTCTATATATATATATATATATATATATATATATATATAAGGTAAGCCAGAGGTTAGGACCCATCGGGATTTCACGTTATTAGAGAAAATACTTAAACTGATTGTCATTAACCTCTAAACATTTTCCAAATATGAATACCGACAGTTTTCCTGGCATCACCTCTAATCCTGAAGTAAACGAACATCACAGTTCGGGAAGGCTGGGATAACATGACGAAGGTGTACTTACGATAGGTGATGTCAGACAGCAGCACTAATCTGCGTCATCAGCTGTTAAAAACATATACGCAACAGGAAAACATGCGTGCGTCCCCAGCTGCCAGCGACTGAGCAACGAGACAAGCGAGTTAGTTTTCGATTGTATTCTCGTAGAATTCTCTTTGTCTTAAGCTTTCACTCTGCCGCATGCACTAGTATGAGTTCATGACGTTGGAACTATAAAAGGGATCATAGGCCACAGTTCTGGACGCATGATTAGTTTGTATAATTGTTACTTCTTTCTCGCGCAATGTATTAGTTTGAGGTTATATGTCTTGGGGCAAGATGGCGGGGGTAAGCCGCCGACTTCCGAGCGGACGGCGCTGTCAGCCAGCGTCAACACTGGTTCACCTATGAAGCGAGCCCTGGAATAGAAAGCAAGAGAGAAATAAGGGAAAGAAAAGGCCAAAAAAAGGGCCCGGATATTTAGTTTGGGACTACTGTTAGCCGCCATCTTGTTCCAGTATGTTTATCTTACTCTATGTGTGGGATAAGGTGGCGAATGTGTTACACTTTCATTTTTCAGGAATTACTCCTAAAGTATGTTCGCCATGCTTGTAGTTCTTTTAAGTTTGAAATATATCATTGGGGTTGCACACTCGTGTGTAGTAATTATGATTTTCTTCTGTTTCAGCGTTAGAGCCATCTATACAGAGTGTCCCATAAGTCCGGCATCATAGGAGAAATTCATATTTTTCTATTTCTACAAACCATAATTCATATTTTTCAGTGACGAGGCTGTTTTTTATGGAAATGGTGAGGTAAATCGACAGAACACCCGCTACTGGTCTCAAAACAACCCTCACTGGTATACCTCTTCAAAGGAACAAGGTGCATCTCGGGTGATGGTATGGTGTGGCATTGGAAGGATCGCATCATAGGCCCCCTCTTTTCGATGAACGTGTCATTGGAGGCACCTACCTACGTATGCTCAAGGAAGAAGCATTTCCAGTGTCTTGAACGAAGAAGGAAATTTCCCAACATGGTTCCAGCACGACGGCGCTCCTGCACATTACAGCACCCAAGTAAGGGAATACCTGTACCAACAATTCCCTGGTCACTGGATAGGACGTCGAGGGCCTGTGGAATGGCCAGCTAGAAGCCCGGATCTAACGCCACTAGATTTTTATCTCTGGGGGCCACTTGAAAGCGCTGGTATACGCAGAGAAAATTAGGAGTGTTGAACATTTTCGGCAGCGCATTATTGGGGCATGTAACACCATTACTCCTGACATCATTCACCGTGTACTTGCTGACTGGGTATCACGTCTGAATTTGTGTACTGAAAACAATGGTGGACATATTGAGCACGTTCTGTAAATAAAAGTTTTTGTTTTGCCTTTTTTATTATTTTTCCTATGATGCCGGACTTATGGGACACCCTGTATATCTATACATCTATCCATAAATCTAACCGCCCAGCTGTCTACCTATTTATCCAATATCCATCCTTCAATCTTTCCTTTCATATAGCCATCTATCTAGCTTCCATCAACCCAGCTATTCATCCTCTTATCTATCTAGCCGTTCATCTATCCATCCATCTATCCCTCTGTCTGTTGTCAATCTATGTAACTATCCATGATCTCAATCTATCCAGCTATCTATCCTCTCATCTAGCTAGCCGTTCATCTATCCAGCTATCTATCCTCTCATCTAGCTAGCCGTTCATCTATCCATCCATCTATCCCTCTGTCTATTTGTCAATCTATGTAACTATCCATGATCCTAGTCTATCTAGCTATCTATCCTCTCATCTATCTAGCCACTCACCTATCCATCCATCCATCTAGCTATTTATCCAGCTATCCATCTATCCAACTATTTATCCTCCCATTTATCTAATCATCCATCTATCCATCCATTCATTCATCCATGTAACTGATTGATCAGTTCATAAGTTATATATCAGTTTGTCAATTCATAAGCTGTATCGCAGTATTTTGGGACCTGAGTAGTCAATTCATAAGATGTATCTTTTGGGGATATAATTTACATGGTCATTCCACTTTAAATTCTTGTCTAGCATTACATCAAGAAACCTCGTTAATGTACATTCCTTTACAGTGATTTCATCAACATTTATTTAGTTCATCAAGATACACATCTCGTTTTATTATTAAAAATCATTAAATTTGTTTCAATGGTATTTCGAAACAGTTTAGAAGAGGTCATTCATTTCATAACTGAAATTCTGTTTCAATGTGTGTGTGGTGTGTGTGTGTGTGTGTGTGTGTGTGTTTAACTTCAGAAAAGCTGTATTTATTTATATTTATTAGGCACTGATGTGTCATTTCAATTTTGTTTTGTGATGTTAAATTTTAATTTAAAACTATATTTCATTGACGCCGACTGGAAACACAAAAAATTGGAAATTTTGAATGTTTGGGGATAGTGAAAAACCTTACTGTCACGAGATGCTTGGTTTATTGCTTACAAGAGTGACAGCGTGATTTATGTAATTAATGACGACTTACTTTATTGTAAATCGCTAAATATCATAAAAAATGTATATAAATTATGTTAAAACGTGTATACATATATATAGCCTATATATCATATTTATGCAAGAAGGAGACGGCAAGGGCGAATGCCCCCTAAAACGCCCAACTCCCCCATAGAAAGAGCAGAGAGGAGCCGAAATCAATGTCTAAAGTTTTCGAGATGCCTGAACACTCTGCGTTTTAAAATTAGGACGTCATAGACAGGGAGAGAGATGGATTGAGGAAGGTTTTTCCACGGTTGACCGGTTGAGTATATGAAAGATTGAGAATACCAATTAACCCTCGTGTTAGAGAGTTGGACAGAAAATAAATGAGAATGTGTCAGAAGTCGGGTACTGCATGCTCTCCTTAAAGGAGAAGGCACGCAGCGAGAGAGTTCAGAAGAGCAGTGTCGTTATAATAGCGATAATGAAGAGAGAGAGAGAGAGAGAGAGAGAGAGAGAGAGAGAGAGAGAGAGAGAGAGAGAGAGAGAGGCAACATTTTGGCGAAGAGAGAGGGATTGAAGACAGTCAGTAAGAAGCGGGAAGTGATGAGACGAAAAGCCTTTGATTCCACCCGGTCAAGTAAAGCTGTGTTGGTTGAGCCACCCCACACATGAGAAGAGTACTGTACACAGGAGCAGACAAGACCCCTGTACAGAGACAGCAACTGAGTGGGGGTGCAGAAACTGCGGATCTGGTACAGCGCACCTAACCTATTAGAATCTGTTTTAGAAAGAGAATACATGTGAATTTTTCCAAGAAAGATCACGGAAAAGAAAACACCAAGAATGTTGAGAGAAGAGGAAGGATTGAGTTGTGTATTGTTGAAGACAGTGAATAGTCGTGTGGAAGATTATACACACACACACACACACACACAGTATATATATATATATATGTAAAATACAACTCAAAATGGTCCCCTGAGGCCATATATATACACATACTGCACTGTATTACCAATCTTATTTTCACATATATAGCTATCAATTCTTTGCGGCATGTCTGAAATATAAATGGTATTACATAATTCATTTCTCATGAGTAAGTGCGTCAGGCATGTTATTATTGCATATAGTTACGATCGTATGACGTCACAACTTTGTATGATTTATTTATTTTTACAATATATTTGTATATTTATTTGATGGCGCATTTTTATTAAGTAATAAGTAGGGCCATGATATGCCTTAGAACAGATCAGGAGATAATATTAATTAAGTGGTTCACCTCTTGCATTGACATTTGCCATTGGCTAACTTTTATTTCGTAAACAACACGCGTTTTTTACTGGAGACCTCTCTCTCTCTCTCTCTTCTCTCTCTCTCGTATATATACACACAGTGTATATATACGTGTGTGTGGTAATGTGTGTGTGTGTGTGTGTGTGTTTGTGTGTGAGAGTCCCGGCGAAGACTTTGTAATTTCAGATTTCCTTGGCAGATCGTAGTTCGAATTCCACGTCAAGCTGTAGGTCTAAGGTGGGCAAAAAAGGCTTGCCCTTCGTCAGAATGGACAATTCGGCGAAAGAAAAACTAAAGTGTGTGTATATATATATATATATATATATATATATATATATATATATATATATATATATATATATATATATATATATATATATATATATATATATATATATTAATTGTAATCAGTGCTAAACTGTAAATACAAACATTAATTTAAGTAGTATGGCTGAAATAAGAGAGAAGAATTATCTGTCGTGGTGTGAGTAGCGGATTTGCATCATACCCATACGATCCAGCATTACTGTCCCTAAATTCAACTACACTCTTTCTTCTGGGTGTGTGTGGGGGGAAGGGGGTGCGTAGTGTAGGAGCACTTAAAGAGTGATGAGGGTAGTATGTTACAGTGTAAATCCACTACCCACCACAGACAATCCCCCTCCCTTATTACACCCATACTACTTCTAATATTAGTATTTTACAAGTAAAAGAAATCCTTTTTATGGTCTTTACTTTCCGGTACTAATAATGATTACCAAGAATTCATCTTAAAAAAAAATTATTTCCTATTACGCGACCATGTTTAGAAATTCTGCAGAGATGTTTCCCCTTTCGTGTCTTCGATTCTGTTCCAAGAAATGCATCCGCTTGTTTACTTTAGGCGAGCAAATTTACGCATACTTAATGGCGCAATGAAGAAAAAAAAACAAAATATATTTACATATATACAGACACAGTACATATGAAGAGAGAAAGAAATTCCCCAAGTTTAACAACATTCATCCTTGAAATTGATGTAATAATAATGATAATAATAATAATAATAATAATAATATAAATTTAAGTTCTGTGACTTAAAGGGAAAAAAATATTATTAAGAATTTCTTTCCTTTTTATGAGTGTTTGGGACGGGACAGAAATTTCCCAGGCTTACAACATGTGATCAACTTGGTATCCTGTCAACAGTATATTGTGAGTTAGATTATGCTATGCTAGGTGAGGTTAAGTTAGATTTTAGAGTGACGATATGTTATAGTCCTGTCTATTCGATGGGTATAGATCCAAATTTACAACGCGAGTCTACAGAAGTTAATCATGCCATAAAGGACCAATATTATTTGGTTAACAAAACACAACTTTGACACTAAAAAAACTAACTTAACATTACTTAACTTAATCTAACCTAAACCCCATAAAATGAGATCAGGTGAAGAGCAATATTTATCTATTAATTAATTATCTACTAATGTTAGGCAAGTGATTCATACAATGAAGCCAAATAAAGCTGCTGAACCTGACAATATATAGGCCCTATGCTAGGATTTCAGAGAAGGGGAGGATAGCTTATCAGAGGCACTAACTATTTTGTTTACTAGGCTAGGTCTATTAATTATACATAGGTACCTAGTGAATGGAAAAAAGCAAATGTAGTGCCTATTTACAAAAAGCGTAGTAAAAATGAGGTAGGAAATTATAGGCTTGTTAATGTAACATTTTGGTAGGAAAGATACTAGAAAGAATTATAAAGAATAATATTCAAGATTGTTTTGCAAATTTTTAATCTTATTTGAAGTTCCCAACATGAATTTAGATCAGGAAGGTCTTGGTTGTCTACTGTAATCTCTTAGACATTTTAACGTTTGTAACTGAACAGGTAGATAATGGACATGATGTAGATGTTATTTATTTGGATTTTAGTAAGGCATTTGACAAAGTTCCACATAGGAGACTTCTATATAAATTAAAAGCTCATGGGATACTGGGATCAGTTACAAATTAGGTAGAAAAATGGTTAGAAGACAGAGAGCAAAGAGTAATTCTAAATGGTCGTGAATCTCAGTGGCAGAAAGTGAAAAGTGGTGTACTACAGTACTGCAGGGATTAGTGTTAGGTCCATTACTCTTTATTTTATATTTAAATGATTTAGAAAAGGGAGTAGGTAGTAAAGTTTCTAAATTTGCAGATGATACAAGGCATCTATTTTGGTAGAAATAATGAAAACATAGTTATGAGGTGGAAAACTGTTTAGAGGATGTTAAACCAGAAAATGATCTTGGCAGTATAGTTAGTAGTGATCTAAAATTTTCTAATCAGTGCTTAGGGTTTAGAAATTAGGCAAATATAATGTTAGGTACTATTAAGGGAAATGTTAACTTACAAGAGTAAGAAAATCATTTATAAATTATATATATAACTCTTATGTTGGGCCTCACTTAAAATACTGCATTCAGGCTTGGTCCACTCACATGAAACCTGATATTGATATGCTTGAAGATGTGCAACGTCGGGCAACCAAGCTTATCCCTAACCTAAGAAGATTGGAATACAGAAAAGATTAAAGGAACTGGGTATGTTTAGTTTTGAGAGGCGTTGTTTGAGGGGAGATATGATACAGATATTCAAAATGTTTTTAGGTTTGGACAATTTAGATGTAAGTAACTTTTTCTCATTAGAGGCTGATGGAAGAACTCGAGGGGATTATAAGAAAATTAGAAAACAGAACTTGTAGACTTCATCAACGAAAATACTTTTTCGGTCATCGAGCAGTAGAATTTTGGAATGACTTGCCATGTAATGTGGCAAATAATAGCTTTTTAGTTAGTTTTAAGAAAGTGTTAGACGTTTTCATCAATGAAAGAGAGTTTGTAGATTGTAAATAGTGTATAATTTTAATTTAAGTTATGTAGGCTACTTTGGTAGTCTGAAAATAGTTTTAAGTTAATTAGCTGACTTGAGATTGATGTTTCTCCAAATTTTATTATACTGTAAAATATAACCTATGACTTGAATAACCTCGATAGGCCCAAGTGGCTTTATGTTTTCTAATGAAATGTAATGTAACGTAATCTATTATGTTCATTACGCGTGCGCGCGCGCGCGCACACACACATATATATATATATATTACAGATATGGAATATCATGCATGCACGCGCACGATTTCACATAATGCAAAATTACCTCCAATTCAAAACCTCTTGAGTAGGTGGTGAGGGGCGCTAGCCACTACGCTACGATGGAATATTCACCGAAGTGTTCGTTACGACTCCGGCGGAAGGCTATTCCACTTCTCCACTATGTTATAAGTGAAAACAATTATAGCTGCGTTCGTTTCAACCTTTCTCCTTAATTTTAAAGTCGAAGGTCCAATTTGACGCCGAGATCGGTCGTCGTCTGTTCATTTTTTACTTGGACTTTCGTGAATGTATTTCAAAACGTTTCATTTGCTTGTCTCTGAGTGAGATACATTTTATTTTTTATTTTCACTTTTGTATTTTTGTTCCCTAATTGTATTTTTATTATTTTCACTACTGTATTTTGTTTGGGTAAATAAATGTTTTTCTTAAATTTCGTTTTTTTTCTTTATATATATATATATATATGAGAGTATGTCCAAGTTGCCAAATTTAAGAAAATGAAGTGGAGAAAAAACATTTGAAAATCTATATTTAATTTGATAAATAGTTTCGGCAACCTCTTGTGTCTTCCTCACGTGTTTAATTAAAATCTAAACATAACTTCTCACCTGTGCATTCACACCTTTGTCCTTGCGAGCAGACATTGAAGAGATTATTTACGAAGTAGCCAAAAGTTAGATTTCATTAAATTCATTGTACAAATATAATTCAATACATTTTTATAATAAATTCGTTCTCGGGTTTGTACGCTTATTATATATATATATATATATATATATATATATATATATATATATATATATCCTTCCACACAATAAAGAAAGTGGTTGGTGGTGGGTACCCTAGGTGGCCTAGTGGTTAAGACGCTGGGCTGCTGATGGGGCGTGGTCCGGATTCCACGTTAAACTGTAGGTCTAAGTTGGAGTGAAAAGCTTGACCTTCGTCAGAATGAACAATTCGGGCGGAAGTTAACCAAATGTGTGTGTGTGTGTATATATACATTGTTCCTTTAACTTCCTTCGCAATATGTAAGGTTATATGACGGAGGGGACCTACAGTTTTACGTGAGATCCGAACCACGGAGGGTTATTACATAAGCTAGGTCCAGAGGATAGTTTCCAATTCGACATCTACCAGGCCCATCGTCGCTTAAATTCGCTGATCGACGGGAAGGGGTGTTACGACATTGGCTACGACGTAGTCCCCCTCCCCCATATATATCTACAGGGTGGCCACAAAGTTCCTTTGCGTGAAAAACAAGGGCAACATACAGATATACTGTAATTTCACCGCAAAGGGACTTTGTGGTCACTCTGTATATATACGAGGCGAGGAAAGTAAAAATTATGATGCGCAATTTTTTCTCCAAAAATAGCTGTAAAATCGATCTCAAAAGAAAATGTTCTCAAAATCCACCCAAATAGTCAATGATGACGTAACAAAAGTTATTTTAGGATTTATTTTTTCGTATCATGTGACTGTGGAAACATCTGCACTGTATTTTCTGGTACAAACGACTCATGACTCTTTATTATTATTATATATATATATATATATATATATATATATATATACGGATGTCTTGAGAATGCATGAAGCAAGATTTGCCAAAGGTATATGTAGTTCTTGACATCATTTAAAAATAATCTTAAGATATGCTCAAGCGTCTTGAGTCATTCATTGGTTGTAAACAAGCAGTACTTATGCGCTTATACAGAGGTTTGACAAAGGTAAATAGACACCTCTTTTTTTTTTAATTCTTTTGATTTGAGTATAAAAGTCATTAAATAATAAGAAACTAATTGAAGTAATATATAATATATATATATATATATATATATATATATATATATATATATATATATATATATAATAATATATATACAGTATATGAAAATTATTTCACGAAGGTAACACGTGAAAAATATTTATGATGAATAAAACCACGAAGGAAAGGAAACACAAAATGGTGCTCAAGCGCTTTCGTCTAATGACATCCTCAGGAACACGAAAGCGCTTGAGCACCATTTTGTGTTTCCTTTCCTTCGTGGTTTTATTCATCATATATATATATATATATATTAGACTATATATATGGTATATATGTGGGTTTGCAGCATATATATATATATATATATATATATATATATTATATATATATATATATATATATATACACGGTGAACCAAAGGTAGGTGGACAGTAGGTTGAATACGGTTTGTGTTATATTATATTATAACTATGGTGTTTGTGTTATATTATATTAAATATTATAACTAAATTTATTCAAATTTTATTTTGTATTATAGTATACAAAAAAATTAAATATGTATTCTCAAAATAAACGTTATCATTTACTGTCCACCTACTTTCGGTTCACCCTATATATATATATATATATATATATATATATATATATATATATTATATTAGACTATATATATTATATATATATATATACATACTATATATAATATATAATAAAAGGCGATTCGCAGGCCTTTCATGTATTGAAACACCTCGTCAGGGAATGAAGAATAAATCCTAAAAAAGATATGGTACATTTTATAAGTTCCATTTCGTAACGTCGCGTTATTCTGCTTCATTTAAAACAAAGTTAGGAACCTCATTAGACTTACTGTCAGTTCTGTAAACTCTGTAACGTATATCTCAATGATTAGTGACTTTAATAACCTCTCCAGTTGGTTCTCTTTCTGAATTCCTTTATTGTGAAAACCCTATAAACAAACTGCAGAGTTTCCTATAACGATCCAATTGGAGGTCCGGTGCTAGTGTCTTCGAGTAACTGATACAATGAAAAAACGGACATAATTTTAAACTATTTAGTTTTGATATGTTCACTAGTTTTTTACTAGTTCCTGTGATGATTTAGGTGACACTGGTAAAAAAAAGGTTAGATGTCTGAGAAAAGCAGCAGAAAATATATATATATATATATATATATATATATATATATATATATATATATATATATATATATATATATATATAATCATTATATTAATTGGGAAGACTAAGAAAAATAAATCTATTAAAAATAAAGACACAATTGAAAGGAATATTCCCGAATGTTTATTCTTGTATAAATTATAAATTATAAATTCTTATATAAATTATTCTTATATATATATATATATATATATAATATATATATATATATATATTATAAAATGGACTCTATTGTATCTTGTCAAAATACCTTTTCTCCCTTAACTACTATTTATTAATCTTCTCCCTGACCACATTTTTGAACACACTAATATTGAACACATGAATTATTCTTCCTTGCAGGTGTGTAATATATATATACACACACAACATATATATACACACACACACACACACATATATATACACACACCCAGTTAAAAGCCAAATTACAAAAAGTCAGTACATTACTACAGTAATCGACAACTAATATAAAGTTATGATGCTTATATATATATATATATATATATATATATATATATATATATATATATATATTATGTAGTAAGGAGGGGGCTAAAAGCGAGCGCCCGCAAAAGTGACTCCTCCACAGAAGACAGAGAGAGCCAAAAACAGCTACAGCATACCCTGTGGACATACCCACCACACGCTACTGATATATATATCTCTGCTTATTATTGCGACAGGCACATGTGTGTTGCCTTGGAGAGGAATTGCAAATTCGTTGTTCATCTTGCTCCTGAATACAAACTAACGACATAGACACGAAAATAGATAGAAATCCAACGGTTCATTGAATTATTATAAAACCAAAGCATTCTTCTCGTGGTCATGATCCACGTACTGGAGACTCGTCAGTACTTTAATCTTCTATGTAGTTGACAATGATGCTACGAGCTGCTCATACCTGAATAGGTGTATGGGCTGAGTGGTGCTTTGCATAAAGCTATTGAAGTATATGTATTTCGAGCTTTGGATACACACACACACACACACACACACAAGTTTTTATATGTACATTTATATATACACCTTACCTTATGCCTTATGTTGTTTCGTGCGTTGGTCTCTCTTCACACGGAGGTCAAGCTGGTGGCCCGCCTCTAGGTCTGGCCTGGTGGAGGAGCGAGTTGCTTTCTTGCGCTCTCCACCGTACATAGCCAGGCACGGCCGTCTCATCTGGTACTGTCCTGAGCCAGGCATCCAGTCTTTTTTTGAAGACTTCAACTTTGACCCCCGTTACGTTTCTGAGGTCCTTAGGAAGCTGGTTGAAAAGTCTTGGCCCCCTGACAACCGAGCTATTTTCCTTCAGGGTTGAGGAGGTCCCTTGTCGAGCCTTTAATTTGGGAACACTACACATTCTGCCTTTCCTATTTTCCAGTGTTGTTTGAATGGTAATTGGGTTTAGTTTTAGGTTTGGTACCAGTTTTTCGATTATTTTCCATATGTAGATTATGGTGTACCTCTCTCTTCTTCTTTCCAGGGAGTACAGATTTAGTTTACGTAGTCTTTCCCAGTAGTTGAGTTCTTTGCAGCCATCAATCTTGGCTGTGAAATGTCTCAGCGTTTCTTCTAGTTTATTAGTTTCTTTCTTTTTATATGGGGACGTCAAAACTGAGCAGTATTCAAGTTTTGGTATAATCAGTGTTTTTAGCAGGGGAATCATTACTGTCCTGTCCCTTCTCTTGAATGTTCTTAGTACCTGTCCGGCGACTCTTTTTGCTTTATTTATCGCTATCTGATTTTGTGTTTCGAATTTCGCATCATCTGTCATTATTATTCCAGATCAATCGCTTTCGTGCATCGCTGAATTTCCTGTCTATCTGGAGCGTAATATACAGTCTGTTTAAGTTCGTCTTTTCTACCATATATCAAGAGCTGAAATTTCTCGGCGTTGAATGACATGTTGTCTTCTGACTATTTGTATATTTTGTTCGTGTCCCTCTGCAAGGCCTCCACGTCATGTACATCGCTGATTTTTCTGCTGATCTTTGTATCGTCTGCAAAGGATGTTACTATACTGTTGCTGTTTACTCCGCTGTCTATGTCTGTTAGCATCATAATGAACAGGAGTGGGGCCAGTACTGTCCCTTGTGGTACTGAGCTGCGTACTTCCGATTCTGATGATGATATACCTTGAATTTTGACGACCTGCAGACGATCTCTAAGGAAGTTGTAGATCCATTTTCCCACTTTGCCTGTTATTCCCATATATTTAATTTTATGTGCTATTATACCATCGTCACATTTATCGAAAGCTTTAGCAAAATCTGTGTATATAACATCGTAGTTGTCATTGCCTTCCAATGCATCTAGGATATTGTTGTAGTGTTCTATTAGTTGTGATAGGCATGATCTACCTGATCGGAATCCATGCTGATTTTCGTTGAATCTTTCCCGTGTCTCCAGGAAGTCATAAATTTTCTCTCTAACTATTCTTTCAAATACTTTGGTGAGGTGGGACGTCAATGACACTGGTCTGAGTGGCCTATAGTTCTTTGCTTGAGATCTGTCCCCTCCTTTATATATATGGACAATGTTTGCTCTTTTCAAGATGCTCGGTATTTTCCCAGTGTCTAGGGATCTTCTCCATATTCAGTATAAGGGTGTAGCTATTTCATTTTTACAGTTTTTAATCAATAATGCGTTCCAATTGTCCAGACCTGCAGCTGAATGTGGTTTCATTTGTCCTATAGCTCTCGCTACATCTTCTGGTGTAAAATCAAAGTCTGTTATATACTCTCCTCGCAATTCCTCTTCAAAGAATGCATTTATGTCAGGTATCGATTTGTCACTTTTTGGGGTACTGAAAACTGATTCATATTGAGCTCTCAATGTATCAGATATTTCTTTTGGGTCGTCAGTTAGTTCATTATTTCCCGTCCTTAAGGGCCCAATAGCGGCGCGCGTTTTTGTTTTCCTTTTTGCATAGCTTAGAAGTATTTTGGATTTTCCTTTATTGCTTCTACCGCCTTTTCCTCTTCCCTCTCTGTATGGTCCTTAATCAGGGCTTGTATTTCCCTATCGATACCCTCCAGTTTTTCTTTTATTGCTTTCCTGTCATTATCTCCGCAGTTACCTAACTTCGCCTCCACTCTCTTTCCTTTGAGGAATAGTCTTCTCTTTTGCCTCTCTCTCTCTCTCTCTCTCTCTCTCTCTCTCTCTCTCTCTCTCTCTCTCTATATATATATATATATATATATACATATACAGGGTGTCCCATAAGTCCGGCATCATAGGAGAAATTCATATTTTTCTATTTCTACAAACCATAATTCATATTTTTCTCTTTCTACAGGCCATAATGTCTGTGAGCAAGGAAGAACGAATCACTGGAGGCACCTAGCTACGTATGCTCAAGGAAGAAGCATTTCCCAGTGTCTTGAACGAAGAAGGAAATTTCCCAACATGATTGCAGCAAGACGGCGCTCCTGCACATTACACAATCCAAGTAAGGGAACCTGTACCAAAAATTCCCTGGTCATTGGATAGGACGTCGAGGGCCTGTGGAATGGCCAGCTAGAAGCCCGGATCTCACGCCACTAGATTTTTATCTCTGGGGCCACTCGAAAGCGCTGGTATACGCAGAGAAAATTAGGAGTGTTGAACATTTGCGGCAGCGCATTATTGGGGCATGTAACACCATTACTCCTGACATCATTCACCGTGTGCTTGCTGACTGGGTATCACGTCTGAATTTGTGTATTGAAAACAATGGTGGACATATTGAGCACGTTCTGTAAATAAAAGCTTTTGTTTTGCCTTTTTTTTTTTTTCCCCCTATGATGCCGGACTTATGGGACACCCTGTGTGTATATATATATATATATATATATGTGTGTGTGTGTGTGTGTGTGTGTAAAGAACGACGCTTGTATAGAAGAACGTTCCGCACAAGATGAGGAGAAAGAACAAACAAATGAAAAATGAGGTAACCACCCGGGATCTTCCGATTGCCGGTCAGATATGCTAACCACTACACCATGGGCCTCGATCTTTCAGAAGTCGTAATTCTCCTACATACGAGCAGAAACCAATGCCCTGAGGGGGCACCTCTCGCATGTCGCACATATATACATTTTAACTGCAAACAACACACATTGATTATACTGTGTGTTGTTTGCAGTTAAAATGTATATATATATATATATATATATATATATAATATATATATATATAATTATGCGGGTTGCTTCTACAGAGCTTCAATTTAATATTTAGTAGAAATCCAATGACAAGGAGAAATGTAAATGCCATGAAAAGTCTTCTTTATTGCGCAACGTTTCGAGCAATACGCTCATCTTCAGGCTGTTTAATAACAATGTGAAATTAAAATCAATATTGAATGAAAAACAAACAGAAATTTCTATAACCTATTCGTAAAGACAAATTTTAAAAGACTGAGAAAAGAGGGTTAAGTTCTAAGTTATACAGATTTACATATCAAAATTAAGAAGTTATTTTTAAATACATGTAGTAAATGTGAAATTAATACACTGGAAAAATTACCAATAGTACACTGGAACAATGGAGCTATCTACCTTACACAGCAGTATCCGAGGCCGACTAATTTGAGCAGAGGAGACGGGAATGAAAGATGGCGAGGGAGATAGGGGAAGGAGGGATTATAAGGAATTGGGGAAGGAGGAGGGATCATAGCAGATTGAGAGGGACGGACGATGAGTCAACATTCAGACTAGGGGACAATGCTTTAATGAAAAGGGATTCT
>JAJOZX010008035.1:92500-122500 GCA_023014485.1 Bathynomus jamesi | reverse complement strand
ATGTAGTGTACTTTCTAACTATTAATAGCAAATGAACAAAGAAAGAGACACTTATTTAAATTAAATAATTTGAGGGGGGGGGGGGGCATTTGCCCATTTGATTTTGTTTTGCCCTTTGTATTACTGAAAAAAGAACCCTGGTACGGGTAGCATCAACAGCCGCTTGCCACTTGACTCGGGACATGAAATTAGTATGAAAATAAGGTTGGCTATGCTGCAAATGAGGAGACTGATGCTCTTACATTAAAAGAGGGAGATGCAGACAGTAATGGAGCAACGAAGGGTAGAAGACCTGTCAATCTTCTCCCAGGTCTTACTATTTATCCGTGGAGCGCAAAATTAATTTTATTACAGAGATGATTAATGGTAAAGAGTAACTTTTTAGTTTAATGATGACACCAAGATAGGTTACGCATTGAGTAGCTGATTGAAAGAGATGAGTCCAGAATGTTCTTTACCACATCTAACGAGAGACTTACCTCCTCTTCTACCAAATGGAAAATTTCTTAAACCTAATCAGAGTATTTTTAATTAAAATATAATGTCCACACCTTTTACACCAAACTAATGTTTAGTTTCTTTTTGTAGATTTGAATGATGAAACCATTTTTAAAGTTTTGTTTCAGACAATACGTTTGTTCGTGATTTTTTAGAGAAACATCCAAAAACACATTTTAGATTGGAAAGTTAAACTTTACAGAGTCAATATAAGATGTGCATCTCTCATATAAATGATTCAGTTCGTGCGATCATATTTACTTACTGAAGTGAAAATAATGAAAAGGCGCGTGTCACATTAGATGACCCTTTCGGTATACCAGAAGACGCCAGATACCTGTTTTGAAGCAAAGGAGTTTGGTAAGTACACTTTCACCCCATTAATAATTTTATCATTAACTAATTAAAAGGCTCTTAAAACAAATTTATAAGAATCATACTGAAAAATAGGACACATCTAAACATTGGTTGTTGGTGATGGTGCCAAAGAATTCCAGGATTCCTCTTCGTACTAAACATCATGGTCCTGTTCTCTTTGATCTGGCTAATGATGATCTACAGATCTACAGACAGAGCTGGGCAATAAATACAGTGAATGTATTTAAATACTAAATACTAAATACATGGGAGAAATGTATTTAAATACTAAATACTAAATACATTTTACGAATGTATTTAGATACTAAATACAAAATACATCAATTGTATTTAAATACATTTGTAAATACATTTTAAATACATACAAATTTTAACATATGCATTCACTAATTCATGTTTTGATAAATTTCTACTTTAGTGCACTTTACCTTATTACCGTCTTTAGATTTAATTTTAAAGTATTTTCCATCAAACAGAGGGTGCACTAAATTGTTATCTGCAGATATATCACTGTTTGATTCACCGGATTTGCTTGTTGAAGCCATGACACGCACACAATAAAGAAATCAACCGCTTTCGACTAAGAGTGGCACACAACTGATTGAACTGACACGTTGAAACATGAACCATGCTGTACTACACTGTCGACGCGTCGTACTGTGCTAGTACAGAACGTGTATTAAACCAGTAAAAGTATTTACATTTTTATATTTTGAGTATTTAAATACATTGTATTTAAATACTCATTAAAGTATTTAAATACTATATTTAAATACATGAAAAACAATGTATTTATAAATACAGTTCTAAATACACAAATGTATTTAAATACGTATTTAAATACAAATGTATTTAAATACTGCCCAGCTCTGTCTACAGAAGCTAAGGCTAACAAAGACCCTAAGATCCACGAAGATGATGATGATGATGATGATGATGATGATGATCTACTTTCTACCTAGACTAGGGAGGTGAAAGCGAAAGTCATCTCGGGAAGGGGCAGGGTAACTGTTTGAATTCAACCTTCAAGTAATCGTAGGATGTTGTGTTCTGGAGGGTTAAGTAACAGTAACGGAGTGGAGACAGGTTTTTTTTATGTAGAAAGGAGGGGCCAAGGTGGGTGCCCGCAAAAATGCCCCCTTTATAAGAAAGAAATTGACAAAAATCAAGATCTTCAAGGCTCACGATGCCATTTTTTTTTTTTTATATAAATTTTGAAAAGATTGTGTAGGGTGTAACATACACGTATATGTAGTGAAGAATAGAGGGAGAAGTGTGTGTTTGGGAGCATGCTGGACTGCTCACGGGGTAGATGAGACACGGAAAAAGATCAGTTAAAGAAGACAGTGACAGGAGAAACGGGAGTTCCACCACTCCCTGTCTCCTACCTAACGTTCCCGCTCCCCGAACACAGAGTACTTCCCTGGTCGATTGGTGTCTATAATTTCTTTCTTCAGGAGATGGAAGGGGTCAATCCACTTCTAGAACGTTGAAGCCGTGACTTCGAAAACCTCTCGGACTAATGATCAGAGTAGCAGGAAATGTCAAAAGGAGGAAGTAATGGTGACTCCCATGAAATGAAGGATACATATAAGGTAAAGTGCCGTAGCTGGGATGCCAAGTGTAGGAAATTCTATTCTTCATCCCATTCTTCATCTGAAAGAATGTTTAACGAGTGAGGCTAGGCATACCCTAACTGTGCACAACAACGATGTGGTAAAGATGAAGTCTTGAGTGAAAGTGAAGAAGTTCATCCTGATCGGAAAGCTCAAACTCTGTAAAGGATGAAAAGATTTCTCAGTTTTTGCGTGTCTCCAGTCTTTCATTTAGAGAAGAAAATGTTGTCTTGATATTACTGTATAAAGTATCGAAACTGTAGTTACTTTGAGAGCCAAAAAGGCTGCAGGAGTTCAAGGAATGATAGGTATACTGTAGATGATCCATCTCGTTGAGGAGTCGAAGCACCGGTTAGTGAAGGAGATTTCTGAGTAGGGATAAAAATTTTAAATTCTAAGAAAAAGAATATCGTCTACTGGTCAACAGATGTCTGTTGCTGCTAGCTTTGTGCGGGTGCTGAAGTAGAGGGATTGGGTTTCTCCTGAGTTGTTGGCCCTTCGTCTCCGGAGAAGTCTTGCAATATCTGTCTGTTTCTTTGTCTTATAAACAGTACGTTTCGGGATCACTGTCCTTTCCCAGTCAGACCACTAATCACTGGATAGAACCTTGAAAAGGAGAAAGCTTGACATTTATCCAGAAAGTGCTAATAAGTTATTGTCGGGAAAAAGATATGTTAGTCCTGATTAGGTTAGGTTAGGTTAGTTAAAATTTGGTTAGGCTAGATTAGGGTAGATTGGTGAGTACCTTACTATTTAAAGACGTAACAGAACCCACCCTTCGAGCCTTCAGTTACATCCAAAACAGTTATTATGTCCTTCTCGTTTCAATGGCACTAAGGTTAGGTTAGGTTAGGTTAAATAGTTTTTAGATATATGATTTTAAAAAGTCAGTACCTCTCTTACGAGCATATGCGCACATATGTGCGTGTGTAACCAGCAAGTTAATTACCACATTTTACACACACACACACACAATATATATATATATATATATATATTATATATATATATATATATATATATGATGCAAACCACAAGGAAAAAGAAAAATGATTCCAAAGCCTTTCGTGTATTCAGAAGTACACTTCGTCAGGGGTGTACTTCTGAATCCACGAAAGGCCTTGGAATCATTTTTCTTTTTCCTTGTAGGTTTTGCATCATTCATTCATTTCATGTGTTTAATTGTGAAATTCATCCCATATATATATATATATATATATATATATATATATATATATATATGATTATATTTAATATATATATATATATATATACTCAGCGCAGCCGGATAAATGGAATGCCACACTGATCAAAAACTGCAAGAATGCAATCGCTGAGCCCCTATACTGGATATGGAGACGATCATTAAACACGGGAGAAATACCGGGCATCCTGAAGAGCGCGAACATCGTCCCAGTATATAAAGGAGGAGATCGATCCGAGGCCAAAAACTATAGGCCAGTGTCGCTTACATCTCATCTCACCAAAATATGAAAGAATTGTTAGACAGAAAATCTGACTTTTTGGAAACTCAGAAAAAATTCAATGATAACCAACACGGGTTTCGGTCAGGCAGATCATGCCTTTCACAACTAATGGAACACTACAACAACATTATTGATTCACTTGAAAGTAATGAAAACTATGATGTACTATACACAGACTTTGCTAAAGCGTTCGACAAGTGTGACCATGGAATCATAATACATAAACTGAAATATATGGAATAACAGGAAAAGTAGGGAAATGGATATATAATTTCCTTAGTGAGCGGAGGCAAGTCGTTACAGTACAAGGAGTATCTTCATCAGAATCAGAGGTCCTCAGCTCAGTACCACAAGGAACGGTATTAGCTCCACTACTCTTCATAATCATGCTAACTGACATAGATGAGGACGTTACCAGAGACAGCACAGTAACATCCTTTGCAGATGACACAAAGATCAGTAGAAAAATACGAAAACCAGAAGACATAGGATCTCTACAAACCGACATAAACAAAATTTACAAGTGGACGGAAGACAACAATATGAAGTTTAACACCGAGAAATTTCAGCTATTACGGTACGGAAAAAGAGAAGACCTAAAGTCCATGGAATATTATACCCCAAATGGACAGGAAGTCCAGAGAAATTCCAGAGCAAAAGATTTAGGGGTTGTAATGACAGATGATGCGAAATTTGAAACACAAAATAAGATAGCAGTAAACAGAGCAAAGAGAATAACGGGTCTGATATTGAGAACTTTTAAACGAAGGGATAGGAATGTAATGATCCCCCTACTGAAAACCCTGATAATACCCAAACTGGAATACTGCTCGGTCCTAACATCCCCATATAAAAAAGAAGACATTAGACAGCTGGAGGGGATTCAAAGAAGTTTCACAGCCAAGATCAATGGGTGCAAAGAACTAAATTACTGGGAAAGGTTACGAGAACTAAACCTATATTCACTGGAAAGGAGAAGAGAGAGATACACCATTATTTACACTTGGAAAATAATGGAGAAACTAGTCCCTAATCTTACTCTGAATCCCATAACTCCCCAAACAACGGTGGAAGGTAGAAACGGTAGACTGTGTCGTATTCCCAAATTGAAGGCGAGACAGGGAACATCCTTAACCCTGAAAGAAAATAGTTTTGTAGTGAGAGGACCAAAACTATTTAATCAGCTGCCCAAAGACCTAAGAAACACGAAGGGAGTTGCAGTGGAAATCTTCAAAAGAAGACTTGACGCCTGGCTCAGAACAATCCCCGATGAGCCGGGCGTACCTGGCTATGTGAGGTGGAGAGCGCAAGAATCCAACTCACTACTTCACCAGGCCAACTCGAGAGGAGGGGCGACACGCTTGACCTTCGCGAAATGAGAAATCATCACGTAGAACCTTTGTAAGGTAAGGTAAGGTTTATATAATATATATATTAATTATATATATATATATATATATTATATAATATATAATGTTATAATGTTATAATGTTTCAGACCAACAAAGACCCTAGGATCCACTCATGGCTGGTCTACCTAACTGTATGTCCTCCGTGGTGGTGGAGGGGACCTACAATTTTACGTGGGTTCCGAACCACAAGAACATAAGAAACTTATTTAAAAACTGCGGGTAAATTGGCAACGACCAATTTTTACGAAACTAAATAATTATCAATTTAAAAATAATTAATTATCGGTTTAAAACTAAAGATAGAATCTCTCGGTCCAGAGGAGCAAGTCATAATAGACTACTATCCACAAATATGTTACATTCTATATCTATTTATAACGGACATGCAAATATATCAGATCCAAAGAATCCGGTCAATTTCATTACGGTATCCATCAAGTCACGGTCCATATCGATAGCGGACCAAGTCAAAATTTACAATCATATACATTATCAATTTAAAAATAATTAATTATCGATTTAAAACTAAAGATAGAATCTCTCGATCCAGAGGATCAAGTCATAATAGACTACTATCTACAAATATGTTACACTCTATATCTATTATATAACGGACATGCAAATATATCAGATCCAAAGAATCCAGTCAATTTCATTATGGTATCCATTAAGTCACCGTTCATATCGATTGCGGACCAAGTCAAATTTACAACCATATACATTACAATATATACACTTACGAGGAAAAGTGTAGGTGTGGCTGTAAAGACTGTACAGTAATGTAGAAATGTGTGTGCACCCATTATGGGTCTCCCATTTAAAGGTGTTTGTGGGGCAAGTGAAGATCATGAGTTTTTCAATACCTCACAGTACTATGGGGGGCACCGCTCGGCAGAGGAATCTCTTTAAATGGGGTGTGTAAGGACAGAGAGTATCCCCTAACCCAAGACGCTGCCTCCCTATATCCCACAACACTTGTGTTGAGCTGTGGGATCTATCCCCACAAAGCCTTAATTTTACTACCTTAAACTATACCCTTTCTATCAACATGCGCGTCCAATCGATTTTTAAACATGTTTATAGACGTGTTACTAATTACTTCTACCGGCAAACTATTCCAGCTATTTACTATTCTATGCGTAAAAAAGTTTTTCGCAACTGCTGTCTCGAACCTTCTACTTGTCAACTTACACCCGTTATTTCTAGTCCTATTATATTGAGATATTTCGAAAAAGCTATCTCTATCTACGTTATCAAACCCATTCATAATTTTGAAAACCTGGATTAGATCACCCCTTAACCTCCTAGTCTCGAGTGTAGTCAATTTTAACTCTTTAAGCCTATCCTCGTACGACTTTGACCTAAGAGACGGAATCATCTTAGTTGCTCGTCTTTGAACTCTTTCGATTTTGTCTATATCTTTGCGCATATGCGGATTCCAAAAGAGGTCTAACTAATGATTTATAAAGAGGAACTATAATATCGCGCGATTTGTACTCAAAATTTCGAGCTATAAAACCTAACACTTTGTTCGCCTTATTGACCGCCGCTGTACTTTGTTTCGCTACTTTTAAATCACCAGTGACTATAACTCCTAAATCTTTTTCCTGCTCTACGCTTGTTAAATCTTTCCCTGACATACTATACGCAAAATTACCGTTACGCGAACCTATATGCATAATTTTGCACTTATCCACGTTAAATCTCATTTGCCATGTGACTGACCAATCAACGATTTTATTCAGATCTTCCTGAATTTTACCTCTATCTTCGTCATTAATCGCCCTACCACCCAGCTTCGTGTCATCCGCAAACTTTGAAACTGTACTGACTAGGCCGACATCTAAATCGTTAATATATATAAGAAAAGCAAGGGGCCCAATACAGAACCCTGAGGAACGCCACTCGCTACATTAGCCCAACACGACTCCGCTCCATCAACGACCACCCTCTGTTTCCTACCTCGCAACCATTCTTCTAGCCAATTTATTACTACACCCCTGATTCCATGAGCCTTAGTTTTTTCAATCAGTCTTTTGTGCGGCACGGTGTCAAACGCTTTTTGAAAATCTAAATACACTACATCAACCGCCCGATGTCTATCGTAAACGTTAACCACGCTTTGGAAAAATTCTAAAAGATTAGTTAAGCAAGATTTGTTTCGCCTAAAACCGTGCTGCGTATTTCGGACCAGATTATGCACTTCTAAGTGTTCGACTATACGATCCCTAATTATTGATTCCAGTAGCTTACCTACAACAGACGTTAAACTGATAGGCCTATAATTTCCCGCCGCACCTTTATCGCCTTTCTTAAAGATAGGTGTTACGTTTGCTAACTTGAAATTATCTGGTACGCATATATATATATATATATATAAATATATATATATATATATATTATATATATATAATATATATATATATATATGTTATAATAATGTTATAATGTTTCAGACCAACAAAGACCCTAGGATCCACTCATGGCTGGTCTACCTAACTGTGTTCGTGTATTGTGTATGTCCTCCGTGGTGGCGGAGGGGACCTACAATTTTACGTGGGTTCCGAACCACAAGAACATAAGAAATTTATGTAAAACCTGCCGGTAAATTGGCAACGACCAATTTTTACGAAACTAAATAATTATCAATTTAAAACTAATTAATTATCGATTTAAAACTAAAGATAGAATCTCTGATCCAGAGGATCAAGTCATAATAGACTACTATCCACAAATATGTTACACTCTATATCTATTTATAAAGGACATGCAAATATATCGGATCCAAAGAATCCAGTCAATTTCATTACGATATCCATCAAGTCACGGTCCATATCGATAGCGGACCAAGTCAAAATTTACAATCATATACTTTACAATATATACACTTACGAGAAAAAGAGTAGGTGTGGCTGTAAAGACTGTACAGTAATGTAGAAATGTGTGTGCACCCATTTTGGGTCTCCCATTTAAAGGGTTTTGGGGCAAGTGAAGATCATGAGTTTTTCAATACCTCACAGTACTATGGGGGGCACCGCTCGGCAGAGGAATCTCTTTAAATGGGGTGTGTAAGGACAGAGAGTATCCCCTAACCCAAGACGCTGCCTCCCTATATCCCACAACACTTGTGTTGAGCTGTGGGATCTATCCCCAGAAAGCCTTAATTTTACTACCTTAAACTATACCCTTTCTATCAACATATGCGTCTAATCGATTTTTAAACATGTTTATAGACGTGCTACTAATTACTTCTACCGGCAAACTATTCCAGCTATTTACTATTCTATGCGTAAAAAAGTTTTTCGCAACTGCCGTCTCGAACCTTCTACTGTCAACTTATATATATATATATATATAATATATATATATATATATATGTAAAAATGAACCATAAATAATTCCCATATTCCTATATTATCTTATCCTTCATGTAATTCTTGTATTCATTTATATAGTCTCTGTATCCATTGTAAGAAAAAGTATCCATTTTAAAAATTCATGTGTTATATGGTTCATGTATAATCTTATATATTTAACTTTATATAATGCCTATACTCCTATGTATGTACGTGTGTGTATTCATTTTTACATAAGGACCAAAATCGCCCAACGCGAGTTTGGATAAAATATGATTCACTTTCAACTTTGCTAAATAATTGGTGACCTGTTGTTTTTTTAAAATCTCATAATCATTTTTTTAGATTTCGCTTAATAAGGAATCCTGTTAAGCTTTGCAATGTTCACATTTGTATACACTCTCTTTCGTTATAAACAATGAGATCATGTCTTGCCTAAGCATTAAAATTGTACATCTTAAACCTTAAAATTTCACTCATATGCATATTTTAGTGTAAAGATGCATAGTCCGATTTCCACTTTAGTTAACTTGGCAGATCATGATAACATCAGATCTGAAAAGTCGCGGTTTAAGATAAAAATATGGTTTCGTCTTCAAATATTTTGTTTACTCGTTCAAGCCTTACCACAGCTAAAAAATTTACTTATTTTTAAATATTGTGCAAAAATAATACAGCCTTCTTAGCATTTAATAATAATAATGTTAGCAGTTTTTGGGTATATAAACCCATTCAAATTCATCCATTGTCATTCAGAAGCTAATTCAGAGGCTGAGCACTACCTGTATTTTTTAGCAGTAAATTTACAGTGAAGAAACTTTTATTGTCCCCTTCGAGCCTTGCTCTCTTCAGAAAAACTTAGAAAACTTTCCGGATACGCTATAAGAAGAATCCGGAACCTTCAGCATTTAGATTGCAAATCTACCAGAGTCCTCCGAGCCACTATAGAAGAACTCGGAGAGTAACATAGTAGAAAAACCACTTCAAGGCACCTATCCGTTGCTTGCCTCCTAAACCAGAACCCCCGTCAATCCGAACCACCCCAGGGCCATAGACGGAGGGGTTAACAACTGGCGACTCTGCCAGGATCTTCACGACTCCAGGATTCTTCCAGTCCTCCAGACCCTTTAACCAGGATCTTCACGACTCCAGGATTCTTCCAGTCCTCCAGACCCTTTAACCAGGATCTCCACGACTCCAGGATTCTTCCAGTCCTCCAGACCCTTTAACCAGGATCTTCACGACTCCACTCCAGGATTCTTCCAGTCTTCCAGACCCTGGAACCAGAACCAACACCCAGTTGACCGGCGTGTCACGACTTCGAGTTCGTCACATCCACCCGTGAACCGGTGCGTTACGACTCCAAGTTCTTCACGCCTACTTTTCATCTAGGAACAAGTGGCCAGCCAGACACGTCTTCAGGACACACCTCAAAAGGATTTCGCCATAGGAATCTTGTTAAGTACAAAACTCTTTTTTAAAATAATTTCTAAACATTTGAAAAGTCATTATTATTAACAATTAATATTTAGTATTGAGCCAGAATTAACAAAAAACACAGTGAACACTACAGACACCAGTGATACACTCTTTTTATTGAAAAACAGTATTGTCACAGTTATTTTCAGTTATTTTTACTATTCTAGTTCGTATAGTATAATTTTATTTAACGTACCAAACATAGTATTACCATACCATCACGTACATTTGAGTGAAATTTTGTTTACATTTTTATTTTTGTTTGCAATCTTTTCAAATTTTCCCCGTTTGGCAAATTGTTGTGCATTATTTTTTTTAGATAGTGTAGTTAGGAAAACCCCTTAAGTGATCATTCCATGAATTAAGATCGGTCAAGCAGACCTAATTAGAACATTAATAAGTACCTTCACATATGAGCGATTCAGACGGTGCGCTTTCTGACATCGAAGAATTACCTACACCCATTTTTCCACCTACCCCGCGCCCTTCAAACATATTCCCAAACACACAAGTCAGTATGTCTCAGTCTCAAACCCCCGCCCCAGCATATATTAACTTAGGCAGATTAGTAAATCTTCCTCATACTGTTTTAATTTTTAAGGGGACCATAGATAATCGTTTTGTTGAACCGCGCGTAAGACCTTGGGTTGAGTCTTTAGAGCAACATTTCTTACGCGAGAATATTACCGATGATGATATAAAAATCAGAGAAGCAAAAAGATTTATTGACCCTAAAGAGGGAAATGCCCATGACACAGTCACTTACGTCCCATCAATTAGCGAAGCTATAACATGGGACGATTTTAAACAAAACCTATTAGAATTTTTTAAAGAAATAACCCTTGCACAACCCTTAGCCACATTAGAAGCAGTCTTCCAAGTTAAATGGAAGAAAGAGGAACACGAGGATTTAAACAATTTTATTACACGTACACACAAACTTGTAGGAGAAGCCCTCCGGGCCGCAGAAAATGCATGTGGCATAACTTTTACTTCGAAACAAAGAAATCTAATAGTAGCCACAACCATTTACCAAAACTTACCCGGAGCGCCTAAAAAAAAGTTTCAGGAGTTTTTAAATGTTGACAAACCTGTCAGTGTAGCCATAAACAAAACACGGGAACATCACCCCGATTTAGCAAACCAAACCTACCGAAAGGGTAGAGAAACCCCTGTACAGTATATTCAGCAGCAGCCACAACACCAATACCAACAACAACAACAATATAAACCAAGGCAAATACAGGGAACACCCCAGAAACAAGCCCCCCAAACCCAGAATACACGCCCTCCTCCACAGTGTTTTAACTGTGATAGTTTCGGGCATATGATAAGTCAATGTAATTACCCCTCGTATTGCTCCCACTGTCACGAACATGGTCATCGCCGTGGCGATCGCCAAAAGTGTGCTGATAAAGCCCCTACAGGGTATAGACCCCACTTTCAGAAACCAAACCAACCACGTCCCCAAAACGTATCCCAAAAGTCAACCAATCCCCAGAAACCAGAACCCCCGTCAATCCGAACCACCCCAGGGCCATAGACGGAGGGGTTAACAACTGGCGACCCTGCCAGGATTCGAACCTGGTACTCTCTAGTAATTCATCTACGCATTGTTTCTTAATTAACGTTGCGTGTGCTCCTGTATCTAGGAGAGCAGTTAAATCTTGGTTATCCGTACTACAATTTATTATTAAATCTAAGAGGTCCGCACCTATTATCCTGATGGGGAGTTTGTGTGCGTATCTGGGCTTACTACTGTAATTTAGGAGGGAGGAGGTTGAACTGCTGCCTCCAATGTAGGGTCTAAAAAGGGATCACATGGTCTTCTATGGGAGGACCTGGATCATATTCTACGGGGATATCATACGCTGAAGGGTGTTCTTGAAAACTGTTCTCTGGGGAAAATGATTCCTCCCCGGGTACTTCTACGTACCGAACTAGTTGACCTTGCTGGTTGTATTGGGGTTTATACATGGGGTAAGAGTGTGGGTGACCCTGTGGTCGTGATTTATTGGGTTGGTAGTTCGACTGAGGCTGGGAATGGACAATATAATGGACACATGTTAGAACAGACTATTAGGTCATTACACGAAAACAATCGCTTCCTTCACTCCCTTTCGGACAGATTCACATACCTTGAATCCATGTTAGCTCAATACAAAGAACACAAACGATATCTAGAATTAATAGAAATAATGAACATACAAGTAACCCTAATCGATAAATACTTACAACGAATAACTACGATTCATTCCAAGGTTTTGCGTGCAACCCAGCTAGCCCATGGAAAAATCACTCTTTCCACCCTAATACCATGGGAAATACTCCAGTCCTTGATTCACACCGCCCAGTCACAATTAAAATTATCACCCATATTCCCACTCAACCACACTAATTACCCTCAATTTCTAGAATACACCTGGACTGTACATGGACCACGCCCCTACACATACCTCATAATTATACCATTTTTCGATTTCCTCACTTATGACGTATATAGATTTCACCCTTTCCCAACACCCTACCAAAATAACTCTAATGTCTATCGATTGTATTTACCCACCGTACCACTTTACCTTTTCCTCACCAAAGATCTATCAGCTTATTCTATGATGTCAGATAGCGACGTCCGGCATTGCCGATTCCCGCAACCAAATAAACAACTCATCTGCCCTCCACTCAAACCAGTTATTCTTCCCCACTACTAGGTCTTGCTTTGTCGATTTAATTCGTGACCGGCATGCCCCCGTATGTTCATTTAAAAAATTTCATTCCCCTAAAACCATCCAACTACGAATTGGACCAGACATCTGGGTTTCCTTCGCGAACAGGACTGCCGCTACCCTCGAGTGTCCATCAAATTATTCCCTCATTACAATCCCTATGATTATTCGGCTACCAATTGGTTGCTCCTTGCGTTCAAAAGCCCTCCAAATATACAACCCGTATAAGGTTACCCTTAATAACTCATACCCATTTCCGTCGCAAATTAAATTTAAACCCGTCATAGAGATCTTAAATCTCTCCATAAAACCTGTAACCATCCTACCCGAACTGCATGCCCCTGAATGGAATGATCAATTGAGCCGGTTTAAAATTTCGGATGATAACCAAAACAACCTCTTACAAATACTACAACCGGTAACCATTTTCTCAACATCTGCCGTTAGTATCATTATTGTGTGTGCTATTATCCTCGGTGTATTTGTGATGAAAAGATCATTCTGGGAACAAAGAAAACCCAGTGACACGGAACATGAAACTATTTATGCACGACCAAGAGTGCGTACCCAGACCACGTGAACTAGACTTAAACCACCCGACTTATGTTGTTTATATAAATCTGTATTATAAAACCAATAGTTATCATCTAGTTAGCCTTAGTTAGGATGTTACGTTATTATATTAATATCATTCTAGAGAGAAGAGCCCTGTAAAAATGAACCATAAATAATTCCCATATTCCTATATTATCTTATCCTTCATGTAATTCTTGTATTCATTTATATAGTCTCTGTATCCATTGTAAGAAAAAGTATCCATTTTAAAAATTCATGTGTTATATGGTTCATGTATAATCTTATATATTTAACTTTATATAATGCCTATACTCCTATGTATGTACGTGTGTGTATTCATTTTTACATAAGGACCAAAATCGCCCAACGCGAGTTTGGATAAAATATTTGATTCACTTTCAACTTTGCTAAATAATTGGTGACCTGTTGTTTTTTTAAAATCTCATAATCATTTTTTTAGATTTCGCTTAATAAAGAATCCTGTTAAGCTTTGCAATGTTCACATTTTGTATACACTCTCTTTCGTTATAAACAATGAGATCATGTCTTGCCTAAGCATTAAAATTGTACATCTTAAACCTTAAAATTTCACTCATATGCATATTTTAGTGTAAAGATGCATAGTCCGATTTCCACTTTAGTTAACTTGGCAGATCATGATAACATCAGATCTGAAAAGTCGCGGTTTAAGATAAAAATATGGTTTCGTCTTCAAATATTTTGTTTACTCGTTCAAGCCTTACCACAGCTAAAAAATTTACTTATTTTTAAAAATTGTGCAAAAATAATACAGCCTTCTTAGCATTTAATAATAATAATGTTAGCAGTTTTTGGTATATAAACCCATTCAAATTCATCCATTGTCATTCAGAAGCTAATTCAGAGGCTGAGCACTACCTGTATTTTTAGCAGTAAATTTACAGTGAAGAAACTTTTTATTGTCCCCTTCGAGCCTTGCTCTCTTCAGAAAAACTTAGAAAAACTTTCCGGATACGCTATAAGAAGAATCCGGAACCTTCAGCATTTAGATTGCAAATCTACCAGAGTCCTCCGAGCCACTATAGAAGAACTCGGAGAGTAACATAGTAGAAAAACCACTTCAAGGCACCTATCCGTTGCTTGCCTCCTAAACCAGAACCCCCGTCAATCCGAACCACCCCAGGGCCATAGACGGAGGTATATATATATATATATATATATAATATAGATAGATAGTGATTACAAATGATTTTCCCGATTTTAAACATTAAGAAAAAGTAACAAAGCTCCAGCGAAAAGGAAAATATACAAATATAGAATACTTCAGAGAATTTTTATTTGTAATATTGAACACGTCAGAGATAGCCCTAAAGTTAACGTGTTTTGTGCTCTTACCGCTGAGAAAGTGTACAGTCCATTCTGTTTTGCTGAACAAACAATTAACGGCATCATTTACCGCGATATGCTACAGCTGTGGCTGATGCCCCAGCTTCTAGGTTAGAGAACAAAGCTGATGGGTCGTTTCAGCAGGATGGTGCGCCAACCCATTTCCACATTGAGGTTACAACATTCCTGAATGATCGTTAGATCAGGCGTTGGGGGCCCATTCCTTGACCGGCTCGTTCGCCCGATCACTTCTTCCTCCGGGACTATGTCAAAAATTAAGTTTTTGTTCCACCAATGGCAATAACTTTGGAACATTTGAAGGAAAGGATACGGGAGGCTGTTAGAAAAGTTCAGTATGAAATGCTACAAAATGTATGGAGGGAAACAGAATACCGCCTTGACGTCTGCAGAGCCACAAAAGGAACTCATATTGAACTGCAATAACTCGTAAATAAAACTTTTTAAGTTCTTCTTTATTTCTATATCTTGCTTTTCACTGTAGCTTTGTTAGTTTTTTCATAATAAATATTTAAAATCGGGAAGATCATTTGTAATCACCCGATATATATAATATAATATATATATATATATATATATATATATATATATAATATATATATATATATATATATATATATATGATACACACAGACAGTGCATGGAACATTACTTATTCGGACTATAGTGGATTTAATTATCCCAGAAGAGTTCCTTGTTCCATGCACTGTCTGTGTGTATCATAAAAAACTCAGGGGACCATTCTGAGTTCATTCCCATCTTGAAACGGACATGTTATGTGCCTTGAAAAGTGAACGCTCAATTCTACCAGTTGAGGTTTAAGTTTTGGTTTTTGGCTAAAAATATAATAGTTACCCCTTTTTCTTTTATGTATTCAATCTGACGTGAAGGCAGCGAGTCTTTTGCTTATATTGAGGTTCTAAATGTAGCAGGGCTAGGCTGCTTTAAACCCTAGATCCATGTCCCAAAGCTGGATCCTGTCTGCTTTGCAGATAGCTGGTGAGGGAAGCTATATTTATGGGACTCTTTGCGAGTGACCCGTTGCCCGCGTCGGGCTAGCATCATGAAAATGAAAAACTATGGTATTTGTCATTTACCATTACTTATTCGGACTATAGTGGATTTAATTATCCCAGAATAGTTCCTTGTTCCATGCACTGTCTGTGTGTATCATAAAAAACTCAGGGGACCATTCTGAGTTCATTCCCATATATATATATATATATACAGGGCGTCCCAAAAAAATGTATACACACTTTAACAGCTGATAGCTCAATTGATGTTTCTTTCTTTCCAAGTTAAACCCATTAGAATTAATAATGGCAGTCAGACTAAGCTTTGAACAAAGGAAATTCATTCTAAAATGCTACTGGAAGTGTGAAAACGCAGTTGAAATGCAAAGACAGTTTAGGAGGGAGTTTCAAACAGATCCACCAACGCGACTTACCATCACTCGAATTAGAGATAAGTTTGAAGCCGATGGAACTGTTCAGAATGTCCACAAGAAGCGTTCCGGAAGACCACGGACATCGACAAGCCCCACAAAGCAAGAAAGAGTACTGGAAACGTATCACCAAAGTCCAAGAAAATCTGTGCGGCAAGCGAGTCGTGAGGTAGGAATTTCAGAATCGTCTGTCCAACGCATTTTGAAGCGCTGTCAATGGAAAAGTTACATTCCAAGATTAGTCCATGCTATTAATGAAGATGATGATGATCCGGACCGAAGAGTGGAGTATTGCGAGTGGTACTTGGCACGATGGGATGTGGATTGGACGAAGGGGTTTCGTAGAATACCCTCCGCGTTCACCAGACCTCACACCACTAGACTTTTTTTTATGGGGATACTTAAAAGACAAAGTCTACGCTATAAAACCTGCAACAGTCGCTGAATTGAGAGCAGCCATTGAACGAGAATGCACACAAATACCAAACGAAATGTTTCGTGATGTTTGCGATTCCATTGCTTCGCGTTATCAGCAGTGCCTGGACCAGAACGGACGTCAGTTTGAAAACAGGCGTTAACAAAACAATTAAATAATGTCTGTAGATTCTATTACATTTTGAAAATGAAATGTATTTTAATAAACACTGCCTTTATAATTATTTAAAGTGTGTATACACATTTTTTTGGGACGCCCTGTATATATATATATATATATATATATATATATATATATATATATATATATATATATATATATATATATATATATATATATATATAGGTCTTTCCTGTTTCATTAACTGTTTCCGATTTTTATGAAAACAACGTGATATGTACAGTTTTCACGCTGATTTCAAAATTATAAACTATTTCATCGAGAAATACTTAGGTTAGGTTAAGTTAGGTTAAGTTAGGCTTATCATTTGATGTTTTCTAGGACACTGTTTTTCTTTCGGTATTAAGTTATATTCTTGTAAAAAATTTACTGCCTTTTCTTCTGTCTCAGTCTTCCTACATAATTCTATAAAATTCAATTTGTCAGTCATTGGAAAGTAAAAAGATATTGAACTATAGTCTGTGTTTGCAGCGAAAGAACAAAATAGATGCGCAACGCCACCGTTTAAAAAATAGCCTAGCCTATGCTTGCAGTGATTACACCGTTCTAGTACTTTTTGTAGTATTTTATAATTTACTTTCATTTCGAAAAAACTTATTTTTAGAATCAGCGTATTTTTTTAAAATTTCTATAGCCTACGCCAGTGATGGCGAACCTATGACACGCGTGTCAAAGGTGACACGTTGCTGTTTTTTTGTTGACACACCTAAACTGACATTTCTATCGTCCAAAAGTTAAACAAAAACTATAAAGAATGAAATGAAAATCGATCAAATCAAGAGACGTTTTTAATTTCATCTAATTAAATAGGAAATGATTATATATATTTTTTGTAAATAACCATTCAATTCTCTATATTTGATGGCTATTTAATTACATATTACTGTGGTTGGATTTGAATTGAAATAAATTACCATTATAAATAGTATAAAATTAAGCATTAATTTTGGCTGGCAACTCTGAATATATATTCATAATTCAGAATTGGCAACCCTGATTTCTTCTTTCTCTGTCTTTAGTCGAGCCATGGCGTCGTTTTACACGGGCATTTTGATTTAATGAGTCTAATTAAGTCATTATTAATCACTGTTAAGTCAGTAGACTTATGTTTTTTACTAATCCGTCATTACATCTGAATGAACTCAATAAAATTACAAGGTTTTGGAAAAATATTGATGTAATGTTTGGCTTGATCAAAGGCTTTGAAAGCAAGCTCAACATTTTTAAACGTGACTTGGAAAGTAGAAGTTATAAGTACTTTCATAGGTTGAAGAAACATTCTGATGAAATGAAGTGCCAAGACAGAGACGACTTGGAACAAGCTCGAGAACAATTTGTTGAAATTTTAAACTCTATAATTGAGCAGTTTTCAACAAGATTTGTGCAGTTCAGAGAGTTAGAAGGAACAATAAATTTTATAAAATATCCTGATAAAGCTGTTTTTACAAATCTGAAGTTAGATTTGTTTGACTGGTTAGATTTAAATGACTTTGAAATGCAGTTAGCAGAGTTCCAATCCAGCTCTATTTGGAAGCAAAAGTTTATTGATCTTAGATCTGAGTTAGAAACACTCGAGCGAGACCGCTTGCAGGGATCTGTGAATATAATTCTGACTATGAAATTCTGAAAGTGTGGAAGTGGATCCCGGAAACTTTTGACACTCTTAAAAGACTTGCCAAAGCTATACTGACAATTTTTTCATCAACTTACTCCTGCGAAACTTTGTTTTCAACTTTGAATAACATCAAAACGGACAAGAGAAACAGATTGGTTGATGATGTCAGTGTTGCTTGTGTAGCATTAAAATGTATGAATTACACACCTGCTATAAAAGAGCTTTCTTCAAGGGTACAGCAACAAAGAAGTCACTAAATAACAGGTAAAATTGTAGTTTTTATTTTAAAACATTTTATTGTCATTTATTTTTATTTTTCCTGTATTGTTCAAATGAGCTAGAATAGATAGTTTTATTATTATAATTGCGATGTTCCTTTGATAACAGTGATCGTTTATGTATGCGACACGCCACTTGAATATGATCACGAAAATTTTTAATTTTTGACACCCAGGGTTGAAAAGGTTCGCCATCACTGGCCTACGCTCTTTCAAACATTTGCTAGTTTCTGCACATTATAACTTTTTGGTTATATATTTCTCGATGAAATGGTTTATAATTTTGAAATCAGCGTGAAAAACTGTACATATCACGTTGTTTTCATTAAAATCGAAAACAGTTAATGAAACGGGAAAGATCCATATATATATATATATATATAATTGAGGGGTCGCGCGTCGTAGGGTACCTAAGCGCCACCACAGGCGAAAACGTGTGTTTGATGGATATCACTATTTTCACCCTTCCTCTATCGCGTAGTTTGGGTTATAATGACCTTACGACACTAGAAGTATGGTTGAAAACCTTATGAAGCGAACTACTTTTTCCACCTCCATCGACAGCCAAAAGTTCACCCAAAGTTCGGCATAATAAGAAAATCAAAAAATAAAAAAAAAATATATATAAAATATAAAATATGAAAATCTATTCCAAAAACTCATCAACATCTTCATTAGCATACTTAGAACTCTAATTTAGCCAAAAATGAACGTTCTAACTAAATTAATAACAGAGATACTATTACCAGAATATTGCTGAACTTTGGAGGCGATTTCTGACGAATTTTAATTTTGGTGCTTAGGTACCGTAAGACGCGGGACCCCTCATATACACACATATATATATATACAGGGTGGTGCAAAAGTCTGGACCCATAGGCAATTTACTATATAAAAAATATCTTTCGATTTTTATAATAGTTTTTATAATTTAATTTTTGTTTATAATTTTACTAAATATTTTTCAGATTGTTACCCTATGGCAGACAAGTTAACAATAGCAGAAAGAATAGAGCTTGTGCTTTTGTACGCAAAGGAGCCACCTCACGTTCAGTCGCAGATAGTTTTAATGCTAAGCACCCCGATAGGCGACCAATTCAACAAAGAACTGTCAGCAAGACTCGCTCGTTTCAAAGAAACGGGAATCATCTGCGATCGAACACTTATTGTAAATTCTGAACTAGAACGTTAAATTTAACATAATTTAGTCACTGTGTATGGTTAATTAAATTTCATTTCATAATAAACTTCCTGCAGGCCACACTTTTTTTCCATATAAACCCCTATGGGGCCAGACTTTTGCACCACCCTGTATGTATATATATATATATATATATATATAATGATGAATAAAACCACGAAGGAAAGGAAACACAAAAAGGTGCTCAAGCGCTTTCGTCTAATGACATCCTCAGGAACACTGAAGTACATAAAAGGTTACGGCCTATATAGGTTACAGAAAAAAAAAAAAAATAAATAACATACATACACACAAACATATATATACATATATACATACATATCTACACAAATACATATATATATATATATATATATATATATATATATATATATATAATTATATATATGCAATAAACGGAGAAGTAAAAATAAAAATTAAAAATTAAAAATAAGAGGATTAACAAAGAGGCATACAGATTTGTAAGGAAAAATATCGATTTTTAGCACAAGATCAAATGAATTATAAAAATACAAATTTATACTGGAAATCTGCCCGGGTTTTAACACTTTGCCTTTTAGAGTCAAGTTTCGATTATATAAAAATAAAATGAAGATTAAAAGTTAATAAAGTAGCATACAAGTTTACCAAAGATTTAGCGTCCTACCCTTTTTATCTAAATTTGTTTTGAAGGAATTCAAAACAACAGGATCGAGTTGAAAAAGACCTTTGCTTATGTTGAAGTTATTTGAAACTTGGATAATGGCAGACTCAAGAATATTTCTATTAACAATGTTGCTAGAATGAAATAAAACTGAAGCATTATTCCAATCAATACAGTGGGATAACTCTGACAAATGGACAAAAAGAGCACTGGACAACTGTCCTGTTCTAACGGAATATTGATGCTGTTTTATACGTGTGTGCAAATCCTTTCCCGTCTGACTAGTGTTGAAAAATAATCGAAACTTTACAAACCGGTTTTTAATCGATCTGTTTTTGAAAACCGGTTTTAACCGGTTATGAGCGAAAAGTATAGTAATTTTTAAAAGCCACAATTGAAAGGTACTGACTTTAACTCTTAACAAGCATAGCTTATCGCCCATTTTTTGGTCAAAACAATGCAAAAATGCAGCATCATATGTATGCATATGAATAAGAAAATGACAACTTTGACATATTTATTTTAGCCAAAATAATACATTATTCAAACAATTTAGATTTGAAATAATTTTTAAAATAAAACATCTATACTTAGAAAGAAATAAACTTCTTTTGTAAAAAAATTATAAAGAATAAAAATAAAATTTATCTCTATTTTGGAAAAAACATTGAAATAAAATTTTTTAATAAAAAAACTTTACCTAGAAAACAGAAAATTGACTCTTCGTGTAAGAAAAAATATATAATTAATTTAGATTTATCCCTATTTTGGAAATGACATCTTAAGAAACACAGGGCATTAAGGGTCTTATACTGCGAATAGGGCTTTAGTCGACTGACTACACTACAGCCTACATGATGAGACAAACTGAAGATCGAGTTGCCAGATAGGCAAAAATTATACTGAAGAGCAGTTGCCAGTTTGTCACAATTTAACTTAATAGGTAATGTATTCGAAGTTAATTTTTGTGCGCTGTAGCGCGTAGCTGCACGTTCGCGCAAGTTTGAGCCAAATAAAAATCAATCGATAAAACCGGTTTTTTCTTTCGGTTTTCGATTTTTAGGGGAATTTTACAAACCGGTTTTCAACACTACGTCTGACCTATGTAAAAGGAATCACATTGTTTACACCCAATTTTATAGATAATGCCTGAATTATTGGTAGGGCTATTTTTTACTATGATATTTTTCACAATATTGTTATATGAAAATACTACATTAATATCCAAAAGTTTAAGTACATTAGCAATGCCTAAAAAGCCCGGGAAAAATGGAAGTACTAAAATATTTTTTGACAAAGTACGAGTGTTATTATTGACACGATAGAAAGTTCGTTTGCCTTGTTGAGACAAGATTCCATAAACGCAGATGGGTAACACAGATCACTTCCAATACCGTTGATTTTTCCAATTCGGCATCGATGTATTCCGGACTGGCGATCCTAAGGGCGCGGAGAAACATTGATGAAAAAATGGCCTTCATTTTTGGATGTGCGTGTACATAGGGAAAGCCCAGGTTTTAAGTTTAGTATCTATCGGAAAACAACAAACAATTTGTCCTACGTACACTTTTACTCGGGACATGACACCCCCACTAAGAAGGCCATTTTTTCATTATTTACCAATAATTCAGGCATTATCTATAAAATTGGGTGTAAACAATGTGATTCCTTTTACATAGGTCAGACGGGAAAGGATTTGCACACACGTATAAAACAGCATCAATATTCCGTTAGAACAGGACAGTTGTCCAGTGCTCTTTTTGTCCATTGTCAGAGTTATCCCACTGTATTGACTGGAATAATGCTTCAGTTTTATTTCATTCTAGCAACATTGTTAATAGAAATATTCTTGAGTCTGCCATTATCCAACTTTCAAATAACTTCAACATAAGCAAAGGTCTTTTTCAACTCGATCCTGTTGTTTTGAATTCCTTCAAAACAAATTTAGATAAAAAGGGTAGGACGCTAAATCTTTGGTAAACTTGTATGCTACTTTATTAACTTTTAATCTTCAATTATTTTATATATATCGAAACTTGACTCTAAAAGGCAAAGTGTTAAAACCCGGGCAGATTTCCAGTATAAATTTGTATTTTTATAATTCATTTGATCTTGTGCTAAAAATCGATATTTTTCCTTACAAATCTGTATGCCTCTTTGTTAATCCTCTTATTTTTAATTTTTAATTTTACTTCTCCGTTTATTGCATATATATATATATATATATATGTATTTGTGTAGATATGTATGTATATATGTATATAATGTTTGTGTGTATGTATGTTATTTATTTATTATTTTTTTTCTTTCTGTAACCTATATATAGGCCGTAACCTTTTATGTACTTCAGTGTTCCTGAGGATGTCATTAGACGAAAGCGCTTGAGCACCTTTTTGTGTTTCCTTTCCTTCGTGGTTTTATTCATCATAAATATTTTTCACGTGTTACTTTCGTGAAATAATTTTCATATATATATATATATATTATATATATATATCTGTGTGTGTGTGTGTGTGTGTGTGTGTGTGTGTGTGTGTGTGTGTGTGTTATAAAAATATTTGGCAATATATTAAACATTACTTTTATTAGTAAATATTAATAAATTAAGTTTTTGAGAATATACAATAATACATACTGTATTATTATATTTAAAATTATCAAAGCGTGACTGAATAAGTTATAGTGAATATTTCTTTTAGTGTTTTATATATATATATATATATATATATAATATATATATATATATATATATATATAACTCCTGAAAGTTACTGGTAAATAGTTTAATATTACACATAAATAACTAAAGGCATGAAAAACTAAAAGAAAGGTTTAAAACCGTTCTGAATTATTGGTCCAATTTATGTAGAGCAAGCCTAGGGTGATATGAATGTATTTATGATTAGAATATTTACGTTGCCTTGGTGGGGAAAACACAAACTCATGGTGCATCTTGCTCCTGAAAAATCACGCACTCGGACCTATAGAGACAGGAATGTCTGCGATGCAAAGTGACGACATAGGCACAGAAATGTACGTGAATCAGATTGTTCATTGAGTTTGGTAACCACTCTAGTGGTGAGAATCACAAACGGCAGTCTCGTTAGTAAGTTGACCCTCTGTATACTTGGACAATGATGCTACGAGCTGCTCACGCCCCGAATAGATGTATGGGCGGATTGGTGGTTTGCGTAAAACAATGAAGCTTTTCCTCCTCTGGTTCGATCCCCGGCGAAAGCAGACGGCTCGCAGATTACTCAGCTGATCATCTTTCCAAACAAAATAGACTGATAAATAAGTGGGTACCCTGGGTGGCCTAGTGGTTAAGACGCTGGGCTGCTGATCGAGAGGTCGTGAGATCGAGTCCGGGCAAGGACTTGGTAATTTCTGACCATCCGTGATGGGTCATGGTTCGGATTCCATGTTAAGCTGTAATCCAAGGTGGAGCAACAAGCTTGACCGTCATCAGAGTGGACAATTCGGGCGAAAGCAAAACCAAGGTTAACCAAGTTTACATATATATATATAATCATTGGATTAACCTCGCTAAGAGGACCACGAGATGATAGAATACATAGTATAAGTGTGAACGGCACTAAATGAGGGTCTGACCCCCTCATCCTAGGACTGCAACCCCAACCAGACGCTGCAGTGGCTGGTTACGCCAAGATCTATAACAGAAACTTAAATATCTGCTGGCGAAACAGAGCTCAAGAAAGCACCTCTCTCTTTCATCAAGTTACCCGCTGGGGTAAGCCTAGTGGTAGAGGTCGGGCTGTTAATCTGGTATCTGGTGGTTCTGGGTTTGAGTCTAGGCTAGGTCATATAGATTTCAGCGTTTCATCCGGCAGTAATCGTACCTTTGTGAGTAATATATAAAACTGTTTGCGGTGGGTCTGTCAAACCCTACGAGAGTACTGCCGGGTTAAGGGGCCTTTCGTGCTGAGGTAATGGGTTCAGATCCCTGGTAAAGGTGTAGGTCCCTTCCATCACGTGACTTTTGTCATTACGATGGAGGTTAAACAACCACGAAATCGTTATCATCATTATTCACCAAACCAACCCATCCTTCAGTATTTAATTTCAAGTACAGACACATTTATAATGTTGATAAAATGTGTGAAAATGTTTGGCTCCATCGTGTGTTTGAAAGCGAAATAAATAATTTCTAACAGAACTATTCATTTAAGAGAGAGAGAGAGAGCGAGAGAGAGAGGAGAGAGAGAGAGAGAGAGGAGAGAGAGAGAGAGAGAAGCACTGTCTCTCTCTTTCTCTCTTCTTCCCTCCGTTGCTGTAACTGGTTAATCTCCCTCTCCCCTCACTCTCGCATATACCTCTCCCTCCCCACTCCTTCCGTCCGTCCCCTCATATCTGTATCACAAGAGATATTCTGAAGGTCTGTCTGAGGGACTGAGGACCGAAGGGCGGAAGGAACCTACCGACTTACACGTCCGGCTTTTCACTCCCTTCAAAATTAATGCCAATCACTGCCACTTTGTGTATATATATATATATATATATATAATATATATCCGTATCAAACCGGCTTACAAAATTGAGAAATATGCCCAAATCGTTGTTTTAACGCTAAGTAACCTTTCTGTTTGAAAGAAATCTTACAAATCTGAATAAAAAGTAAAGAAATTTTGTAACATGAGAGAATGAAATATTAGATAATTCATTTTACCCAACTAAAAACTTCCTCGTATTTAATTAAGGTGATTTTTTCACTTCATTTGTTCAGTATTTTTAGGCTGTAAGCTTATTTTACACTTTCAAATTTTAACTACGCATTTTTAGCCTAATATTTGCCTAGGATACGCATCCTGTATGTAGATACAAGATAGGCACCTGTATATCAACCTATTACATATTTAAACTTTTTTGGTTTGGGAATGGCAATAGGCCACTTATAACTTCATTTTTTTAATACAATTATATAAACGGCACGTCTGGTTATTTAGACCTACTGAGCAGTATCCGGTTGCTACGCTGGGTATTTAATTAGTAAAGCAACATACAGTATTCAGTCGGACTGTATGTAGATCGTGATAGCAAAGATTTGCGATAGAATGACAGCATTTAATTACAGTATTATTTAATAATAATTAGCGTTCATTTAACTCATTGGTTCAAGTCGATTCAGTCATTAGGAAAAGAAGAATAATTTATAAATAAAATGAATTAATTGAGGGTTGTTGCAGGTATCGGAAAATATGTCACTAGATCGGATCCATTACGTGGAAAGACCAGATCAACCCAGAACCTCTGTAATTTTTCAAGGAAGACCTTGGGTTTGTTCCGCAAACTACAAAATATGACGCATAATCAAACGGATATATTCTGAAGAAGTCAGTTACCTCCTGCTGCGAGGTGCTAAATCTAACATAACCTAATTTAACCCAAACTGACCTGGATCCATTGTTAAGTAAATTTGGCACACTCGTGCAAGAACAACTAAAGTGACTTTTGTGTGACCTAGAACCAGTATCTCCAACCAAAAGTATATAGAAGCTAGTTCATTATATATTTATATAGGCCTATATATTCTTTTTAGAGAGAGAGAGAGAGAGAGAGAGAGAGAGAGAGAGAAGTATTATAATATAATCAAAGGTCAAAGTTCGATAAAATAAAAAACATAGAAAGATGAGGGGAGGAAGAGGGGACGCTATGCGTCAGACTTTCTTTAAATGGGAGGAGTCTGTCTGGTTACCATGACGACAGACTCTCTTTAGCCGTCTTTCCCCGCTGTATGTGGTCCCCAATGGAGGGAGTGCTGTGCATGTTTCTGCTACAATGCAGTATTGTACAGTGACCTTCAAACAGTAAAGTTTAAAGCCGTGTTTCGATTCGAAACTGTAATACGAAAGTAAAGTAATAGTTTAATAAATATCCGCAGCACCATAATTAAGAGCGTCCTCTCCCGTTATTTTTTCCCCTTACTGTTGTTTATACGAGCGTTCGAGGGAAGATGGCACAACTTTTAAGTAGACTCTCCAAATACTATTATAGTTGTAGCCTACATACTGAAATGTTTTTAGCACCCAACCTCTATAGATTTTTCATGATATGACCTCAGGTACGAAAAAGAATTCCTGAAACGAACCTTGAAACTGCTGTCCACAGAAATCAATAGTTACTGCTTCTTTTTTTTTTTTTTTTTTGGTCGTTTGATTGTAGCACAAATGGAACTCGTGGCTTCATTTAAGTTGGCCTGAACGCTGTGCCATTTTCTGGTCTTCCTGCCTTATTATTATCATTATTAAGGCTTTATTTATCTTCTTTATACGTAAAGCCTTAAACGGACATACACACAAATGTTTAGTCGGTTATTGAAAGCAGTTACAAAAACTTTGTTTCTTTTCAAAGTGTGAAACTAAATACAAAAATTTGAAGGGAAGAGCAACAAAACACGTTCAGGAACTAACACCAAATACGTGATAACACTAATATAAAATTATAAATGAATGTTATAAAAAATTTACCTTTTAAAATAAAGAGAAGAATCTCATCGTGCAAAAATACCACTAAAAAGAGAGGCACTAACATATTTCTTTGTTGTTGAAGGATTATAACAGGTTCGTTCATTCATTCCCGTCTGCGCAAACCTGTTTCCAACATAATGTAATGAAGAAATCATGTTTAGCTGAATTCATATAACAGTTTCGGCTACTTAATTAAATGTCGGCTACTTAATTAAATGTTGGCTACTTAATTAAATTAAGGCATGGAACAATTTTTTTGAAGATGATAGTTTACCAAAACGGAATTTTGTTGGAATAAATTTTAAGATAATTTAGTTTTATTTCTCCTAAATATGAAAATGCTTTTTCAGAGATTACGGCTACAGTATTACAAAACTCAGAATAAGATCGTCAAAGATTTATTGCGCGAAATATTGTTGAAAAAAAATTTAAATGTGTGTGTGTGTGTGTGTGTAAGAGGAATAATGTATCAGACGAGACCAAATAACAGCGGTAAATTTTTGTATAGAAAATAATTAAATTTTGTATCTTTCAAAGGAGAAATGCTGTACCTCAGCAAATTATATATTATTTATAAAGAATTAATGGGAATAAAAATCCTTTGCTGCATATCGTCCACTTTACTGATTTTATTCTGGCTAACGCCAGACAATTTTACTCGATATTTTAGAAGGCCGCCACTGCATTTCAAAGGTTTAATGTTTCGAAACGCCAGCCGTATAAGTCCGTAGAATTTAATCTTTTATTAAAATATCTTTTATCGCTAATGTATAATCTGATAATTCATAATTAAATTTAGTGAGGTATTCATTATCTACACTTAAAATGAAGATAAGTACTTTGTAGATAAGATAATTTTATTTATACTTTCTTTATTATTTTTAGTTCAACCAAAACATCATGGTGACTTGGTAAAAAAACAACAAGTTTTCCATTGATACAAAAAGAATGGTGAAGCAGATGATGTTGATGTCCAAAACTTTCATTACGTCTACGTAGGCTCCACAAATCCCTATATGAAAGCGAATTTTGCAAAAGGACTTAGAAAGGGACGCTATCTAAGCGTATGTAGTCCTTCTTTAAAAAAGATTCAAATAGCAATTATGCATCACTTAATCCACTTCTTCCAAGGCGACTTAGGATATAGTTTACAGCTACGTCATTTGCTCATTCAGTTAAACCCTAAACGTAGTACTGATGACTAGTCCTTAGGCTTAGAGCTTACGTAAAGTGATGTGTGAGATGACAAGTAGTAGCAGGCGAGCTGTGATACTTCTAATAAGGTAAATACTTCTCAGTCTTTGGGGCTTATTCTGGAGGTATAAAAAGCCATATTAAAAATGAAGAACGTAAGTTTCGGCTAAAACTAAAGCTTTTACTTTGCTTATAATAATCTTTTTACTTTTATGTTGGTCGTAATGGACCCTCATGAAGATGTATATAAGCCTATATAGCTTAAAAGGGCTTACTAAAATTTAATTTTTTATTGTTCAACACGCGCGAGCGAGTGAACAGAGCTCCGGAGCAAACCGTCATCAATCTTCAGCTCAGTACGAACAAAGCTGGTGGACGATAGTGAATTTTTAGTTTCATAATTAACGGATATCTTTGATTTTGAAATTTATGTTTAGTTAAAAGTCTTCCCTTATGCTAATAAATATATCATTTTCATTATCTAAGTTTAAGTGTAATGAAAAAGTCTAATCTCTAGGATGGTTTGGGCGTTTCAAAAATTCTTAGTTTGGGCTTTTCCCAAGCCTAACCACTCATTTCTTATCCTAAGTTCCTGAAAGTTTTTCTTATTAACTTTTCTGTCGAATGATGCCCATTAGGAAAGGGCATAACCTATCCTGACATATTCGAAATTGGAAGAATTTACGTTGAAATTTCTAGTAGGTATCATTTGACAGGAAAATTAGGATAAGAAATGAGTAGTCAAGCTAAAAAAAACGCGGAAACTAAGAATTTTCAAAACGCCAAAACCATCCTATAAATCGGACTTTTTGTACGCCTAAATTTGAATAACTATTAAGATAATATGTTCAGTAGCCTAATATAAGACCTTTACTTAATATATATTTGAAAATCAAAGTCATTCGTTTATTACGAAACTAAATAACGAGCTTTAAAAATACACAAAATTCACTGTTTTGTTAGTACACGACTGAAAAATTATAACGTAATTGGTCTGGAGCCATTTCCTTCGGGTAATCTCTGTTTCTTTATACTGTAGTGTGCCCTTGGCTATTATGAAGAATGTAAAGAACGTATTATGTAAAGAATATAAATGAAAGAATGTTTTAATTTAGAGATAAAAAAAGAGAATATTTGCACTGCATGAACGAATTACAGAAATTGGACAAATATCTCAGTAAACAATAAAGATCAAGTATCAGAGCACAAATCTCTTTTACGCAATCAACCTGAAGCTTGTCTTCGTGTTGAATTTACACTGTTAAGTATTAACAAAACATGATTATATTAAGTATAGCGATCATTAGGAATGGAAGAGCAACATTAAGGTTAAGAATAATAGGGTGAAATAATAATATAATTATTGTTAATATAAAATAGAGATATATTTCAAAATTAAAATTTAAGATACGCTAAAATTTAGCGAGTTCGTTCAGTACTGCATGACGTCATAAAATCGAAACAAAATGAGAAAGGTTTTGCCCTAAAGCGGTGTAGTCTCAAAACTTTCCTCGTTCTCTCTCTCTCTCTCTCTTGCCAGCTTTTGTTCTTTACTGAATTCTAAGGCCAAGAAAGTCCTCTCTTGTGTGCCAGATTTCGGATCTACAAAGTGG
>JAJOZX010008035.1:62500-90000 GCA_023014485.1 Bathynomus jamesi | reverse complement strand
CGACAGGCCGCGCGCAGCAAAACCCACCTGTTCATCCTTCCACACGCTGCTGTTGGGGCGTGGTTCGGATTCCACGTTAAACTGTAGGTCTAAGGTAGAGTGACAAGCCGAATGAACAATTCGGGCGAAAGCAAAACATTTTTATCCTTAAATTCCGGTTCTACCTACGAACACCTCTTTCTCTACAATTATATATATATATATATATATATATATATATATTCCCTGACGAGGTGTACTGTTGAATACACAAAAAGCCTTGAAATCGCTTTTCATTTTTTTCCTTATGTATGTACATCATATATATATAATATATATATATATATATAAGAACAATGATTAACAATGACTTCATCCTAAATATAAACTAAGACAATATCTTCCTACACAAAAAAAAAATATTTATAGTTGAATATTTTTATGAAGGTAAATTATTGAAGACATTTTTCATTAATTAATGAGAAGCCGTAAAGAATTCTTAGTCAACATTTAAATGAATCATGGTTTTATTTAAAACAAGCCAATAAGTTCCTTTGACGGATTATGAATAACAGAAAATGTTTCCGTCCTGAGATTTCCCAGAATTTTTAGTTATTCTTCGCACTTGAAATTTTGATTGCGTAACTATTGTAACTCATCAAGTTGGTACAGAAATAGGCATGTCATGTCTCGCCTTATATTGTTGTTATCCCAGAAATTGCCTATTTTTGTGCGATTAAAATTACGGAGTGATTTAAGCACAGATTTTCAAAATACCCTTGATGTAAGTACGTTTCAAAGTGATGTAAGTGAGTTTAAAAGCAAGATGAAAATTATTTTTAATAAAAGGAATACTGAAATCGTACAAAAGCATTTAGGAATTAATTACCGTGTTACTTGTCTGATTGTTGTGTTTATTTTTTCTTGTCTTGTTGTTGTGTTTACTGTAAGTAACTCTGAGTACCGAAGGTTTCGTAACTATTACATTGGCCAACATTTGATAATGTGCACTGTTAACAAAATTAATTTCTCATGTCAACATTAAGTTTGTTTGCGCCCTAAAGAATTTACATTAGCCTGTATGTAATCATAATCATAATTAATCATTATTTATTTATATATTTCATAATAATAATCATACCTACGAAATTTGTTTTATATAATAAGTAATCATAATGATTATATTATCAAATCGTAATTACTTATATGTGAAAAGCTTTTATCTGATAATTAACTTGAGAGCCCAGTAAAGCCTAAGCTTAATGACCATACTACTTAAATACAAATAAATAAATGTGGTTTGTAAAAATGATTGTAATATTTATTTTTACCAATAAACTTTTATTTATTATTATAATGTTTATATTCTATCTTTTTGTAAAGGACGAACATATGTCGATATAAGATTTATGAGGATAATGCTATATATATATATATATATATATATATATATGTAATGTTTCTAACGCATTATGCGTTAGAGTTAGCGTTAGATTGAAACAAACAGAGCTCCGATGACGTTTCATGTAAAATTTTGATGTTCATAGTGTTACGGATTTAAAAATTGGGATCAGGTTAATTAAGAATAGCGAACCCATTTACCTCGTTAAGAATGGCGAACCCAAAATTAAACATGTTAAGAATAGCGAACCCAAAATTCAACAAGTTAAGAATGGCAAACCTAATGTTTCAACAGGGAAAAATACTTCGAAAAAAAAAATATGCCCCATTATTTCCATATAGCCAACTGATGGGGTTGTACTTGTATCAACTAAACCGAACACCCATACTTGATATGCGGGATATTTTTGCTACCCGCACACGAAGGGTAGCAAAAATAACAATGCCCGGTTAGGTTAATTGAATGCCCTGTTAGGTCAACTGAATACCCGGTTAGGTTCATTGAGTGCCCGGTTAGGTCAACTGTACGCCCTTGACGATTGGTTAGGTTTAGTCGTGATATTTTCGTTAAAACTAACGAATCTATCACGACTAAACCTAACCGGGCATTCAAATTTTATCCTATGTAAATAATGGTTTTTACAAAATTCTCCATGTTAAGAATAGCAAACCCAAAATTATCCATGTCAAGAATAGCGAACCCAACACCCTATGGGTTCGCTATTCTTAACGTGATCCAAAAATTGTTACAGTATACAGTGCATCAAACATTTTTCAGATCCCGGAACACCGTGTTATTTAAACTGTATACAACTGCATTGCACGTACTTCCAGGGTTTCAACAGTCGGTCAAGCGTGGTTAGAGATCAGCTCTTTGCATTATGTTATGATGGTACTCCTTAACCTCATTCGCAACATTTAGGGTCATATGAGGGAGATCCGAACCACGGGTCGTTACATAGTCTGGACGCAGGAGACAGTCTTCCATCCGACCCAATGTCGCTTAACTTCGCTGATCAACGGAAAGCGGTGTCACGACACTGGCTACGACAGAGCCCAGATCATTACGTAAAACATTACAGGAAACTATATTTTACCAATTAAAAATTATCCTCGTGTATACAGCCCACGTTTACTAATTCAATACTTGTTTCTTATATAGGAAGGAGAGTCCGAGGGCGCCCGCTAAAATGCCCACTCCAGGGAAGGAGAGAACCGAAATCGAGGTCTTCAAGGCTCAAAGATGCCACTTTTTTACTCTATAAATTTTGAAAAGTTTGTGTAATGCGTAATACGCATAGTGGGGAATAGAGTGAGAAGCGTGTTTGAGAGCATACTGGACAGCTCACAGGGTAGATGAGACACGGAAAAAGATCAGCTAAGGAGGACAGTGACAAGAGAAACGGAAGTTCCAACATTTCCTGTCTCGTGCCTAACGTCCACTCCGAAGTACTTCCTTGGTCGATTGGTGCCTGCAATCTCCTCATATGTGAACATATTTTTGCTTATGAAACCTGTTAGAGTAAAAATATTAAAACGCACAAACATTAATTGGTTGACGAGATTTCTCTTAAATACAATTTTTGGCGTGACTTTCAATAACGAGTTTTCACATTTAATCTTCATATTGATGCGAATTTGGTAACAATTTTTGTGTGTGGGTTGGGGGGGTTGGGGGGTGGGGAGTAAGATTTTGTCTGGGCGTTTTCAAGTGAGCCTACTTCAAGCATTTTCAGGTATTTCTCCTGTATGACATTTCCGACCATGGCTTAACTGGAAACGGGCGTTTCTCATTCCTTATCAAAATTCCACAGCTAAAGAATCAGAACGATAAAGGTTGGAGTCTTACTTTATATTTGAGGCTTACATACCAGATGTTAGTAGTATATATTAATTTAATAAAATTAAATTTTGAATACCATCAGCAGAGCCTCCCAAAACGAAGATCTCTTATACTACTTTTTTTTCAGAGAACTGAAGTCCTCTAAAACTAAACTTCGTTATTATTCACTTCTCTTAAATATTTGATCAACTTCAGTTCAACGTGAAAACAAATGAGCTTCCTATTAGTTTGTGAAGTCTCAAACATTATTAGGCAAGATTTTACTTAACCCTTAAGGTTTTTCCCAGTGTTTAAATGCTTACCATACATACACACACACACACACATAATATATATATATAATAAAGTATACATTATATGTCCTTGAAAGCCAACAATTCAGGTGCTCCAAATTTTACCAATTCAAAAGTGTGTCAACCACCTGAACTTAAAATGAATGTCCGTTGTAGAGCATGATCAATAAACTCCGGGTCGATGAATGGGTACACACTGCGCACCGGAAGTACATTTAACGAAAGGCATTTCTGACCCCACTTGATGCCAACTTCCCTCGGCCTTCAGAGGACACCCTAAAACTGCTAAACTAACCCTGCATCGTTAAAGCGCGTCAAACTGGTCAACAGCTCGATAAAACTTTCAATTAACGCAATTTTAATTCTTCGTCCATTTGCATGTAGCACTTTATGACAAGGCCTGGAGGGGTCAGGGACCAAGCATAACTTTCTCGGCTCTGTATAGAATCACATGCCGAGCCTGCCGCCCCCCTCAACTAGTTTCAGACGAGTCATTCGTGCACATTTTATATAAATGCATTACAACCAGATCAGCTAGTTTAAAACATCCCCCGCTGGGCCTCGGTAAACTATCATTTTACTCCCTATGCTCAGGCCCTGGTAGGGGTGCTTGTCCACCAGGAAGCCTGTATAAAATGTATGCTTTACTTTCAGCCTCATTTAAAAAAATTCCTTCCTTTGGACCGAGTCCGTCAAAAGTTTGCATTTATGGGTGCCGTCTTTTTGGCCAATGATCATTTGTGGTCACGAGATTACAATTAAGACTGTAAAACGTCACTAAGGAACAAGTTTTATCAATGGAGGATGAAGAAAAAAGAAAGCAATTTTGTTCAGTGTATTTTATAATAAAATAGATATAAAAATCTTACTTTTAAAAATACATTATATAAATAGTTATATAGATTGCTATTTACAATAAAGTTTAATCAACATTATTTTCTCAAATAGAGATACCATATAAATTCAAGATACTCTTACTATTTCCTTGAATAACATCTAAAAATAATTGCTTTGGTTCAACAATATAATTAACTAAATGAAATGAGAAAATCAAAATAGGAACTTTCTAAATTAATTACAGAAATTTGGCATTTTGAAAAAACGCGTTGACTTTCAAGAATTCTCCTAAAAATGGGAATGATAAATTTAAATATAACTGAGAATTTCCTTTACTAGACGAGATTGCTTTATTTGCCTGCACATAATCTGCGAGGTGGCTTGCCTACATAGTCATTCAATACGGAGTTTCCATTCTGGACATCACGATTAACTAGCTGGTTCCAACAGTCTTGACTAGCGTTCAGTGAATTCAAAGAATTTAAGACAAAGCTCAGTTCAGTAAATGACAGCTAGCAAATGGGTTGATTTTAAGAGTACTTAAAGTTCTAATGTTTACAGAATGGTTAAGAAAGCTCTTTAGCTCATCGGACCACTTAAGAAAAGTGGTTTCACATTACCAGTTGTGTACTACCGTCCACTGTAGTAATAACAGCCCATCTAAATTGCCAAAAAGAAACTCCGCCGGCGAATGTGCGTCTACCTATAACAGACGACGTGAACGTACCTAAACGAATGACTTCATGTCTATTACCCTCTATACGAGATCTTCAGCGTCAAAATCCATCTACCTCTTGCAGTGAACCACCAGTAGAGTGTTTATCGAAAGAGCTCGAGTACGAGGATGATTCAAAAGATGCAGCATCGTCGTCAATAAGGGAATCCTCGAGACTCCCCATATGGGGAGACCCTAAGGAGGAGTCCAGAGAACAGGACGTTGGAGAAGAGTTGGTCAAGCCTTGCAGCAGCCACGGATGTTGAAGAACCTCTTCGATAGTGGGCCTGTCGGCAGGATTCGGCTTCAGGCACCATCGAATTAAGTCTTGGCACTCTGCGCTCACTGGCACTCTAAAGTTTACGTTGGCGGCGATTATTTGTTCGTCATGCTCGAACGGAATGTCTCCGCATACCATGTCGAAAAGTAAAATGCCCAAGGACCAAACTGTGGCCGGTATACCCGGGTACTGATGTTGCAAAATCCATTCAGGTGGTGAATACTGTCTGGTTCCTGAAAAAAAAAAAAAAAAAATTATTATAGCAAGCCACTTTTATTAGAAAATACCCTATTACTCAAGCGCGCACACGCTAAACTGCAGACCACTCATCCTCTTCACGAGTGAGAGTGAAGGCGCGCTATGAATGAAATTCTATATTTAGCCGTGATGAAAGACAAGTGACAGAGTAACGATTAAAAAGTCACGCGATAAAGTTAAATCTACGACAAACGTGCTAATTTAAAAGTATCCCTGTACGAGGGTCGAGTTATACTGAGGGGAAGGAAGTGTACGCCACCATGCGACATCTTAAATAAAATATATAGAGCATACTCAAATTACAATCTCGCCCAAGGAAGAATATTGTAGTTTTCACAGAATAGAGAGCAAAAGTTCTCCAAATTAAAGTGCTCTACAAAAGATTAAAACACGAACGTCTTTTCACCATGGGGATAAAAAGAGGATTGGCGCCCAGCCATAGTAACCTGATGCCTGGCGCCAACAAGACCCGACGACTCTAAACAGTGCCAAGTATGAGTGTGAGTCACTGTGAATGAAGGCGAGGGAGAAGCTCTTAATTACATACACACTTGGATACAGGTGGACGCTCCAAATATGTACGGCTGACAGGACTTTGCATTCTTGAATGCACGGGTATATATATATATATATATATATTATATATATATATAATATATATATACACACACACCGCGCGCGCGAACAATCGCTCAAATACCTTTCACCGACTAAACTACTTTAAAATCTACTTCAAAAGTATTTATAATTTTAGTGAATTACCTTCAAAATCTGTATAGATAGTGTCCTTCAAATTGGCTCCTGACCCGAAGTCAATCAATTTAAGGCACTTCCGACCACGTTTATCGGTAGTAACCAAAAGATTCTCGTCTTTGATGTCTCTGTGGATAACACCAGCTGCGTGACACTCTTGAATGATGTTAACCACCTGGTGGAACATATCTCTAGACTCGTCTTCCCCCAGAAGGCGGTTATCGGTGATGTGGTCGAAGAGATCCTTGGCCGCTTCAGGTCTTTCCATCACGATAAGGAAGTTGTCGTGAATCTCAAACCATTCTATCAAAGTAATCACCCCGGGCACGTGAGAAAGTTTGCTCAACAGGAAAACTTCGAGGGGAACGCGTTGCCCGTGCAGCTGCGGGAAAGAAAGAAGTTTAACTCAACGCAATTAAGACAGTTATGCCTCGCCAATTAAGAATGTACTACCATTTTTAAAACCCACTCGGATATGACACTTTCGCTTTATCTCAAAACAGGGTCTAAGACGTAAATAGTTGTGCCAAAACTAGACAAGTCATTCTATCGAGTGAATGGTTTTCCTTATCAAAAACGTGATAAGAAATAGGATCTCCCCAACAGTCAATCATCATACAATGTATTCTACTTAAATATCGATTGTTAAAATGCAGCGAATCAAACACGTGCCACTTTTAAAGCAAGTTTATAAAATGAACTAGAAAAGCCTAACTTCTAACCATTACTAGAAACTACACTGCAGAAGTTTAAAAGTTAGGCGTCATTCGCGTAGAATTTTATAAAGTTACGAAACTATGCCAATCACAGAATAGCTCGTTTGCACTTTAAGAGGTTTAACCTTGTACAGGAATAATGCGTAAATCAAGTTTTATTCGTGATAAACTATGAATAACCTTTTATTTAAACTAAATGCAGGCTAAGAATAATTTAGATTAATAACTTTGTATAAAACTGAGGTTTTATGAAGTCGGGGAGAAAAAATGAACTTACATTATTCAAGGCAACTTTTTACTCTAAGCCTTAAATTAACTTCCGATATAAGTTATAACTTGGCTAGTGCTCTCTTAACACATATTTAAAGACTACAGGGGAAAAAAATATCAAGAGCATCAGTTCCAACTGCACAATTAAACCATTTCAGTGGGATAAGTAAAGCGAAGGCCAATAACATCATTGTTGTAAACTTATGTTGCCAATGTACATAGTGGAGCCACCTCGATGGGCCGAAGTGGCCCCTATAAAAATTTCTTATGCCTATCAAGAGAAAAAAAATTTAAATGGCAAAATACAAAGCTATTACGCATTAAACCTTGGCCAAGTAGAACAAGAACACAATGCATCCCTTAAGTAGGTTACGCATTTAAGAACATTACTTACCATTACTAAAGATGGAATTTTGTGTCTTGAGACTTGTTTAATTGCTACAGGTAAGTTATCTCTTAGCCTTACACCTGCATAAACTCTGCCAAAACCACCTTCGCCGAGGACTTTTCCTAATTTGTATTGGTAATCAAATCGGTTTGTGTTCTTTCTCGGCGCACCTGAAGAAAAATACAGTAATTAAACTTACTAATTCAATAAGCCATGCTCGTTAAATAGAAAATTTTCAGATCAATAAATAGTGTCTGAATTTCCGTATTTGACGTTAAAGCTTTTTTGGAGGTTTTATTTCAGAAGTATCACCAGAAAATAATGTACACCTATAATTCACATTAATACTTAAACTCGCGTATTTGAAAACTTGAAAGCAGTCAAAATTGGAACCTACCAGACTTTAATTTTTCATCATGATAATCCCAAATTCCAACTGATGAAAAATCATTTATATGATTGTTTCTTGGATTAAATACACGAAACATTATGCAAATGGTTTGTATTTAAATTAACACAAACGATATTCAGTAAACTGATTAAGTGGACAGCTTACAATCACTTTATAACGTTAATACGACTATCTATCAGACACACGTTAATCACCAACGAAAGCTGGCCGTACTATAAAATGTCAGTGAACCAGTTAGCTCTTATATCAAGTGAGAATATATTCCTACGCGCATAATCAAAACAACGTTAGCCGCCAAAATAGAAAAGGAGAAAATGTTAATTGATGTTAATCTAAGTCTATGCACAACCATAAGAACAGTTTATAATGTAATTTAGAAGTGTGTAAAACACACACACACATACAATTTCTTAAACAAACTAAGAACTAGTTTGCGAAAGGGAAAGGTACTGTCTGACAAAGAGGCTTCCTAGAGACAAGATAGTGTGCTTGTGACGTCACATTCCTGGTATTCAATACAAATTGGTGGACTGTATACAGTTCTGTATTTGCTTTAATTTGTAAACTCCATTAGATTTCATTGCAGTAATAATTAGATAATTATTTTGAATTAAATTTAAAGTAATTAATTTATTTATCTTTGAATTTACAACAGAAAGAGATGCGAGTAAATGAAATTTGATGCGCCATATTACCATTAGAAGGCATTAACATTTGTTTTTATACTGATAAATATGCACCTGTAGATACATTTCATCTGTAAAAAATATAGTACATGCTAAGATATTTTTACAATAATAATAATAATAATTATTATTATTATTATCATTATTATTATTATTATTATTAAGTAATTGCAGTTTATCTGGTTAACCTAATTATGCTTTTCACGTTTACATGAATAATTATTAGTATACAGCTTGATGTTATTAATAATAAACACATTTATAATAATGATGATGACAATGACAATCGGAAAAATCCCAAACATAACGCAATAATAATGAAAAACAACAACAAAGTCAGGAGTCGGGGTTTTTGTGGGGGATTCAGGAATGCGTTGGCAATCGCCGTTAGTCTACAAAGTTACAGGAAGGCTTAGTAGGCGGAGTCTATCTGGGGGAAGGGCGGAACGTACGCACGCACGAACTCACAAACCTTTTGCATGTGAGCACCACTCCCCTATTTTTATATTTACTTTGCTTATAACATGGTGGCATTCATTGAAAGTTTGTAGTCTTGGAAAATCAGTTTTCTGTTTGCGCCACTGTTTGCATTTCCTAAGTAGATCTCATTTACCAAAAATACCAGACTTAATAGGGAAATTATCCTCTTCATATAAACGAATATTTTTTTAAAAAATAAGCGTATTAATACTTCGATTAAAAATGTCTGTAAAAGTTGTCGGTTTTTCCAAATTGGCTTCTAACTTTTAACGGGTTATCCCATTGACTTTTTTTTTTTTTGTTATCAAAGGATGTGAAATTTTTCTTCTGTACTTTCTCATGGTTTATCTGTTCAGGGGTCATTTCTTGAAAAGTCTAAGGAAAAGGTTTTTGTCGGGTCTCAAAGATTAGTTAGGATTTACATAATTTGTATCATACTAAAGAACTCATAAAATTATAAATACTTTTGTCGCATATATATATATATATATGTATATATATGATTTGTAAATTAAATATAAGATGAAAAAATATGTCACCTTTTTCATGAAATCTTGTTTTTTTTTTTAAATACGCCTTTGAAGGCTATTTGGTTCCCCCTCAAATGTTAATTTTTGTTATTAGGACTTGTTAAAGTTGTTTATTGGATTTAAATATGATTTAGTACATGAGAATGCTATGGAAATAGATTTTGTAGTTCAAGTAAACATTTACTGCGTATGAAATCGTTGAAGGGGAGTATCATGAAACCTGTATAACCTTCGCCTTTCTCCGAATAGAGTCTTATTGATATGAAAAAAATGTCCTCATTAAATTATTTACATAACGTATTTGAAAGCATGACGCAACTCGTTTTACTTTAAACATAAACAGTTGTATTATTTAAGTTTCAGGAATGGAATTTCCCAAAGAAAATTTGATAGATTCCCAATGAGTTTGCGTTAAGTGCGTTAAAACTAATGAATCATGGCTAATGCAAAAAACCCGAAAGAAGGATGACTTATCAAATTCGATGTCCCCCATTGCGCAACGCTTTAATTTACGTTTGAAAAAATGGACCCACAACAACAGACTCTTATATAACAACAAGTAATGCCCTTCTGCATAAAATTCTCATGAGACTTATTCATTTACGTAAGTAAGTTTTATTTAATTTTCATTTTTAGTTCAATAATTGAAATCTTCCCAGTTAGTGACAATCTCCTAGTGACGTCTAACAACTGCTGCCTCGGAAATGCCACTCTCAAAGCATGGGAGAGAGTTCAGAGTCACGAGTAAGACTGCTGCGCTGATTGGTCCGTTTGTGGCAAACGAACCAATCAGAGTCGAGCACCATGAATAGCTGCCGCCATCTAGTGCGAAAAAAAATAACATTTTTCAATGTCGAATTTTTACTAGGATATTTAATTTGTCAGTGGTTGGTGCTGTGTTATTGAAAAAATATAATGGCACTTAATTAGTAAGTTTGCTTACGTACTTACGCACGAGTGAAATGCTTGAATTAAAATTAATTTCGATAGTAATAACAATAATACCTTCCTGAATGTTCGTAAATTTTTATTTCCCGATTTTCGTCACATTAATTTTTTAGAATCAAATAAAGTCAGTTTTGGTAATAAATTTATCATAACTAGAAAATTACTGATAATGTTACCCGGTCTTAGCTTAGTGGGTTACCCTGTAAGTGAAATGAAGATACTGAGGTTGGGGATTCGAATCCCGATGATGCTGGTAATAATACTATAGACATTAGAGCAATAGTCCGCATTAGTTGGCCTGAGCGCTATGCCAGTTTCTGGCCCCTCCTTTCAACCTTTCAAATGTTCCGTGCGATGATTCCTCACTTCACGAAGGTTAAGCTTGTCGCCCCTCTTCTCGAGTTGGCCTGGTGAAATAGGAAGTTGGTTTGGTGAAGTAGGGACTAATTAGTATACTGATAGCGTTTCGGTTCTACACAACGGCCATCTTCAAATCAAGTTTACAAACTACTTTTATGGATTCGACTAAGTATATATATATATATATATATATATATAAAGTAGTTATAAAAGTAGGACGTATTTTGTTAAAAGTAGGACATATTTTTGTTTTTTGTTAAATGAATGGGTAATGTATTCCCTCTCAATTCTTACATTAATGAACCATTTCCTTGGTAGTGTATGGCTCTCCTTATGCAAGCCCTACTGCCTTATATCAATCTCTGAAATGTGTCACTCCTTTCAGGTGTCCGTCGCTGTACGAAGTGTCCGTTCAGGACGAAATTCTCTGTACGTAAAACGGTCTCGCCAAACCTCTTTTTAACGGTCTAAAACGCCAACAGTATTCGTCGCCATGTCTGTTTTGCAGTCATATTATTTAAAATAATATTCAGTAATTAATGAGGAGAGCCAGAAACTGGCACGGTGCTCAAGCCAACTAGAGCGACCCATGTTTTAACTCCTACGTTATTACTTACTACCAGCACCATCGGGATTCGAACCCCAGACCTCAGTGTCTTCACTTTGCTTATAAGGAAACCGCGTTACCTACTGAGCTATATACGGACGCTGGCAATTATTATTTATAACTTTATAAATAAATAAATAATACAAAAGCGCCGAGCCTTTGGAAACTACCTCATTTTTAGTTCATTTTCATATTACCCAACAATGAAGTGTGCCAATGGGAATGTCATCTGAAGAGTACCCTAAAAATAACTATATTGGAGTTGAAGTTAAGAAGGAACTGTCAGTAATATTACATAAATTTGTTATTATTATTATTATTATTACTTGCTATATTAACTTCACTTGTGTTTAATAATAAATGAATTAAATCGCATTGATTTTGGTTAAAAAATTTTCATGAAATCTCAGTCAGAAAACAGTGAAAAATATTGTACAAATTTATGTACATTTTATTCTTTGAATAAAGTTTTTGAAGTATGGAGTTTAAAGTGAATTAGTTTTAAATAGAAGGTATCTCAGGATCGGGCCCTTACTCCCTACTTTCTTAGGGGAGGGGGGGGGGGATATAGGATATGGTTGGGTACTATTAAATATAAATGAAAAACGAGGGCTAGTGCCTATCGCGGCAGAAAGAGCTTTTAAATGACAACCTTCTGACATACTTCGTCAAAAGATTCTAAAGAAAAGTGTGTGAAAATGGTCGTTGCCTGTCGCGAACAGAAACCTCCTCATTTAAAGTCACTCAGAATTGTCCGTTTGTCACCATTTTAACGAAATTAGGAATCATTCAGATTTTTTAAATGACAAAAAGATAGGTTCGGATGGGACCTAACTTAACAACAAGGGCATTCCGCCCTCTTTGAATCTTCGCTGTTCGTAACAGTTCCCAGAAAATACAGTGAAGATAAGCGTTTGAAGAGATATTTTGTAATCTCCAAAAAATTTGTTGTGTAAACTTTCATTGACGACTCGTCTTTGGCAAAGAGACGAAAATACAGTTGTGTTAATGTTAAGTCGCGTTTTATAACAAATGTCGCGCAGCTTCGCAACGATGAATGAATTTGAATGGCATGTCCGTATAGTGTATTTATATTAAGTATTTGGGTGGGGCGCGGGGTCGCTCTTTCGTTTTAGTTTACGTAAGCAGGAACGTAAAAATAATTGCTACCTGCGCACTTACGGATCTCTCCAAATCTAGTTCTCAGAAGGTAAATAACAAAAGAGTTTATATTATCATGCATGAGACATATTTTGAGAGCGAGGACAAATCCGCAGCGACACGTGTGTTGGTATTAAGTGATAGATTGTTGATTGCATTGACAAACTGGGTGACTGCGTTCTCAGTTCCCAGTTCCGGATATAACCCGTTCACATTTGGTTCGTAGTAGATACTCTGTTTAATTAAGTTAAACATTTATTAATAACTTAGATACGATAAGTTAATATTAGTTGAACCCACTCTTAATAATAATAATCAAAACTCTATTAACTGCGAAGTCATTGAAAATCCAATTAATCAGACCAAACCATCAATGGCGTCTATTTAAATTGTTTTTAACGACGACTGTATTTAAAGTATTTAAACTAAATAATAAAGTTACTATACTTTAACCAATTATGCGGTTTTCCCAATAGTATTATCTTGAAAACGCATCCTCAAATTTTACCGTAGTTTTTCCTCCAAAAACCCAAAAAAATTCTATTTCATAAAAAAAAAAAAAAAAAATCCATTTCCTTTGATTTCTGTTTCCTATGACGGAGCTGATTATTATTATTATTATTATTATTATTGTTATTCACGAAAAAATTGAATTCATATACGGGAAATATTTGTTGTTTTTGTATACTGTTCAATGTGCGCGTGTCTTATAGCGTGAATCATAGAGGAAGAATATTTTCAACCAGGAAACTTGCATGAGAATTCATTAATCCAATTAACTTTATCGAAGGAACTACAATGGATTTCTTGAGCTCATATTGTCATATATATATATATATATTACTGAAGTAATTACCATGCATTCTTTCGCTTAGAATTACGATATATATCTTCAATAATTGAGTAGAATTCAAAAATTCTAATAACAAAAGTTAAAAAGTGAATAATTATTTAAGAAATTAACGAACGCGTTAGATAACCTTATATGGATGTGAGCTATATCTTATGTAATGTGTCGTTCTGAATAAATATTATTATTATTATTATTATAAAAATATTTCGCAGAGAATAAAATGCGAGATTTAAATCGTAAGAATAGTAGGAATGTTTTGAACGAAGGCTTTTGCCAATATGGCGGATCTACGTATGTTTACATGAAATGATGTAGAGAAGCGGCCACGTGGAACATTTGACATCGCAAAATATTCAGACGAGGGGAGTTTATATTAATGCTGTGGTACGAAATTGATCTCGCTGGAGGGGAGTGGGGGTGTTGGGGATCTCCAACGGGAGACGTAGTTATGAATACTTCTTTTACGACCATTACGCGATTGTTAAGTAATATTCTTTGGCAACGCCAGCGTCCGTGGGTCAATGGACGACATATCGCTTCTCCGTAAGCGAAGAGAAAACGCCGAAGTCGGGGGTTCGATTCTCGATACTGCTAAGTGGGTCGTATTCGTCTGGCCTAAGCAATGTGACAGTTTCTAACCCTCGTAAATAATTATTATTTATCGCCAACGTCCGACGGATTCCTAATAAAAAATAATAAACCTTGAGTGGGAAATTTTAAGTTTAAGTTGCCATTTTTTCTTCATTCGTGAACCATCATCATTTTGATTCGTTTGAACATTCGAGATTTGGTAATTGTCTACATTTTCTACAGGAAGCTCATTTGGTATCTACATCCGCTCGTGCATTATACCTTATTATTATTATAATTAAAATATATTTATATTATGATGGACTTCCCTCGAATGGCTGAGATGAGCCGCGGGACGGAATAAATTTAAGAGACCAACAAATACACCTTCAAGGTTAGAATAAATTGGAAATTTTCTTATAGAATGCGTACACATTCTACATAAAAAAACTCGAAGAATGTCGAATAATATATCGACTATTAATATTTCAGAATATGGCCTTCATATATATTTTTTATATTCGTAAAATATAACATTTTTCTGATGAAATCTTGATTTTTATGCTCTTAGCACGCATTAACTAACTGAAATAAGTTTACATAAGCGTTATATTTACGGAATGAGAGTAGGCCTACCTTTATCACGGATATGTATGGCTTTTTTATCTCAGATTTTTCCCAAATAATTCATTTAAAAATTACAATTATTCACAAATATAAATTCGGCTTTTATTTGTAAAATGTTTAACAATATATATATATATATATATATATACCTTTTCACATACAACACAATTATGTGCCAGGACTGATAATAAGTGGGGGTGTCGCAATACAAACTAACGAAAATTGCAATAAATTGAATACGGATAGGGATGTTCTTTGAACGACTAACACAGAGCATTGTTGTTTTCAGTGGTGATGAAACACGTACGAAAGCCTCGTCAGTACTTTGACCCCCTAACTGATTGGTAATGCTGCTGTGAGCTGCTCTCGTACCTTGAAATGGGCTTATAGGTGGAATAGTGTAAAAAGATGTTTATCTCTTCATACTTCCACTTAAACTATGAATGCATCGTTGATTATATATATATATATATATATCCCCGCAAGGGGTTCTAAGCTCGTGCTCTTGAGTGCTCTTTGTGCTCGTTTGTACGTGCTTGTTCCTGGAGGTTTCACGTGCGCCCTCCCGGCCCTAGCACCCAAGGATGATGGGGCTCGACCCTGCAGTCCTTGTCATCCTTGGTCTTTTTCCACTTCGACTGTCCCCTCCACCCTTTCTTTTTCCTCTGTCTTTCCTCTCACTTTTTCTTTGTTTTTCCGCCGAGATATGCCCTTTTAAATAGAGGTGAATCGGTTCTTCCCGAACTTAAAAAAAATATATATTATATATATATATATATATATATATATGTGTGTGTGTGTGTGTGTATATATATATATATATATATATGTGTGTGTGTGTGTGTGCATTCCTTTCATGGGATTCTCCATGACAGAGTTTATGAAAGTCTGACACAGGATAAGACTAAGATAAGAGACGAAGTTATTCTAAAACGGAATTTACGTCGAAAGTCATATGAGAAGGATTTCCCAGTGAGTGTTTTGAAAAAAATAAGCTATAAACTGATCTCTTTTTATGAATTTAGAAATGGGCGGGAATTTGTTCCATCAGAGTGGGCAAACGCGGGATACATAAATGGGGATCAGAAAGGAGAATGTAAATATAAGAAAATCCAACTACTCGTAATGCCCAGACACGCAATGCGAGTTGCTCACTGCACTGGATCAACAACAATGCAAATTAATAACTTTTTTATTTCTAATGAATCGATGGATCATGTTGTTGGTGTTGTTGTTTAGCCGATCAGCCCACCCTGATCGAGCAAGCCGGCGGCGGCACGCAGGTAACCGATCGCCCTCTCCGGAGTGGACCAGAGGTTCAGCGCATTAATGATGTTGTGTTGTGTTCGTTGTTGTGCTAGAGCGGTACAGTCTGTCATAATGTGTTCAATTGTTTGTGGTGTGTCCTAGCACAGGTGGCAGGTGTCGTCTGTGGAGTTGTCTAGTCTGTGTTTATATGTCCGTAAGTTGGGGTGATGTCCACATCGGAATCGTACTAAGTTAACTCGATCCGATCTGGTCAGGCTGATCTCTGACCTGTTAATGGGTGGCGGCTTCGCACCTAGGACCGCATTCGGACCGAGTCGTGTCAGTGCTTTGTGGGTTAGGTGTGTGTGTATGTGTTTTCTGTACTGTGTGATGTCTGTGGGGCGTGGTATGGAATTGAGTATTTGGTTATAATGTCTCTCTGGTGTTACCTTAATGGTGCGAGGTGTTGGTGCATGATTGTACATGTAGTGGCAAGGGTGTTGTGGGTTAGTTGTCGCTGCTGCCATGAATTGTGTTCCCCTCATGTCTAAATGTTCCCTAACTTTTAGTATTTTTGTTTCTGTGTGCAGCTGTTCTATTGGTGTTGTTTGAGTTATTTGTAGATCTGTAGCAGCAGCAGCAGCAGCCCAGGACATTCTGAAGATGACTTTAGAAATATCCAGTCCGCGTGCGGGAGTAGCTATTTCGTCAGTGTTTAATCATAACATAATACTCAGCTTAATCTTCCTTGAATAAAACTATGCCAAAACAAAATTTTGCTATGGCTGAAATCCTGATGGCGGAAGAATGGAATAATGAAATGTCCTTCTCAGTCTATTGACCCTGACTGCCAGTGACAGTTTTTTTATTCATTCCACGCGCGCCAATGTTAAGTGGAGCAAGTTTGTATGATTGTTTTTATGGAAAAGGCGGCGATAAGATGCATCCTATTAACAGAAAAATCTTTAACAAATAATGCGAATGTACCTTTTTATGCAATGAACGTCTTAACTTGAAAAAAAATCCCTCTATTAGATATAAATGGGCTTAATGGGTGCACGGCGGAGAGCAAATGCTTTGCGCAGTGAAACAGTGAATTCAGACTTTCTTCGAACTTAAACTCAATCTATTAATACGTGTTTTTTAAACGTATATATATATATATATATATATATATATATATATATATATATATATATATATATATAAACTCAGAATGGTCCCCTGAGAAACTTATATGTTAAACACAGACCGTGCATGGAACGAGGAACTCTTCTGGGAAATTAGATCCACTATAGTTCGAATAAGTAATGATAAATGACAAATACTATAGTTTTTTCTTTTTCATGATGGAAAGCCCAACGTGGGCACCGGGTTACCCTAGATCCTGTCCCAAAGCTGGATCCTATTTGCTTTGCAGATAGCTGGTGAGGGAAGCTATATTTTGGGCCTCTTTGCGAGTAACCCGGTGCCCACGTTGGGCTTTCCATCATGAAAAAGAAAAACTAAAAACTATAGTATTTGTCATTTATCATTACTTATTCGAACTATAGTGGATGTAATTTCCCAGAAGAGTTCCTTGTTCCACGCACGGTCTGTGTTTAATATATATATATATGTCTCGGTCGTGTAGTGGTTAGCTTCGCTGGCTACGAATCCATTGGCCCGGGTTCGAGACCCGGTGACGGCAGCCGACGCGCAGCAAAACCCAGCTGTTCATCCTTCCACACAATAAAGAAAGTGGTTGGCAGATAAATGGGTACCCTGGGTAGCCTAGTGGTTAAGACGCTGGGCTGCTGGTGGGGTGTGGTTCGGATTTCACGTTAAACTGTAGGTCTAAGGTGGAGTGAAAAGCTTGACCTTCGTCAGAATGAACATTTCGTGCGGAAGCTAACCAAAGGTAAGGTATATATATTATACACATGAAATTAATAGATGCGACGCACCGACAAGGAAAAATAAAAGCGATCCCAAATATATATATATATATACAGTATATAACTGTACAACGCAGATAAAGGAGATAAGTGGAATTATCTGTAATTAAAGGAAAATAGTGTTTTAACAAGTTATCGTCCATTTTTTAAGGTCCTGAACTATTATTAAAGTTTTTTACAAAGCATAAAAAGAGAATGTAGACGCCAATGGACCAGGGAAGTACTCCTGAGGCGGAAGGGGGAGGAAGTTATGCAGGAGACGAGGAGTGCTGGAATTCCCGTTTCTCTTGTCACTGTCCTCCTTAGCTGATCTTTTTCCGTCTTTATTTACGCTGTGAGCGGTCCAGCATGTCCTCTCTACCTCACTACACATACAGTCATACACGTACACTACGCATTCTTTTCACTACACATTCGTATTATTAAGTGTAACATCTTCTCTTTCTATATGGGAGGGTGTTTTTGCGGGCATTCGCCCTTGGCCCCTCCTTCCCGTATGGAAAGAAAAATATATATGAATGTACATTCTAAAATGTTCCTTTCAGTTACGTCTTTATTTTTTAATAGAATTTTTTAATCTTCCCAATAAATGGGATGAATTTCACAATTTCACAATTTTTTTTCCTTGTGAGTTTGCAGCATATATATATATATATACAGGGTGATTCACTCGCTGGCTGCGCCAGAGTATCGATAATATATCCGCATTACAGAATTATTTTCGGTTCTACAAGCGTATTTGTGTTGTTTTACTCTGACACTTAAATTTGTACCAGTTTAACCTAGTATACGGAATCATACAGGGTTTTTCATCCAATGGAACAGACACACCCAATTGCATTATTTTGGCTGTTTTTAATTAAGCGACATTTGACAGTATTTTATAAATAAAAGATACATTAATTCCAGTTGTTTTAAGTAAGGTCGGTCTGAAGGTGTTTAAAGGTGTTTTTTAGGTATTTTTTTAGGTGTTTTTTTAGGTGTTTTAGGTGTTTTTTAGGATCAAAGCCCTTGCGAATTATATCCTACTGCAGTACATATTTTTTTTATGTAAGAAGGAAAGAAGGAGGGGACTAAGGGCGAGCGCCCGCAAAGGTGACCCCTCCGCCCTCCGCAGAAGAAGGAGAGAGCCCAAAACAAGGTCTCCAAGGCGCAATGATGCCATTTTCTTTTTTTTTAATATAAATTTTGAAAAGGTTGTGTAGCGTGTAAGACGCGTGTATGTGTAGCGAAGAATAAAGGGAGAAGTGTGTGTTTGAAAGCATGCTGGACTGCTCACAGGGTAGATGAGACAAGGAAAAAGATCAACTAAGGAGGATAGTGACGGGAGAAACGGGAGTTCCAGCACTCCCTATCTCCTACCTAACATCCCCCCTCTGGGAGTACTTCCTTGGTCGATTAGTATCAACAATCTCCTCCTCCAGAAGAAGTTTTGCTTAACAATTTTGTAGAAATTAAAAAGGATAACATCTTTTGTTACCAGTATTCATAATATTGCAAAATTCATGACCCAAAATTCAGGACTCTTAAAGCCGTAACCTAAAGCCAAAAATGAAGATTTTGTCGAAAGTTGATGATGGTCAGAATAAAATGAAATATACGAGTTATTATTACGGTAAAATTTCATTACAAGGTACTTCATAATAACGTATTTTTCAGATTAACGTTTCCGTTATAACGAGTTTATATAGTATAACGTATAGTAGTATGGTGTATGGAGTATGCACATTGTGAGTTAAATGGTAAATTTAACTTTATTTCAGTTATGAAAAAAAGCACAGGGTGTACACAAAGTCCTTTCCCGATTATAAACTTTAATACTGCATTAAATCCAAAGAAGACAGAGTAATGCTTTGTTTTGTATGGTGTTGCATAACACATCAAGTTTATTTTATTTGCAGATCCTGTTGTGCCTGATGATTGACCAAATGGTGATTGACCAAAGCAAAATGGCAACTCAGCAGGAGAAAGCAAAATGTGTTGGTTGGTTTGTGGAGTCAAAGTCCGTGATTACCGTTCAACGGAACTACCGCCGTCATTATGGCAAGAATGCTCCTTCCAATCATAGCCTTAGAAACTGGTACCACAAGTTTCTGGAGACAGGCAATATGATGGACAACCCTAGGAATGGACGTCCTAGTGTTTCAGACGAAACGGTTGCCAGTGTTCAATAGGCTTTCTAACGAAGCCCTCGAAAGTCTGTTCGTTGCGCTCATGGCAACTTCAGGTACCACAGGCAACAGTTCCTGTGGGGATATGTAAAGGATTATATGTATCAACTCTCGTTGCTGACATTGACACTCTTCGTGCAAGGATTTGAGATACCATCAACAGTGACACGAGAGATATGCTAACGAACGTATGGCGTGAACTCGAGTTTCGCTTGGATGTGCTACGTGTAACTACCGGCGCACATATTGAGATTTAATGAGAAACATAATAAACTTTTGATGTATTATTCAAGAACATGCAAAGCATTACTGCCTTTTTTGGATTTCATGTAATTAATCGGAAAAGGACTTTGTGTACACCCTGTACTTATAATCATGAAAGAAATATTGTATTCTCACAGACAACCATAAAACGTATGGCTACTTTCTTAAGTAATTGAAGCACTCCTAGGAAGAAATGGCTAAGCGCCAAAAGTAAAAAAATTACTAGAATTTGAAAGTGAGTGCCAGAATTTCTGAACTTTTTGAAGATATTTAGTCGAAATATCTTCAAAAGTTCAAACGTTATTCTACTTTCAAATTTTGTACAACTTTAACTGCGTTTTCTGGTGTTTTCTACTTTTGTCGCTTAGCCACTTCTTCCTAGGAGGGTCTCACATGGTAAGGCTCCGTTTTTTTTATTCTCTCTTTTCGCCAAACGTAACAAGCAGTTTCAGTATAAAGTCGAAAAATGTGAGGTTCCCAAAAATAAGTAAAACGAGATTTTATCGTTGTACCTTTGCGGAAGACTTCAAATTTAAACCGGTCCGCGCACCTCCGAATCTTTAGGTCCAGAAATGATATACATTGGTACGTTTCTCTTTCATCAGTTGATTTTACTGGTGGAACTAATTATTGAGCTTGTAAAGGAAAATCTGAAGGTGCGCGGATCGGCTAAAATTTGAAGTCTTCCACAAAGGTACGACTGTAAAATCTCGTTTTACTTATTTTTGGGGACCTCACTTTTATTACGACAATTACTCTTAGCCTCAGTGTAACACTGGAAATCCATAGATAGAATATCATGCATGAACACGCACGATTTTGTATGCCTCCACCAGGATTCGAATCCAACACCAAGAAATTTGAATGAAATACTGTTACTGCCTCAAGTGCAGGGTGTGGGTACGGAAAAGACATCTGGGCGCGAAAGCGATATATGTTCTCTCGGTGTTGAAATGTATTCCTAGCTGGAATAACTTTTATCTTGTCGTAGCGTAATGGTTAATGGCTTCACCTTCTACTCAAGAGATGTTGGACCGAATCCTATTTGGAGCAGTTCATATATATATATATATATATATATATATATATATATATATATATATATATATATATATATATTCAAAAGAAGACTAGACCCCTGGCCCAGAACAATTTCAGATGAGCCGGGAGTATCTGGCTCTGTGAAGTGGAGAGCGCAAGAAACCAACTCTTTATTTCACCAGGCCAACTCAAGAGGAGGGGCAACAAGTATGACCTCCGTGAAATGAAGAATCGTCGCACGGAACATCTGAAAGGTCGGAAGGAAAGGTGTATATATATATATATATGAAGTGTTTCGCAAAGAACTGTCCCACCTTCACGAGAGGCCCTTTTGTTCGTTAACCAGATCTTCGACAAGAAGACAGCTGCTTTGAGAACGTTTCCGTAACAAAAAGCCTCACCTCTTCAAGATTTAAGAAGTTTTTCAGGCATTCGCTCGTTTTCCAAAGATGTAACAGTTATTTTAACGGCTTATCTCTCCTTCACGTATTTGTTATTTCCTTTTCAGGCGTAAAACACTCAAATTCATTTTCGTACCATTTTATAATTCGTTTTTTCTGTTTAATTCTCGTTTATATACTTTGCATTTGTACTTCGTTGTAATCAACATTTAATGCCAACAATTCGATCATATTATTATTATTATTGCACCTTCAATTCAAGTAATTATGACGTTATTCACTGTGACATTTATTTGTATATGTTAATTAAGGAAAAAACACGAAGTCTATCTTTCCTTTCCTTGATTAATGACATTTAATTGGTGACCCTTAAACATTTACTTACCTAATTAATAAAGCTTACCGGCAAATTAGGAGTCGAATAAATTAGTGCTTACAACCAGCTCTCTCTCTCTCTCTCTCTCTCTCTCTCTCTCTATATATATATATATATATATATATATATTAGTGGTGGTGGTGGACCGGATGTCAGTTTTTCAACATCTGCAGATACGGATGCGGATTTTTAATTTCAATATTCGCGGATGCGGATGCGGATGCGGATATATAGTTAATCTATCAATATAATATAGAATCAGAGCTGGGCAGTATTTAAATACGTATTTAAATACATTTGTGTATTTAGAACTGTATTTATAAATACATTGTTTTTCATGTATTTAAATACAGTATTTAAATACTTTAATGAATATTTAAATACAATGTATTTAAATACTCAAAATATAAAAATGTAAATACTTTTACTGGTTTAATACACGTTCTGTACTAGCACAGTACGACATGTCGACAGTGTAGTACAGCATGGTTCATGTTTCAACGTGTCAGTTCAATCAGTTGTGTGCCACTCTTAGTCGAAAGCGGTTGATTTCTTTATCGTGTGCGTGTCATGGCTTAGTGAATTAGTGAATGCATATGTTAAAATTTGTATGTATTTAAAAATGTATTTACAAATGTATTTAAATACAATTGATGTATTTTGTATTTAGTATCTAAATACATTCGTAAAATGTATTTAGTATTTAGTATTTAAATACATTTCTCCCATGTATTTAGTATTTAGTATTTAAATACATTCAATGTATTTATTGCCCAGCTCTGTATAGAATTATGAATATATGACATAATTTTTCAAATTTCGTGATATTACTATTATGGGAGGCAATGCATAAGAATTAAAATTAATATAATAATGTTTTCATTATGATAAAAATAATAACTTTCTCAAGAGTTTCAGCCACAGAAAATTCAATGAAACAAGTTTCATTCAATTTTCTGTTACCACCTATTTAGATTTTCAGGTTTATATATTTGTTTGTTCAGTAATAATTCACTGGTCAACAAAGTTTTTGTCACAGAGATATTTTTACTTGAACTATGTGTAATTTTTTACGTTGATTACGAAAATGAAAACAGAATTTTTCTATCACCCGCAGTTTTAGAGTGACACACGAATTTACATTACTTAGGATTTGAGTGAGAATAGGAAGGGGGCGGGGTCTGCCCCTTCCTCTTCCTCTGCTTATAAGTTGCTACACGTCACTGTTGACTTTCATTTGTCAGTTACTCATTTGATTTCACTCAGTGAACATCGTGCATTTTATTAGTGATTTTCCTTAATCATTTTTGTGTCAGTGCGTTCGTATTGTTTCATGACAGAATGCCACGCAAGTGTGTCAACCATCCAAACTGTTTCTGTTATGTGTGCAGAGAGTTAACACTCAAATTTCAAAGGCGAAATTTCACCCCTCTCGTCAAAAAAGCATACGAACTTTGTTTTGGTTGCAAGGTAGGGGATCAGAACAAGACGTGGGCACCTCATATATGCTGTATTACGTGTTTAAGACTTCTGACAGGCTGCCTAAATGGGTCTCGTCAAATGCCGTTTGCTGTTCCGATGATATGGAGAGAGCCGAAAGACCATTTAACGGATTGTTATTTCTGCTTAACAAATATACTAGGCATTACTGCGAAATCTAAACATATGGTACAATACCCAAATTTACCTCAGCCATAAGGCCTGTTTTACATGATAAACATTTGCCAGTACCAAGGCCACAGGAAACGTGGAGCTTAGATGATGAAAATGAAATTGATGTACAATGGTAATGACGAAGCTCAACATGGTTTACTGACGGACGATGTTGATCCAATGTTTGAACCATCTGTTCATCGACAGAGCCTCACTTAATATCTCAAGCAGACCTGAGCGAGCTTGTCTGTGATCTGAAATTGTCAAAAGATCAATCCGAACTTTCGGCTTCAGGTTGAAAGGTTGGAATCTTCAAGAAAAAGGCACTAAGATATCTTTTTACCGCAAGCATCAAAGAAACTTTCTACCCTCTCATGAAAACCCTTGGCCAACAACATGATCCAAACGAATGGCGCCTATTTATTGATTCCTCGAAGCTGAGTTTAAAAACTGTATTACTCCATAATGGAAATAAATACCCTTCAGTTCCATTAGCACATGCCGTACATATGAAGGAATCATACGACAATATGCACCTGCTTGTGAACATATCCAATATGATAAATACTCTTGGCATATCTGTGGAGACTTGAAAGTGATTGCACTTCTTCTTGGTTTACAACTGGGTTATACGAAATTCTGTTGTTTCCTCTGTGAATGGACAGCAGAGCACGGGAAAGCCATTACTCAAAGAAACAATGGCCACTTCGACAAGCGTTGATTCCAGGGCATAAAAATCTCACCAGTTCACCTCTTCTTAATCCAAAAAAGTTATTTGCCTCCACTACATATTAAACTTGATTTAATGGAAAATTTTGTTAAGGCTATGGATCAAAATGGCAGGGGGGGGGGGGGGGGTCTCTACTTGAAACAGAAATTTCCGAGAATCAGCAAGGTCAAAATCAAAGAAGGGATATTTGTGGTCCCGCAAATTAGAGAAATCATGAGAGACAGCGCGTTTGATGAAACTCTAAGTGAAGTTGAAGGAGCAGCTTGGAGAGCATTTAAAGTAGTGAACACAAATTTCCTCGGAAACTTCAAGGCCGAAATTAAGAGTCACTTGTTGAAGAACTTCTCAAGGCCTACAAAGACGTGGGGTGCAACATGTTGAAATTCATTTTCTTGACTCACATCTCGACTTCTTCCCAACAAACTTAGGCGATGTTAGTGATACATGGGGAACGCTTTCATCAACAAATATCCACGATGGAGAAGCGATACCAGGGCAAGTGGAGCCCCAGCATGTTGGATGACTAATGCTGGACATTGTCAAGGGATGGCCCAGAGCGAAATACAAGCGTAAATCATCAGTAGCCACATTTTAGGTGAATTCAATATGCATTTTCTACTTTGATATTGCTATTACGCCTATAAATTGGTCCAAATTTCATTTTCGATTCACTCAATTGGTGGGTGATAGAAAAATTTTGAGGCCGTTTTTGAACTCAGCGGTAAGAAACCTATAAGATCCACCCATTTTTGTTCATGTGACAAATAAAAAGTTCGATTTTGTCGACCAGTGAATTAATACTTTACATGAAATGTGCATGACTGGGTCTTATAAGCTAATTTAATTGTAAATTGCATAATTTATTAGAGGTAATATCCGCATAACATCCGCAGTCAGAAGTGCGGATGCGGATGCTAAAAATGATGCGGATGCGGATATCCGGTCCACCACTAATATATATACATATACTTGGTTTGAACAACCGTTTAGGGTCAACCTGTGTACTGTCCGACCCCTCTGCGGCATCCCCAGCACTTAGATCTGGTGAAGGGGAGAGTTACTTTCTACTCTCACCTTTCCTTATAGCCAACTATGCATGGTTGGCCAGGACCTTTACACAGGAACCTGTCGAGTTGATTTTGAAGGTATTTGAGTTGGTACGATGAATATTGGATCTGGGTATTGGTTGGATGGATGTCCTCCGTGTTTAGATGTAGTGGCCCGTGGTCGAATCCCACGTAAAGCACCGTCATATGACCTAAGGTGTTACGAGGAGACCCCCCCCCCCACCTGACAAAAACAAACACACACACACACACACAAAAAAAAACGTACGCAACAATGAATAAAATTTCGTATTGTATTCGATATTTTATTAAATGAATCGGAATTGAATTGAAACTGTTCTTTTGCGAAAAATATTGATGTAATTTTATGATGAAAGAAAAATAAATTAATTGTTAAAAAAAAAGGCTTCCGATACTTTTATTTTCATCAAGTTAATATTTTGTAAAATCAGTGATTCAGCGAGTTAAATTGGGCTGCGTCGCCTATTGATCGGGGATTTGTGGATCGAGTAAGGGTTGGGACCTTCGCAATTTCAGCTTTCTTCCACGGACTGTAATTCAGAGTCTATGTTAAGCTTTAGGTCGAAGGCGGGGTGAAAGCTTGACCTTCGTCAAAATGAACAATTATTCGGGCGAAAACAAAATCAGGGTAACCAGGATATATGTATATATACACTATACAGGGTTTTCAGGTGGACCCTAGAAATATGGAAATTGGCGGAATTTGTAGTTCGTATTTGGTATTTGAAGTTTCAAACACCAAATTTCAAATACCAAATACAAACTACAAATTCCGTCAATTTCCATATTTCTAGGGGTTCACCTAAAAACCACCCTGTGTACATATATATATATATATATATATAGTCTGCATTCTGTAAGTGTCATGTTGGTAGGACTCAAAGTTTATATTTTAAAAGCCATTAAAACTAAATAATCTCGGATCAATACAAGGACTTCATCGCCCGACCTTTCTCAGAGAATGTCAGTTTTCGCATGTAATATATATACACACACACACACCACACACAACACACACACACACACACAACACACACACATAGATATATCTATATTATCTATATATATATATATATAACAGTGGTGTATATAGGTGTACCAAAAGTGGGGGGGGGGCAATTTTGCCATTAACTAATTGTAATTTAAAAAAATAAAATTTGATCTATATAATATAAACATGTCTATAAAAATTTTTATACATGAAGCCGTTATTTATATTGATATACAAAGGGTCCCCTGACCACCCACCCCCAACTCCTTATATACGCTAATGTATATAAAGACATTTGACAAAGGTTCAGGATTCATTCTCACAAGGATTTAACACGGAATAACAAATATTCATTGACTTCACCGCGTTCTGTCGACTCGACCGTTGGAGGAGATTCTGGAGGGATGAGCGAAGCGAGTTCTACCAATTATTATTATTAAACGCATCATATAAAATTAATTCTGGCTCTGAATCCTTAATTTTATTTTTTCCATGTCAACAAATGCAGCGCATAATTTGGCGTCAGTGACGATAGCAAACGATTTCAGAATAGAATTATTTACACACACACACATACACACACGCACGCGCGTATATATATATATATTAATATATATATTATATTATATATAT